>OY757024.1:77967874-78390329 GCA_963580285.1 Lucinisca nassula | reverse complement strand
TTTGTTGTTTTTTTTGAGCCGAGGTCAGAAAATATCAGAATTTGTTTCCTCTTCTTCTGTATCTGAATATTTCCCTTTTTTTACTGAAGTGTATTTGATTTGTTTGATTTGGCGTTTAACGTCCCCGTCAAGACTGTATAACGGCCCCGGGGCTTGAGGAAACAGAATGGGCTGCATGATGCTTCCACGCAGAGCTGAACTCGACCGAAGATGAGTACAGGTATAGACAGCTTAAAGGTTCCGATTCTAAGCCTGCCCAGGAAAAGTAGTGCGAGTTGGACCATCCATGCATATAAACTCTATTGGTTGCATTGTGTGGCAGAGGCTGAGTTGCCATTTTATCTCAATGTCGGGTATAAGTCCGACAAAATTGGAAGCGACGTCTCCAAAATTACCTATAAAGTGTTGACGGGGCGTTAAACATCAAATCAAACAAATAAACAAAACTGTATAGTCGTGATTCGAATTTCGTTGGACTCTTACCTAACATTGTGATGAAATGGCATTTAAAGCCTTGCCACACTATGAGACCAATGGACTTTCCGACTTCAAATTATAGCCCTGGGACCAAAAATGCCTCCGCCCCGGGGCCATTTGGTTTTACATTGACTTATATAGGGAAACCCTTTGAAAATCTTCTTGTCAGAAACCAGGAGGCTGAGGTATTTGATATTTGATATGAAGCTGCGTCTAGTGGACCTCTATCAAGATTGTTAGAATTATAGCCCTGTGACCAAAAATGCCCCCGCCCTGTAGCTCACTGGTTTTACATAGACATCTCGCGGGAAAATCTTCAAAAATCTTCTTGTCTGAAACCATAAGCCTCAGATCTCAGATATTTGATATTTGGTATGTAGCAAAGGCCCAGGTCTTTCATATTTGGTGTGAAGATTCAGCTAGCAGGCCTCTACCAAGATTTTTCAAATTATAGCCCTTGGGTCAAAAATGGCCCTGCCCTTGGGTCCACTGGTTTTATTTTGACTTATATATGGAAAACCTTTAAAAAGCTTCTTGTCTGAAACCAGAAGGCCCAGGCCTTTGATATTTGGTATGATGCTTCATCTGGTTGTCCTCAACTATGCTGTGTTAATTATAGCCCTGGGGTTAAAGGTTGCCCCGCCTCAGGCCCCACCGGTTTTACATAGCCATATGTGGAAAACCTTTAAAATGTTCTTCTAAAAAACCCAAGGCCAAGGTCTTTGACATTTTGCTACAAGTTTCATGCGGGTGACCTCTACCAAGAATATCCAAATCAAAGCCCTGGAGTCAAAAATGGCCCCGCCTCAGGGCCCACTGGTTTCACATAGACTTACGTACTGAAAACCTTTAAGTACCTTCACGTCTGAAACCAGAAGGTCCAAGTCTTTGATATTTGGAATAAAACTTCCTCTAGTTGCCCTCTTCCAAGATTGTCCAAATAACCCCATCGGGTCAAAACTGGACCTGCCCGGAGCCCACTGGTTTTATATAGGGTTAAGGCTGAGCCGGTTCATCTCATTCTGCTGCACTAAGACCTGACCCTCAATGTCCACAAGTTGTCTAGACAGTGACATACAAGTCAGCTCTGTATTGTCAAAGGGAACCACTGACACATACCCCCCCCCCCACCACCCCCTTTGTCACCATGTGACAGTATTAGTAAAACTGAGCCTCTTCATTTCCCTCTGTTGCACTAGGACCTGACTCTCAATGTCCTCAATATGTCCAGATAGTGACATACAAGTTAGCTGTGTATTGTCAAAGGGAACCAATAACTCATTTGTCTAACATTTTATGACAATTCTTGCCCCCCCCCCCCCCCCCACCCCCCCCCCCAACCCCCACCAATTGTCACAGCGAGGCATTGTAAGTTGGACCATTACGATAACTCACCCTTGTGGCATAGAGCATTTTTCACATTTCCAAAAAGCCCCCGCCCATAGGGGCTTGAAGAAATATATGGGCTGCATGATGCTTCCACGCAGAGCTGAATCTGGCCCGCACACTAGTACTGGTAAACCGCATAGAGGATCTAAGCCTGTCCAGGAACCGCGGTGCGCGGCGGACCGTCCATGCTAATAAACCCTATTGGTTTCATTGGGCGACAGGGCTTGAGATGTCATTTCATCTCAATGTCGGGTAAAAGTCCCACAAAATTTGAAGCAACGTCTCCAAAATGACCTTTACAGTGTTGACGGGGACGTTAAACCTCAAATCAAACAAAACATTTCCAAAACGGCTAGTCTCCTTTATATTTTTTATATAAATGTTCAAAACATAAGTTGAGGCTGCTCGTTAGAACCGCCCCAGTAAGGCGGTTCTAACGAGTACCCACAACCTATGTCGTGGAGCAGAAATAAGAAAAACAATGTATTCCCTCGTAAACCCCAGTTCTCTCCATATAAAGGGGGTTTGGTGGGTGGTGGTCATTTTTCGGACCTGTTCACGTGATTCTGAGCAAATTCCTCTCCATGCACTAGGACATGACACTCAATGTCCGCAAAATGTCCAGACAGTAACATATAAGTCAGCTCTTTAGAAGGGACTTTTGAAACGGGATCATCCTCATGCAGAAAGAAAAAAATTTGGAAGGAATGTTCCATGGGTGACCCTCTGACAAAGTTGCTCAAGATAGTTTCGCTCCACTGAACATATAAGCCACCAATCGAAACAATAAACAAGCTTTAAACTGACTTCTCATTACGATAACACACCCATGCGAAATAGTGCATTTTCTGATGCAAATCCGTGATATTTTTCTTAACAATGTTCAAAACATAGGTTGTGGGTGCTCGTTAGAACCGCCTTAATGAGGCGGTGCTAACGAGTACCCACAACCTATGTCTTTGAGCAGAAATATGAAAACTAATGTATACTCCCCCCCCCCCACCCCGTAACCCCAGTGTTCTCCGTATGACGTGGGGTTTAGAGGGGTCTTCATTTCACGGACTTGTTCACCTGATGTACTACTAAATAGGTAGACTGATTTTTGACATTTCATTTCTTATTTCTGCTCAAAATATAGATTGTGGGTACTCGTTACAACCGCCTCATCGAGGCGGTTCTAACGAGTAGACACAATGTATAGTTTAGAGCAGAAATAAGAAAAATAATTATTTCTGCTCAAAATAGAGATTGTGGGTACTCGTTAAAACCGCCTCATCGAGGCGGTTCTAACGAGTAGACACGATGTATATTTTAGAGCAGAAAAAAGAAAAATAAAGTTTACCCCTGCAAACCCCAGTTTTACTATATTAAAGTGGGGTTCGAGGGGGTCGAAATTATAAAGGCGTGTTTTCGTGATGGTGTGATATGGCTTCACAATTCTGTTCGATCCTCAATTTTGTTTTTGACATTTCATTTGTCTGCTCCTCGCGTTACTACAATCATGTAGTAACCATTGACTGTTTTAAAAATTAAAACAAAAGAAAATGAAATGAAATGGCCCAGTGTAAAAACTAACAGTTTTCTACCATCACCTTCTATTAGTACTTTCAGTACTTTGATTGTTAAACAGTGTTGACTCAGCTGAAAGCATGTTCACAGTATTTAAGTGACCTCTGATCTGAAGCTACTGGTCTGGTTGCAATCAGACTGTCTGAAACATCAGTGTGAAGGAGGGCTGGGTTTATGAATGGAGTTATCCCTCTTGTTGCTAAAGCAACAAAATCTTTCAAAATCTCCTTTATAAGGGCTGCTTGGATTTTTATTTCACAGAAATGTTTCTTCTTGTTAAAACAATTATGTTAAGCCCCCGCCCATCGGTGCCTGAAGAAATAGATTGGGCTGCATAGTGTTACACTTTGCTTACTCTTTATAAAAAAGGTGCCTGATTGGCATGGAATTTTACAATACTTTTGGTTCTGTTTGAATTCATAATTAAGTTTATATTTTAAAAACGTTCTTCTTTTCATATTGAACCCCAAAATAGTTTCAATATCATTTCCAGTATCTCTTACGCCGTTTATCTTCTTAAAGATATTTCTTGTTTTATTTTTGCTTATGTAACTACTTCTCAATAAAAAAGGAAAATTAAGAAATTATTAATGAAGATAGAAAAACAATATTAAGGAAACAGAATTGCAGAAGCGCCTTTAACCACACTTTTATATAGAGAAAACAGGTTATACACTGTTTTCTTATTTCTGCTCCAAGGCAGAGGTTGTGCGCATTTGTTAGAACCGCCTCAGCGAAGCCTTTGGCATTTTTTTCCGGGTAGCCTCTCAGCCATTTTTACCTCTGGCATTTTTACTATGACATATTTTTTTCTCTGGCATTTTTACATATGTACCCACAATCGTGAAAGATAGCCATGAATGCCAGTATTTTCTTGCATAGTTGATAAGTATTTATTTAAGGGGAAACACTTTCCGGGAATGCAACTCCTGCAAAAAAAAAAATAAATAATTTTGTCTCCCATGTCAATAAGGATCAACTCTTAAAGGAAAGAATTTGCTCCTGTGGAGCATATTCTTTCTTTTAAGAGTAGACCCTTTTCAATGGGACAGGGCTTATAGGAAAGCGAACAGGAAGTTCCGAAAGTTGTTTCCTTTTGAATCAGCCAGATGTTCCCAGTCCCCTTAAAGGATTTATGCCGGATTATCTGCACGAAATTACTGTCATTCAGTCTATCTTGCACATCTGTAAAAAATGGCATTTTTCTGTTTTATTATTGGTATACAGTAGAATTTCGATGGCTCGAACACCGATGGCTCGTTTACCCGTTCTTGAGCCCCTAGAGAAGTCCTCTACATAAGAAATGGTGCGAGATAACTTAGGAGATTTTCGTCTTTCATCTTGCAAATGTATGCTGTGTGTCCTCATAGAATCGCCTCGATGAGGCGATTCTAATGAGTTCACACAGCATACATTTTCATTACAGAACACCGAAAGTATGTCCAAAAGTACCTCGTTATGCCTCCTGACAGTAACCCTTGGTGGCTTTGAACAACTGGACCCAGACTGATAGCGGCGTTTTAGAGCATTCTACGTATAGACTAGCTACTAGTCGGATATCATATTTTAAAGTTAATAACTAATATTCTCCTTTTTTTTTTTTTACTTCTTTTTCCCTCTCTGATAGCAACATGGTTTATCTTGGGAAGGTCTTTATGTCTGAGACAAGATTAAAGATATTTGATAAAAACACCAGGAATGTTGGTCATTGGTAAATATGACATCAAGGTCTAGGAGCTAAACTAAGCATTCTACAATGAACATTTATACAGTCGAACGTCAATGGCTCGAAAACCTTTAGGACCTCGACAATCTGTTCGAGACACGGGTAGTTCGAGCCTTGTGAGCTTAACGAACTCGTTAGTGGTCCAATTATGAACTGAGCCCCGCCAAGCGAATTTGTGTCTTCGAGCATTCCGTCATGACAAATTTTAACTGCGCATGCCCAGCCATTCAGAGGGGCCAGGGATATGGCTTTCTGTCTGAAGGTTCCTCTTGATTCACTGCTTGTATGAGCGAGCAGCGAAGGTTCTGGCGAGACTGCGCGGATGCGCAGGCTCGCCTGAACCTTCGCTGCTCGCATAGGCGATAAGTACCAAAATCGCTTGACGGGGCCCAACTGTTCTAGCGTTGCGCAGACATTTGCTCACAAGACAGATGCTCACAAAACAATTGCTCACAAGACAACTACCCACGACCTTAATGGAAAATAGGGCAATTACTCACAAGATATTTGTTTATATATATATTTTTTTTATTTATTTATTTTTTATCTCTGGTGTCTGTACATGTATGTGATATCCGGTCTTAGTCGTCAATAATACGACAATATGCGCATAACAGCCCCCGCCCATAGGTACTTGAAGAAATATATGGGCTGCATGATGCTTCCACGCAGAGCTGAATCCGGCCCGCACACTAGTACTGGTAAACCGCGTAGAGGATCTAAGCCTGTCCAGGAACCGCGGTGCGAGCCGGACCGTCCATGCTAATAAACCTTATTGGTTTCAAATTCTTCTAAATTGTATTTCCGCAGGGAAAATAACAAATAGTCTATGAATTAAAAATCACTCTTTTTCACAATTGGTTTCATTGGGCGACAGGGCTTGAGATGTCATTTCATCTCAATGTCGGGTAAAAGTCCCACAAAATTGGAAGCAACGTCTCCAAAAAGACCTTTACAGTGTTGACTGGGACGTTAAACATCAAATCAAACAAACAAACAAACAATATGCGCATATGGCTTCAAAGTCGGACTTCTTTTTTTTTTCTTAAAAAAAAAAAAAAAAAAAAAGTAGCGATGTGCAGGTGGTCGAGGGTCCTCTGTAGAAAGGCCTTCAAGAAATCATGCGTCTAGCACTATTGGTAGGCTTTCGCATAAATCGGAGAATGACAAGGACCCTTTTCTCATGCATGGGATCAGCGAAAAACAGAGAAAATACGGTACAAGGGGACGGTCACGGTCGCGACTCGCGCCACCAGGACATATTTGATTGATAACCGGACCAATTTACTTTTACAAATGAATTAAAGGACTTCATAGAAAGGGGAGTTTCGTCTCCGCTAATCTTTTTTCGTCCTGGCGTCTAGACCCGCCTATAACATGGTATGCCAGCCATGTAAATCTTGTGATGTAATCAGTCGTCAGCACCGGTGATTATCACACGTTGTAACAGGCTTTGCGGCTCAAAATTTAATTTTAATAGACTTGAAAAGACCGCAATACTGTAGCGGACGACTGCGCTATTTTACATGTGACTATGCAGAATTGAGAAGCTTAATTTAATTTTAATTTTAAGTCGTTTAATTTGACTTATTTTTTTCTGAAGAAAATTTGTATAATTTTTCGATGAGGCGGTTTGAACGTGTACCCTCAAGCTATATTTTGAGCAGAAATAAGAAAAATATCACAATTTAAAATGTTCGTTTTTTCGGCGTTAAAATTTACAATGTATTTGTATAGGCATCTTACCAAGTTGTATTGCCCCCGCCCATAGGGGCTTGAAGAAATATATGGGCTGCATGCTGCTTCCACGCAGAGCTGAATCCGGCCGGCACACTAGTACTGGTAAACCGCTTAGAGGATCTAAGCCTGTCCAGGAACCGCGGTGCGAGGCGACCGCCCATGCTAATAAACCCTGCTGGTTTCATTGGGCGACAGGGCTTGAGATGTCATTTCATCTCAATGTCGGGTAAAAGTCCCACAAAATTGGAAGCAACGTCTCCAAAATGACCTTTACAGTGTTGACGGGGACGTTAAACCCGAAATCAAACAAACAAACAAACTTACCTAGCTGTAAACCCTAAAAACGGGTTTTCTCGTGACGGGGTTTTTGGCCGATTGTAAATATTTACATGTGGTTTTTGACTACAAGTGGCTGCGATTGTAGCCTCAATTCTTGTCTATACTATTTGAAAAAAATAATAATGGTTTGACAACAATGAAAAAAAATCAATCATTCACAATTATATGAACTTGACGTTGATACGGGTTTTATCATTTACGCTCAGATGTTTGTCTACACGTGTAAAATACAGTAAAATTCATATATTAAGGTCCCAAAGGTGGTCCCTGACTGGAGGAGATTGTGCGCAGGAAACACGAAGAAATAATAACCGCACCTTCTAAATAAGCTTTTCAAAGCAGAATTAGTCTAAATTTTAGGTGGTCTTAATAGCGGATTTAGGTGGTCTTAATAGCGGAATTTCACTGTATCCGGAGCATATAATTCATTGTTAGTGAATTATGTGCTCCTGAAAATGTTGTTGTTTTGTGTGCATTTTATTTTGGTTTTGGCCTTTTTTCGTCCGATTACTAATGTAGACTGGGCACTCGGCCAAATTTGCACATATATAGCCCCCGGGAAGTCATCCATTGACAGTTGATACTGCTCTTGTCCATGTGATCAATAAATTTAACCCTTATCCTGCTGAATATTTTAACCAGCAACACCCATTTCTAACTATCTGTAAGTCAGATTACATGATATAATGTTGTCCTTCAAATTCATAAACTGTATGACAAGCAGTGTAGACCCTGATCAGATTCAGAAGCCATCTGATCTGGATTTACACTGTTTGTAAGGGTTTGGGTTGTCGGAAACAGCAGGATAAGGCTAAAGGTTTTGTGGGCAGTCTAATAAACTCGGTCATCGCCCAAGCAAAACAAAATACACAGCAGATACATAGAGGATCTTACACGAGTGCTCATGTTTTATTGAAATCTATTAGAGTTGAGGAAAAGGGATATAATACGAGGCTTGCCGAGCATTTTATGCCCTTTCCTCGACGAGTTTAATAAATTCAATAATACATGAGCTCGAATGCAAGATTCTGTTTATCATATGACATTTAAAACGCACTTTGTTTACAATTGTTATACAAAAATTTCAATATTCCGCCATAAGTAAACGCGACGTTGTTAAGGACGTCGTACACGTAACTTCACTTACCAATACTCGAGTAAATAAATAAATAAGTAAATAAATAAATTGTGTTTATTGGTTAACTCTTCTTCTTATTATTATTATTATTTCCATTTTGTGTATACATCCGATGGGGAAGGGACATAAATTTTGGGTCGATTGTTTGTTCAACGACCCCAAATTTGTGTCGATGGACAATCGACTCAAAAATTTGGATGGAATGCCAAAACAATCGACCCCAAAATTTGAATCGATGGACAAATAATCGACCCCAAAATTTTGGCCGATGGACAAACAATCGACCCCAAAAATTGGGTCGACGGACAAACAATCGATCCAAAAGCACTAAGTGAAATATATTTTTCTGAGGAGCAAAACTATTATTTTTCCAAGACTAGACCGCATTTATAAAGGGATAAATATTTTGACAGAGTTTCCTTTCCCTGAATGTGTTTTGCTTCCCCTTCAGTAACAATCCATCATATAATTGTCAGTGTCGAACAGATGAGGCAGCCAGCTAGGTGTTGGATATGTTGACAATCATTATCAGAACATGTCACAACGATGACTTACCACAAACTGTCGATAGATTAAGGTAGTCAAACAGGTGTTAGATCAGTCGAGAGTCATTTGTAAACTTGTCGTCAAAATGACTTGTGTCTAAGTAACAAGATATTGACAAGGTTTTAAGAGACATTGCTCTAGACAAGGAAAAGAATATTGGAGACAAACGCTGTGAAATGCTATGCATCACTGTAACAAGTCCGTGTTATAAACCTTTAAAGAAAAGTTGGGTTTAAGGGGGTAAAACACTTTTTCCGTATGCTTACGTAACAAAAAAGATGCGGTTTAAACGAGCACCCAAAATCTACATTTTTGGTTTGATTTGAGGTTTAACGTCCCCGTCAACACTGTAAAGGTCATTTTGGAGACGTTGCTTCCAATTTCGTGGGACTTTTACCCGACATTGAGATGAAATGACTTGTCAAGCCCTGTCGCCCAATGAAACCAATAGGGTTTATTAGCATGGACGGTCCACCTCGCACCGCGGTTCCTGGACAGGCTTAGATCCTATAAGCGGTTTACCAGTACTAGTGTGCGGGCCGGATTCAGCTCTGCGTGGAAGCATCATGCAGCCCATATATTTCTTCAAGCCCCTATGGGCGGGGGCCATTGGAGTATAAATAAGAAGATTATTATGGAGTCATGAAAGAATGCACTTTATCATACGACGTCGCGTCTGAGAATGTAATAACGCCATGTATTAAATTCGGTAATTCACTTGTGGATTAAATATGCAAATCACTTGGATGCACTCCATAAAATTACACGTCCTTAACGACGTCGCGAATATTGACACACACAATCGTGCATAAAATGCCTTTTAATGCCATATGGAAAATAGAATCTTGCATTCGTGTTCATGTATTATCAAATTTAATATGAAATAAAGGCACTGCCTTTTGAGCAAACACACCCATTTACACCCCTATCTATCTATCTTCATATATTGAGTTGGTGACTAAGTTAGTTTGCAGCGTGGACACTTTAAAGTACCTTGAAGCCCAAGCGTTATACTATAGATTTGGGGCTTATCATCATTTTGTAAATCTTGGGAAGGTAGAAATCCACATATAGCCAGATAGCTCAGTGTGTCTCATACAATTCCCAGGGCTTTATTTTATACCCCTGAGTAGCGTTTTCCAACCTACCGAGAAGTGCCGGTAAATGCCTCGGCAAATGCTCCGGTTACCCGTTGGTCCAGTCACGCTGCTGGGTTTTACCGTCTAACCTTTGCGGCTCAGTGAGGTACGTTTCAGTTAATTTAAACGCGTGACGTAGTTTCGAAACTTTCCCGCGACCAAACTTCAGCGTTTGATGCGGCATCGGCCTTCGAAAAGAGCTTTTTAAAATTATTTCGACGCATTTTGTGTTTCTGTTTTAATAGGTCTTAACTCCTTTTGGTTTTGAGATGCAATTTTTGGATAGGAATACAATTCTCATGAACTGTGTAAAGATGGCGGATTATCGCGAGAAATTGAACGAGATTCCAGGCGAGATTTGGGTGCCTAAGTATGTTGTTCCAGTCTCTCTACAGTAAAGCGTGTGTTTGCTATTAAACTCGTTGAGTAAAAGGGATAAAATGCTCGGGGAAGCTTCGCATTTTATCCCTTTTGCTCAACTCGTCTAAAGAATTCAATAATACATGAGCACTCACGTAAGATCCTCTATATGTCACACGGGTGTGTAGCACTGACAGCCCTGGTGGAGTGTAGGCTGGGAAATGGTCCGGAACTGGAACGTAAGGGGAAAGGGTACACCTTCAGGGGAAGTAACTCCTGCAAAAGTATTTGTGTCTTCCATGTCAATAGGGGTCAACTCTTAAAGGAAAGAATTTGCTCCCGAGGAGCAAATTCTTTCCTTTAAGAGTAGACCCCTTTTTCAGTGGGATTTAACCTATAGAAAAGTAGAAAAGTGAACAGGAAGTCCTGAAAGTTATCTCCCTTTGAAAAATGGCGGAAAATGTGCTAGGCGTTTCCATTCTCCTTAAACTGTTTCGTTTAACCCTTAAATATTTGTACAGTATGCACACAGTGACGACGCGTTCCCTGACGTCTGATCAGGGTCTAATCGGTATCATAAACTGCGCAAAGCCTTTTCAAAAATTTATAGACGTCTCAAAATTCAATATTGGACTTAACCCTTAGCTTGCTGAATATTCATTTAAGCCACACCCATTTCTGTCTATCAACCTTCAAGCCCCAATTTCGTAAAATCATTCTTCGATCCAAGGTACAACATAAATGTTATACGACAGACTGCATGCATGGTAGTTAACCCAATCACGGTTAACAACTTTGCTTCCCTCTTGAATTGCACACCAGTGGGTAAGGCCTCAGATTCTATGACGGTTCCAGCGTAAAGGCTTACGGTATCTAATTTAATGTAATGTCGGTTGGTGACTGATGTTCTGTCTCTGGTGAATCTAGGACGATTCGGCCAGCGGACGATTTGGCCCGGACGATTTGACCGACAATTCGGCCTAGGACAATTTGGCCAGCCAAAAATATTGGGTAGGAAAACTTGGCCCGATTAATATAATGGCCGGTTCAACTTGACAATTTAATGTTTTGAGCTTGTTTCTAATACAGTAGAACTATGGCTCGAACACCGATGGCTCGTTTACCATGGATGAGTCGAACACATTCTTGAGCCCCTAGCGAAATCCTCTACATAAGAAATAGTGGGGGGTAATTAAGGTGATCTTAGTGTTTTATCTTGCAAATGTATGCTGTGTGTACTCATTAGAATCGCCTCAGTGAGGCGATTCTAATAAGTACACACAGCATACATTTTCATAATAGAATACCGAGAAGATGTCTAAAAGTATCTCGTTATGCCTCCAGAAAGTAACCTCAGTGACTCGAACTACCCCAGTCTCGAACATATTTTAGAGGTCCCAAAGGTGTTCGAGCCATTGAAGTTCGACTGTATACAGTTATGCTTGAATATGTGGAAGGAACGTTTTAAAGAAGATTTTAATCAACTAGATTTTTTTAAACTACAGTCAAACTTCAATGGCTCGAACAAGGTGATTCTAATGAGTACACATCAACTCTTAACAATACCCACAGCATAATTGTTTTGACGTAAAAATCCTTGTTAGGAGGTGTAACAAAGATACCTTTCTTATTTCTTGTCATTCTTGTCGGATGAAGCAACGCTTAACAGTACCCACAACATATTTACAGTTTAAAAACAAAAGTTCTAATTAATTAAAATCTTCTTTAAAATGTTGCTGCCACATATTCAAACATTACTGTGTATTAGAAACAAACCGGGAATATTAAATAATCAATTTGAACTGGCCATTATATTAATCTGGCCAAATTGTCCTACCCAATAGTTTTGCCAAATTGTACTAGGCCGAATTGTTCTAGGCCAAATGGTCCGGGCCAAATCGTCCGCTGGCCAAATCGTCCACCCACCCACCGTCTCTGGTCGGGTCCATCGGAGTCTAACTGTTGGTCTTCATTTGCTCCAGCATGTCACTGTTTTCTTACTGTCGATTCCTCACCGTTGTTTCATCTCTGTTGCTGTTTGCTTTTTGTGTTCACGGAGATATTGCACTGGTGAGTTAAGATTGTCTAAATCGCGACGGACGTTGTGGCCACGTAAAATCGATTTAAGTCCCCCCCCCCCCCCCAACAGCGGAATTCGTTCAACTGACCGTTCCAAGGCGGTTCTCTCTTCCCTCCCCACCCCCCCCCCCCCCCACACACACACACACACACCACCACCACCACCAGCAGCGAAATTCGTTCCACTGACCGTTCCAAGCCGGTGCTTCTGCCGCGGTTTATTTTTTGTTATTGCTTGTCTTTTGAGTATGTGTATCGCTTATATTATTTCGATTTGGATAGCCAATTGGCCATTTTATGAAAAAGTAACTGTACTTTTGGCTTTCCGATAGTGATGTTTCCATTAGGGTCTAGTTGTTTCATGTTTTTGTTTCTTTCCTTTTGGTGTCACTGTTGGGAGCTGTAGGTTAATTGTATTGCCTTCACTTCCATTACGATAACAAACCCGTGCGACATAGTGCATTTTTTCACATCTCCAAAATGGCTACTTTTCTGATGAAAATCTTCGATATTTTTCTTATAAATACTGCAAAATAGGTTGTGGGTGCTCGTTAGAATCGCCTCATTGAGGCGGTTCTAACGAGTACCCACAGCCTATGTCTTGGAGAAGAAATAAGAAAAATAATGTATTCCCCTTAAACCCCAGTTTTCTCTATATAAAGTGGGGGTTTAGGGGGGTCTTCACCTCACGGACTTGTTCACGTGATGTCTATTTTACAAGAATGTTTATTGGAGGGATTTGTTAACGTAAATGTACATGAAAAACTGTAGAGCAGGGGTATAGAGAATACCAGGTATGTGTCTTTTGATATCAAGTTTATCAGGCAAGGCTTCGAGAACGCTTGTAGAATCGCGAGGCTTGCCGAGCGATTCTACATGCGTTCTCGAAGCCGAGCCTGATAAACTTAATATCAAATGACACGAATCTGGGCCCAGGATTACAATCGATACTTAAGTTAAGGTCGACTTAACGATTTAAGGAGGAATTAATATCTTAGTAAAGTATTTCCTTAAAAAGTGCATTTGAAAGCCACCTATTTCATATACTTAGCTAAGTATCTAACTTCGGATAAAGTCGTAGTTTTGACGGAAATTTTCACGACGATCAGCACGTAAGTTTCAATTACACATTGATGTAGGCGGCCCACAATTTTCCCGCGATCTGTCAAAAAATCACTTCTTCTGTTTCATTGAATGGAGACAATAGAAAATATGATGATTTAGTTTCCATTTCACCACATAAACCATGAAACATGTTTTATACACTATAAAACGTGTTTCATTGAAGGATCACACTCGATCACCATTTGTGCGGACAAACATTGGTCACAATGTAGCACCACGCCATATTCAAAACGCTGTTTCTACGGGGTCCCTTTAGAAACAAGAAATCATACAATATTTGAATATACAAACCAAAAGGCTTATATGCAGTGGACGGTCTGACTCACATCACTTTGCCTGGGTAGGCTTAGTCCTTTTAAGCTGTTTACCAGTGCTCGTGCCAGTGTGGTCAGTTTCAGCTCTACATGGAAGCATCAAGCAGCCAAATCTGAAGCCCCGAGGGGTGGGGGCGGAATCGGTTTTATAGAGTCTGTCCATGATTCAACCCTTCTCATGCCGTTAGGCGTATTGCATAATATTCAATACAATCTGGTACAGTAATAAATATATTCTGCACTATGGTGAAGAACAGGGAAGACTCCCGCAGAAACCACTCCAAACTTAACCCCGGCTACAATATTGTTTTCGGATGTCATTATTATACATGTATGTAGTTGATATAGTCATTAACGACTAGATCAAACATCGTGCAGACAAACACGGAGAAAAACCGTAGCTCCATGGCAGTCGGAGTAAAACAAAGGAAAAAAAATGTGATATAAAATCTCTGTACATTCCATCTCGGATTGCCCCGTCTTTTTATGAATGTGGTCCTTATCTGCGTATTACCTTACAGTTGATGAGGCATAAAGAGCTCACTCACTCACCTCACAAACACACTCAATCACCCACATGCACAAGCTTACAAGGGGGTGGACGGCCCCCGCCCATCGAGGCTTGAAGAAATAGAGGGGCTGCTTGATGCTTCCACGCAGAGCTGAAATCGACCCGCACACGAGTACTGGTAATCCGTTTAGAGGATCTAAGTCTGCCCAGGCAAAGCGGTGCGAGAATATAAACCCTATTGGTTTCATTGGGCGGCAGGGCTTGAGATGTCATTTCATCTCGATGTCGGGTAAAAGTCCCACAAAATTGGAAGCAACGTCTCCAAAATGACCTTTACAGTGTTGACGGGGACGTTAAACCTCAAATCAAACAAAACAAACAAGGGAGGTGGTACGCCTCAAACTTATTTTTATTTAGCATTTCAAGGCAAGGAGTAGAAGCTTATGATTGGTTGCGGCCAATATCAGTTGGACACCCCAGTGACGCAAGATACATGTCACCTTGCCTCACCCAACCAGCACAAGCCGACCACACGCGACCTCCAGTAAACCACTTAGAAGGCTTAAGCCTGCCCAGGCAAAGTGGTGCAAGTCGGGCCGTCCATGCATATACGAGTTTGATTGGGCGACAGGGCTTGAGATGTAATTTCATCTCAATGTCGGGTAAAAGTCCGACAAAATTGAAAGCAACACTTCCGAAATCAAACCTAAATAGTGTTGCGAGGACGAATCTCAAATCAACCAAAAAAAACTTCTTTGTATTTAATAAATTTTGATATCGCGAATCTTACACAAATGGTCCTTTCATATGAAAGTTACGAAACGGGCCTTCGAATTGGATTTTAAATTGGATTTTATTGCCTTTACTATGACCATTTTATGGAAGCCGATAGGGGACATTTTGACTTGTGACTTTTGAACTTGTGACTTATGACTTGCGACGTCGGAGTTGCATGCCTAATTTTTGCGACTTATGACTTTTGACTTTGACAAATCTGACGCAGTGGAAGACGGCGGTCAACGACGGTGTCGATCCAGCGATTTTGCTGCTCCTGTATTATATTGTTTGATGAATGCCATTAAGAAGACTTGTTTATGTTTTTTACTCTGTTTTTGTTATCTTTGTATGACTTGTGACTTGCGACTTATAACTTTGACTTGTGATTTATGACTTGTGACTTATCACTTTCGACTTATGACTTGTTGACTTTTGGTGCAAACCCGAAAAATATCGGGTAGCGGACAACGGCACCGACAATTCCGGTGTATATTGTTTAGAAATGCCACTTAGAAGACCCTGTTTCATGTATTATCAACTCTGTTTTAGTGACAATTTACTACCGCCTGTGTTGTTATGCCCTATTAATTTAGATTCGCGCCAAGAAATTGTCTTAAGTTGCAAGTCAAAACTCAAAAGTCATAAGTGACAAGTCATAAGTCGAAAGTCACAATTCGAAAGTGAAAAGTCATAAGTGACAAGTCAAAACTCATAAGTCAAAATTCATAAGTGACAAGTCATAAGTCTTAAAAAATCACAAAATCAGAGTAAATAACCTACCATATGACCTTTTCGGTGGCATTTTTCAAACAATATAAAACAGAAGGAGAAAAATCGCTTGCCTCACCGGAATCTTAGCCGTCGTTGTCCGAAATCGGCCGTTGCTTGAGGTATGTCAAAAGTCACAAGTAAAAAGTCATAAGTCGCAAGTCGGTAGTCACAAGTCGTTTGTTACAAGTCAAAATGTCCCCTATCGGCTTCCATACCATTTGCCCTGCAAATGTACATCGCTGACATACGTTACAGTTGTTCCCGCCAAAATAGAAATTATTTACATTTCAAGTGAAAAGACCAATGTAAAGCTATAGAAAACAATGCAGTTCATACTTCCATGAACGCATCAAGTCATATGATTTTCCATGACGTTAAGTGACGCCAGTCTAAACCATGGTTCTCTATGATCTCATTGGGCGTTCCGCTCTTTATAGAAAACTGCGTGTAAATGTTTTTCAGCTTTAACAGTTTGCCTTATAAGTGAGGAAAAAAAGAATGTAAATATAAGAAATATTTTTTCGATGTTCATGAAGGTATGAACGACAGCGGGTCGCTAGCAAAGTTTATATGAACCCCTTCGGAGTTCATTTACTTTGCAGGCGACCCTGTTCGTTCATACTTTCATGAACAGCAGAAAAATAAAAGTCATTCTTAAATGCACGTGGCGTCATACTATTTCATGACACTGAATATAAAGACGGCATATGATGGTTGTGAACATTGTATGCGTAAAAGTAGCAGGACATGCATAAGCGTAGGAACATGGACCCGCTGTGCCACAGGATCAGTTTTTAAATAACAGACAAAAGTGATATGCGCCAGCCTCCCTCCCCAAACACCCCCATCCCCCGACACACAAACCTGTCGGCCCCCGCCCACCCATCGGGGCATGAAGAAATAAATTGGCTGCATGACGCTTCCACGCAGAGCTGAATCCGACCGCACACGAGTACTGGTTACCCACTTAGAGGATCTAAGCCTGCCCATAGGGGATTGAATCTTTTTTTTTCATGATTCATGCCCCAATGGCATGCCCAGGAAAAGCGGCGCGAGTCGGACCGTCCATGCTTATAAACCCTATTGGTTTCATTGGGCGACAGGCTTGAGAAGTCATTTCATCTCAATGTCGGATAAAGGTCCCACAAAATAGGAGCAACGTCTCCAAAATGACATGTATATAGTTGAAAGGGACGTTCAACATCCAGTCAATCAAACATACACACACCTACCCTGACAAAAACAACCAAGTCGTTTAAGACCCCCTTTCGCTTGTAAGAACCTTCCTACACCAAACAATAAATTGTTACCCTGTTACCAGTATTATACAGTATTATGTAAAGGGAAGATTTTATACAGCTCTATCGGTCGAAAACTGTGACACACCAAGGGAGAAATCCCAGTTGTTTTATACCTCATCGCCAAGTCGACTTGCGCTCCAAGGAGGAAAAAAAAGTGGCTCGACCGGGACCCGAACCCAGGGCCTCTTGAATATGATTGCAAACACTTTACCGTCTGAGCTACCGAGCAAACTGGTAACTGCGAGCAAATAAAAGCTCTCGTGTTTGCCGTTGTTGATATATACATTCATGTGTCAAGGTCAAATCTTAAAAGTTAAGGTACCTACCTGGGTTACCTTAAATATTTAAGGATATTCTCTGGTTAAGTATTGACTTAAACGAAAGAAATTCTTTGTAGTTCACTTTATACGACAGTTAAGTAAATACTTAGTTTAAGAAGGTACTTAAAATTTAAGTACGCATTGTAATCCTGGGCCCTGGTATTCTATTTATCAGTTTATCCCCTTGTACACTCTTAAATTAACAATTGCATGACCCGCAGAAAAAGCGACCGACTGAAGTCGGTTGATTTCTCAGAGTGCCCTAAAATCACCGTGTCATTCTGTCATTCGGTCAATCGGTCATTCTGTCAGTCTGTCAGTCTGTCTGTCCGTCCGTAACCCGTTTGTGAAAATTGGTAATAGTGACTTAACCGCTTGGAATATTTAAACAATTTTTGGCACACTGATAGATATCAATGAGATCTAACCAATGAACTTGCGAAATATTACATTCCATTTAGTATAGCCTCGCCGAGGCGAAAAATGTGAAAATTTTCGAACTGTTTCTCCTCGGAAACCGTTGGGCCGATTGAGGTCAAATTTCATATGTAGCCTCTATGGGATGGGGGAAACCAAAATTTGCTCATGGGGTCCAGGTCACATGACCAAAAAGGCCGCCAAGCAATATATGGTCTGTCTGCCTGTCCGTCCGTAACCAGTTTGTGAAAATTGGTGATAGTGACTTAACCGCTTGGAATATTTAAACATTTTTTGGCATACTGATAGATATCAATGAGATCTAACCAATGAACTTGCGAAGTATTACATTCCATTTAGTATAGCCTCGCCGAGGCGAAAAATGGGAAAATTTTCGAACTGCTTCTCCTCGGAAACCGTTGGGCCGATTGAAGTCAAATTTCATATGGAGCCTCTATGGGATAGGGGAAACCAAATTTTGCTAATGGGGTCCAGGTCACATGACCAAAATGGCCGCCAAGCCATATATGGTAAAAACCCTTCAAAAATAGTCTTCTCGCGAACCACTGGGCAGATTTCCACGAAACTTGATAAATAGCATCTGGGACGCAGGCCCATCATAAATTGCTAAAATGGTGACCCTGGGTTGACCTTGATTTTTTTTGTTTCTAGGTCAAACTTTGACACATATGCTTTTGTTGGAATATTTAAACAATTTTTGGCATACTGATAGATATCAATGTGATCTAACCAATGAACTTGCGAAATATTACATTCCATTTAGTATAGCCTCGCCGAGGCGAAAAATGTGAAAATTTTCGAACTGCTTCTCCTCGGAAACCGTTGGGCCGATTGAAATCAAATTTCATATGGAGCTTCTATTGGATGGGGGGAACCAAAATTTGCTCATGGGGTCCAGGTCACATGACCAAAATGGCCGCCAAGCCATATATGGTAAAAACCCTTCAAAAATAGTCTTCTCCAGAACCACTGGGCAGATTTCCACGAAACTTGATAAATAGCATCTGGGACGTAGGCCCATCATAAATTGCTAAAATGGTGACCCTGGGTTGACCTTGACCTTCTTTGTGCCTAGGTCAAACTTTGTCACATATGCTTTTGTTGGAATATTTAAACAATTTTTGGCATACTGATAGATGTCAATGAGATCTAACCAATGAACATGCGAAATATTACATTCCATTTAGTATAGCCTCGCCGAGGCGAAAAATGTGAAAATTTTCGAACTGCTTCTCCTCGGAAACCGTTGGGCCGATTGAAGTCAAATTTCATACGGAGCCTCTATGGGATGGGGGAAACCAAAATTTGCTCATGGGGTCCAGGTCACATGACCAAAATGGCCGCCAAGCCATATATGGTCTGTCTGTCTGTCCGTCCGTAACCCGTTTGTGAAAATTGGTGATAGTGACTTAACCGCTTGGAATATTTAAACAATTTTTGGCATACTGATAGATATCAATGAGATCTAACCAATGAACTTGCGAAATATTACATTCCATTTAGTATAGCCTCGCCGAGGCGAAAAATGTGAAAACTTTCGAACTGCTTCTCCTCGGAAACCGTTGGGCCGATTGAAATCAAATTTCATATGGAGCTTCTATGGGATGGGGGAAACCAAAATTTGCTCATGGGGTCCAGGTCACATGACCAAAATGGCCGCCAAGCCATATATGGTAAAAACCCTTCAAAAATATACTTCTCCAGAACCACTGGGCAGATTTCCACGAAACTTGATAAATAGCATCTGGGACGTAGGCCCATCAAAATTTGCTAAAATGGTGACCCTGGGTTGACCTTGACCTTCTTTGTTCCTAGGTCAAACTTTGACACATATGCTTTTGTTGGAATATTTAAACAATTTTTGGCATACTGATAGATATCAATGAGATCTAACCAATGAACTTGCGAAATATTACATTCCATTTAGTATAGCCTCGCCGAGGCGAAAAATGTGAAAATTTTCGAACTGCTTCTCCTCGGAAACCGTTGGGCCGATTGAAGTCAAATTTCATATGGAGCCTCTATGGGATAGGGGAAACCAAAATTTGCTCATGTGGTCCAAGTCACATGACCAAAATGGCCGCCAAGCCATATATGGTAAAAACCCTTCAAAAATAGTCTTCTCCAGAACCACTGGGCAGATTTCCACGAAACTTGATAAATAGCATCTGGGACGTAGGCCCATCATAAATTGCTAAAATGGTGACCCTGGGTTGACCTTGACCTTCTTTGTGCCTAGGTCAAACTTTGACACATATGCTTTTGTTGGAATATTTAAACAATTTTTGGCATACTGATAGATATCAATGAGATCTAACCAATGAACTTGCGAAATATTACATTCCATTTAGTATAGCCTCGCCGAGGCAAAAAATGGGAAAATTTTCGAACTTCTCCTCGGAAACCGTTGGGCCGATTGAAGTCAAATTTCATATGGAGTTTTACTGTACCTAGGTCAAACTTTGACATATATGCTTTTGTATTGGAAAAGTGAGAATGCATTTTATCCTGAAAACGATTCAGAATGCAGTACTTAAATATAAGATATATTTTTGCTCCTTACGTTTAGGCGCATTAATTGGGGGAACCGTTTTAGGTCCAGGTCACATGACCAAAATGGCCGCCGTACCCATATATGGTAACACTCAAAAAGCTTAAAGCATCCGGCGGGTCGTGCACTTCAGCTGAAGCACTGGTTTACGATCAGTTATCGATGGTCCTCAGTGCGTCTAAGCATTCTAGCGGTCGATATATTTAGTATCAGCTGACCATATTTTCCTATGATCTTTTGTTTTCAAGTAATTTTTCCATTTTTCCCAGTAACAATGACATTACTGTCATTTTTTTTCAGTAGTCCGATTCATTCATAAAAGTGCAATGCCACGTTGAGGTGATAAAGCTCACTTTTCCTGAGATAGCATATCATTATCAGGTCAGTGCGTTACAATGCAATATATATATGGGGTAACTGATAAAACACAATTTGCTTTCCATTGCTGATTGAAACATTGATAATTGTGCATACTCATTAGAAGCGCCTCGGTGAGGCTGTTCTAGCGATAATCCAAAATTATAATGAAACAAAAAGATTGCGGTTACTGCTTAAAATCGCCTCAGTGAGATTTCAAAATCGCTATTGGAAAAACAACAGCGACAACAACAACAACAACAACAAAAACACCAAAAAAAAATAGATTGTCTGATTCTGGGAAAATGAAAAGCATAATTCAGTACAACAACAATAATAGCAATAACAACAACTACAGCAAAGCTATAAAGGCAAGCAAATTTGGTAATACATTATATCCCATTCGCTTTTCAGCTCTTCAATCGTCCAGATCAACTCTCAGCATGTCTGTCTCGATGAAAGAATATCGACTTCCAGAGCCACTTGTGGCTTTCTTGCAGTCATGCCGACTGCATGGGGTGCCTGAAGTGACCACAGGCCTTCAGCACCAGTGCGTGACTGTCAGCCTTCGCTGGGATCAAACAGCAAAGACTACAACAAGCAGCGCCTCCATCTGTCAATACAGTCTCAACGACCACTGTGACCATCACCAGGAAACAGAGGCCACAAACAACAGCCAGCGCCGACGATACAGAAACCGACGTTCCCGCCAACGCCGTCGGCGCCAGCACCAGCTCATCCCCAGCCCGAAGAAAGTCCACAGCCAGCGACCAACTTTCCATCATCCACAGAGACCACCCCCGCCTATAGCACAACGACGCTCGTCACCAGCCCAACCCACTAGAAGAGGAAGAATCTGGACATCGGAAGAAAAAGACTTCGAGAAGCTGCCACCCAACCCACAATAACCATGGCATGAGAAATATCACCTGGGCAGAGCCTGGGTGGCAGCTACTTCCGACTCCCCCACCACCATCATAGAATTGCACCGCCTGAAAAGACCCAACGAAACTATCAACGTGGACCTTGCCGTATATGCCTTCAAGACAAAAGATACGCCCATCTCCATAATTTACAAGGGACCTACCTCAAAATACTACGACGAGCACATCTACAACTTCATCAAAAAGCGCACCGAAGAGACCCCCCCCCCCCCCCCTGAACAAGAAGAAAACCCGGAAGGTCCACAAGCTATTCCTAGATACGGCGATGGCGGAGGGAGTGTTAGTTAGGAGGGCGCATCCCTCCTAAACCTGCACCGGACCGAGATCGTGAACTTAGGGCTGCATGTCCGAAAACCCTGTTTACCACGGGTATTGCAAGGCTACTTCATGTGTAGCCAGTCCGACGCCAATCACGCGGCCCTAAGAGAGAGCAACATGACCTAGTTTGCTCGGGCAAAACAGAGAAATCGCGATTTGCAGTCGAAATTGGCATTGATTTCTCTGTTGCTTCATGTCCACTTTCGACCTGGCTTTCAAAATTCAAAATTACAGTGCTTCTATTTTACTAAGGGGAGGGCACTGGCAGATCAACACGATTCGTATTCCGCTGACCACTGCCGCGATTCGCAGCCCAGAAGCACTAAAACTTAGCCTCCTCGCCTTCATTCTCTACCACGGCCAGACGGGCAATGGCTATGGAACACAATTGGCAGGTCGGAATTGACCAGGTTCCATAGCCGCAATTGACAGCCCACAACCATTTTGAGATTATGTCAAAAACGACGGTAACTTACAGACCACTTTCACCTTTATTGCACCGTGACTGAGGCGAGAGGGGTACACCGGAATTAGTGTACAACTCCATGCGAAAGCCTTTCGGAAAGTGGGAAAACTAATCCTGGACACGGTCTAGGGCTAGCCCCTATGTGCTTATAGCGCCCTGTTACCTTAAAAACCAGTTCAGTCAGTCAATACATTGTATTGCCAATCATGCAGTCAGTCAGGTGTGAGATTTGTCGAGAGTCATTAGTAAACTTGTCGACATGATGGCTTGTGGTTAAAGGTGCATTATTGAGCTATCGGGCTTCAAAAATGAAAAGCGTGTTTTTCGGTTTTATTTCTTCTATTCATGTAGCTATGTCATTTGTAATCTTCTGAAACCAAATACCACTTCAGAACTTTGTGAAAATCGTCTTTTTCATTTTTGTTTATTTGTTGTTTTTGGGAATTTCAATCTAAAAATATTCCTGTCACGTGACAAAAAGCCGGGCA
The DNA here is from genome assembly GCA_963580285.1 of Lucinisca nassula. NCBI lineage: Eukaryota > Metazoa > Mollusca > Bivalvia > Lucinida > Lucinidae > Lucinisca > Lucinisca nassula. The sequence continues at coordinate 78,367,146 of OY757024.1, read as the reverse complement.
ACATCACAGCGGCGAACAATAAGATGGCGACCTCCGGTTCATCTGAGGAAAGTAGAATTTTTAGTCCAAGTTACAAGTATTTGACTTTCAACTGCACTGACACAATACTATCATGCATGTTAATCTGTTATCAAATGCTAACGCATCAATTTACAGGCAAGAAGATAATTTTACCGTCAATATCTAAGGATGAATTTCTGAATCGATGAGAATTGACATGGGGTCGTTTCAAAGATACACAAAAACCGCATACATGTGAGAGTACATGTATGATGTGGGTATTTGTTAGAATTAGACGATACTAGCAATAACCTTTTGATTTGTTTGATTTGAGGGTTAACGTCCCAATTAACACTGTTTAACGTCCCCATCAACACTGTATAAGTAATTTTGGAGACCTAGCTTACAATTTTGTGGGACTTTTATATACCCGACATTGAGATGAAATGAGATCTCATTCCCTGTCGCTTACGGGCCTCCGTGGCCTAGTGGTTAAGAGCGCTGACTCTTGATCATTAGGTCTCTCACCGCTGTGGTTCGAGCCTCGCTCGGGTCATATGTGAGACGCCAAGTTCTGCAACGGAAGGTCAGATGGTTTTTCTCCGGGTACTCCGGTTTTCGCCCACCTCTGATTAACGATCGGCTTGATATGAGTGAAATAATCTTGAAAGGGCCGTAAAACCAAAAAAAAAAAAAAATCCCTGTCGCCCAATGAAACCAATAGGGTTTATATGAATGGGCGGCCCGACTCGCACCGCTTTGCCTGGGCAGGCTTGAATCCTTTAGGCGGTTTACCAATACTCCTAAGCGGTCGGTTTAAGCTCTGCCTGGCACCATCATGCAGCCCACCTATTTCTTCAAGCCCCGCCATGGGAGCCGAGCAAGAACTTTTTAATACCGAAACAAAAGAGAAACACTATCCATATTCGCACCGCCCATCGGGGCTTGAAGAAATATATGGGCTGCATAATGCTTCCACGCAGAGCTGTAACTGACCCGCAAACGAGTACTGGTAAACAGCTTAGAAGATCTAAGCCTGGGCAAGCAAAGCGATGCGAGTCCGTCCATTTGTTTCACTGGGCGACAGGGCTTGAGAAGTCATTTCATCTCAATGTCTGGTAAAAGTCCCACAAAATTGTTATCAACGTCTCCAAAATGACCTTTACAGTGTTGAAGGGGACGTTAAACCTCAAACCAAACAAACAAACGTGCACCAGGACCTACTCACTGATACTGGGATCGGCAACATTTTACCATTACTTGCAGATTTACAGCACACATCAATCTTGCGCTGGCCTCGGTAGCTCAGTCTGATGCGCGTCTGACTGCTGATCATGGGGAAGCAGGTTCGATACCTGCCGGGGTCGGCAATATTCTTTCGCGGGGATTGATCAAGAAATCTCTCATTCTCTCCATTCCGCTGGCTCAAGAAGGGCAGTTGTCAGTTTCTGGCGAGAGAATGTGCACTCTCCTGGTTACCTCTTACGTATTAGCCTGCCCAGGAAAAGTAAACTGAAAGGCTCAAAAACGGCCTTAACAGTGTTGACTTGGCCGTAAACCCCAAAACAAACAGTTAACCTGCATAGGGGATGACTCTCCCTGAACAGGGCGCCTCCAGTTTGTTTGTTTGATTTGAGGTTTAACGTCCCCGTCAGCACTTTAAAGGTCATTTTGGAGACGTTGCTTCCAATTTTGTGGGACTTTTACCCGACATTGAGATGAGATGACATCTCAAGCCCTGTCGCCCAATGAAACCCATAGGGTTTATTAGCATAGGCGGTCCGCCTCGCACCGCGGTTCCTGGACAGGCTTAGATCCTCTAAGCGGTTTACCAGTACTAGTGTGCGGGCCGGATTCAGCTCTGCGTGGAAGCATCATGCAGCCCGTATATTTCTTCAAGCCCCTATGGGCGGGGGCCGGTGCCTCCAGTTAAACGTTCCGATCCAAAGGGTGGTGCGCATTTTGACATTCATCGCTGTAAATGGTGTTCAGACACCGAAATAATCACCGGCGGGTCGAACCGAGGGCCTCTGGCATCTGAGTCAAGTGCACTAACCACTCTGGGCTTAACCACTGAGCTGTCACGCTCAGTTTATTACATAAACTCCAGGTTTGCAGGATGAGACTCTGCACAGTAATCGGCTCTTTCGTTGTACATTGGGTCGTTCTCCCTGCTGGGGGGGGGGGGGTCATGTGAGTACCAGCTGATAGCAAGCCGGCGGAATGAACAACTCACAGCGCATAAATGTCATCCTACTAGATTTCAGTAAGGCCTTTCACGAGGTTCCGCACAATTTCATTGCTGATGGATACCAGAAAGTCGTAATTGAGGATTTCTTCGTCTGCGCCCGTTACTTCTGGTGTTCCACAGAGTACAGTGCTCGGCACTCTCCTCTTCCTCATATAAATCAACGACTTGCCACCACGCGTCTCCCCTGTTCGCTGATCACTGCCTGTTGTACCGAGTTGCTGTCGCTCAAGAGGACTTTAATTATTTACAAGCATGGGAGAGAGACTGATAGATGCGTTTGCACCCAGACAAGACTTAGTCTGAGTACATCAGAATCGGCAACAAAAGCAAGATAATGGAGTCATCATACAACATCCATTGCCAGAAGTAAAGCAAAAAACCTGGCTATAGACAGTACACTGGTGTGAAATAGTCACACTGACATGCTTAGACTAGCTTCTAGTCGGATATCATATTTTAAAGTTAATAAGTAATATTCTTCTACCCCTTATTTGATCTTGGGAAGATATACTCTGACTAAAATGCCAGTTTGCCTTATCAGTTGGTGTTCGGTAAGGGGTACAGAAAGGCAATAAACATTTCATGACTGTAGTTGTAATCAATCATTTACCAAGGATCTTGCGAGGTAAAATTCGCATTGTACTAGACCTTGGTGTCTGAGACAAGATTAAAGTCTAACAAGGTTTCATATTTGATAAAAACACACATGAAGGTTGGTAATTGGTAAATATGACATCAAGGTCTAGTAGCTAGACTATGACATGCTATCTACGACAGACAGCCAGACAGCTGCTTTCCTATCCTACGCAGGAACCTCTCTGCATGCCCAAAGGACATCAAGGCAACAGCATACAAGTCACTAGTTAGACCTAAACTAGAATATGCTGCCACCCCCTGGGACCCCTACAAACAAACTAGTCCAGTTCAATCGCAATCTTCCGCTCACATCGTCTATCTTACTGATCATATGTATATTGGAAATGAAAAAAGGGAGGTTGGTTAAACCTAGTATTCCTTGAATTTCTCGAATCAAGGTCTGCTTTATTAAGGAAATTTCGTAATCCCGGATCGTTTTGTTATTGACGAAGAGCTCTGTGTGAATGATCCATGTCCCTGTCTTGAGATAGATATAAGAGCTTTATTTGTTTAACCGTCATTCATGAAGGCTTACAAAAGTATTTAGGCTGATGAAATATATATATTGGATTTTTCAAGTACGGCAACTTGGATTTTTTTAAGTACGGCAACTTGGAAAAAAAATGCTGAATTAACTGTACGGTTACTTGCGTCACAAAATTGAAAATTTGGAAACTACTGACACCATTTTGACATCGTTTGGAAGGAAAGGCCGTGGTTATTATCATTTTTGGTTTCATCACATAGGGATCGATTATAATGCTAGTGCTGATCGTAAATCAATCTATTTTTGCATGAAACAGATGGAGATGTGAAATCTACACCAGGGCCATATTTCCTTTTGAGAATTCTTTGTCGTTGCTTTCGCTTTGTTTCATTACTGAAAATACTTTGGAAGAAAGTCTGTCCCCTATTGGTCTATTCAACGGAAGGAACTTTCCTTTCGTGATGGGAAGTTTTTCTTTTTTTTTTTTTTTTTTTTGTTGTTTTTGTTTACGAAATAAAGTTTGTTTTTCAGTGAGCTGAAATAGTTTCTACTTCGTTCTTGTGAAACTTACAACTAGAATAGACGTTAGTTTATGCTTTGAGAAGTGTTTATTCCTTTGACGAGAGTTTATTCAAACGAAGGTCCTGTAATATGCATACTATACTCCAGTTATTTAAGATTATGAGTGAGGCCATTATTATTATTATTATTATTATTATTATTTTTTTTTATTATTATTTTTTTTTGCATTACGAAAACATGCCTTTTCAAATAAATTGAACATATTTCCACCCAAAAAATGAAAATGTTCAGATAAAAGATTCTGCTATTTTTCATAATTCAGCTCAAAACATAGATTTTGGGTACTCGTTGGAACCGTCTCGACCAGGCGGTTTCTGACGAGTACCAAAAATCTATGTTTTGGGCAGAAATGCGAAAAATAATGTACACCCATACAAACCCCATTCTACTGGATTAAAGTGGAGTTTAAGAGGGTCAAAATTGCATAGGCATGTTTTCATGATGGTCTTCTGTTTTTTTTTTTTTGTTTTTTTTTTTTGTTTTTTTTTCGAAATCGGCCACGTGCACACATGTTGCAATTTTTATCTTGTATATTCTAACCATTTCGCATTTGTACGGTTTAGTAACGCCACAGACAACAAAAAGCTACTTTAAAGAAGGTGATTTAAGGTTCCTCAATACAGTTATTTCACTACATTTGAGGTACTGAAAAAATCATATTTGCAAATAGTTACCCAAACAGATTTTTCATCAGATGGTAGTCCATGTAAATGTAAGAATATGAAAGCAAAATATTTTTATTGGAAAGTCACCATGTTAGTAATTTATTGCATTTTTCCATGGTTTTGCAAAAATGATATCTTAATCCACAGAACAAAAATGTGTAAAATACTATCATAGAATTGTGGCTAAAGGTTGCCTTTAGGCACTGCAAGAGTGGAATTTCAAGTAAAATACCTAAATAGTACTGAAAATTAATGATTCCTCCCCCACCCCCCAAAAATGTAATTATTTCACCTTGTACTATTTTTAAATTCAGTGTATGGTAGCCAAAAATGACCAGTTCTACCAAGTTGGCAGTAAGATCACTGATTGGGTTGAGGTGTTGCAATCTCTTGCATTTAGCTTGTAAAATGATTGACCTTCTTTGGTGCTTTTAGTATTTCATTTTATATATTTCATTCATGCAATTTATAACAATTTATGAATCACTGCACCAAAGTTTCACTGTATTATTGATTGTGTTTACTGGGTGGATGATTTGATACTGGAATAAAATCCAAAACCAAAAAAAAAAAAAAAAAAAAAAAAAAAAAATAAGATAAAAACAGTTTATCCCCATATTTGAACTGAAAGAATGAAAGCAGCCTGTTCAGCACCAGGATTTTTGTGCAAAAGGCTTCTGATCATTTCCTATAACTGCTATGTTATAGCAGTGATTTTTACCCATTGATTTGTTACATAAGAATCAGAATCAGAATTGTTACTGGTGACACGTCAAATGACATTCATACACCAGGACCTGTGATATGGGAAGTTAGTCCCTAGCTCTAACCAAAGATGTAAACTTAGCTACACAATCATCAGCACCTTCCGCCGTCGAAATAATAGAATCCGGAAGGGCATTCCAATCTCTAATGGTTCGGGGGAAGAACGATTCTTTATAAATATCCGTTCTTGCAGTAAGGGTCTGAAACGTCATTGAATGGTGCTGTCTACAGTGCCTAGCCGGGGGAACAAGGTCATCTGTTGGAATGCTGGCAGCACCCTTTAGACCTTTGTATAAGAGTATGAGCCTACTGTCTCTTCTCCTTTTCTTGAGAGACTCCCATCTTAATTTTCCTAGAATTCCAGTCATGCTCCCAGTTTCAAAGCAGTAATTTCCAGTTACAAATCTAGCCGCTCTATTCTGAACTTTTTCAATTTCATCATTTAGGACCACTCCGCTTGGGTCCCAGAGGCAACTACCATATTCCAAGATTGGGCGAACAAGTCCCCTGTATGCTGTCTCTTTCACATCCTGGGGACACTGATGAAGATTTCGCCTCAGGAATCCAAGAGTTCTATTCGCCTTTGTACACATATTGCATATCTCAAATCGTGAGTGATTGTCACACCAAGGTATTTAATGGAATTCACATTTTCGAGGACCGTTCCCTCTAAAGTGTAAGAAGCCTCAACTTTATTAGATCTCTTCCTTGTTATCTGCATAATATTGCATTTAACTGGCTGAAATCTCATGCCCCATTTTCGGGCCCAACATCCTAATCCATCTATGTCAGCCTGAAGTTTCAATGAGTCATCTGTATCTCTAATTTCCCGGTAACAAACACAGTCATCTGCGAAAAGTCTTATTTCTGAGTCAATGTCAGAGGAAATATCATTGATGTACAGGGAGAACAATAGAGGACCAAGAACAGTCCCTTGTGGGACTCCAAACAAAACTGGCGCCCACACTGAAGATTCACCATTAACAAAAACACGCTGTTTTCTGTTCACATGAGTCACCATAAACAAATAATTGATGTTTGGACATATTTATCTAATCCAATTAATGATCTGTTGTGTCACCTACTTACCAATGTGCGGGTTGGTAAAATTTCATAGAAGCCCAATACTTTTAATATGTTTTGCTGAAAGAAGTTAAAAAAGAAATCTACCCTTTTCAACTTGTTTACTTGGGAACAGGGGTGAACAACACAAACAGGACAATGTTACACGTAGAAACTAGTTCAGAAATGAAGGCATACTATTCATGAATTAACGAACAAATTATGTTAGAAAGTATGTGAAAGTAGGCGCAAGACAGTTTCAAATATGAATATTATGTTTTAAATTTAAAGCAATGGTGTACTATTGTTTTTTTGGTGGGAAATTAGTTCCAAGGCGTATGAATACGTTTTTGCATTTGGCAAGATGGAAATCTCTTCATTTTGACAGCTACACTAATTTATCAGTGATGACAGGCTTCCAAGATAGGCGATTTCATTATGGTATACGCAGGAAGAAGGCTACATAGCTGACTTTTCAAGGTATTTTCATTGATGATGGAGAAAATAAAATGTGGAAGGCATAATTGATGAAATCTCAGCATTTCAGATTTACCGCAAGAAAAGGAGATGATGGCGCCCATCGAGAATAAACATGTCAAAAAAATCTGGTTTTCAATTCAGGTAGCCTTTTTGATAGAAAGCTTTGACCGACTCGTTAGTATTTGATGTGAACTATTGATCTGCAGCTGTTTTAGTAACTTTTAAAAAGTCTATAAAGCGGTTTCCTTTTTTCCTGGTAAAAGTGAAAAATACAGAATTTCATTTATTTTCAAAGGCACAGGGATGTTGCTAATGCAAGAAAGTACTTGCTGTAATAACCGTTTATACCTCCAAACCTTTTTCTTGTGGGACATGGATTTTTAAACGGAAATCAGGATTATATTTTGGGGAAAATCAACTTGCAAATCTTTCATCTATATTTTTCTTGTGCAAATGTATTGAGGAAACTTGAGATGTCCTGAGATAAAAGTACTTTCATAAATTTCTTTTCCGTTCACAAAAGGTTACTTTCGCTGTAATATAAAGGGCAGCTAAAATAATTTTCATCCTAGTTGTAATCTAAAACTGTTAGTTTAACACTTAAATACCAGCATTTTAAACAAGAAGTGCAGATCTGGTAAAACGCAGCATTATGCCGCCTTTCTATGTTTTGATTCCATGGCCCAGTGAGATTCTATGATGGGGCGGTCTAAGTCCCTCTGGAGGGTGACCGAATAATCAGGGAGAATTATGGTCAGGTACACCCCAGTGTCACCAGCAAATAGGCGAACCCGGGACCACACATTGTCGGGTAGGTCGTTAAGGTATAATAACAATAATATTGTGCCTAGAACTGATCCTTGCGGTACACCTGAAGTAACTGGAACCTCATCTGAGTACTCACATTCAAGTGCAACTGTCTGACTTCTCTCAATCAGAAAAGACTTAATTCACTGGATAGTTAATCCATGTACCAGTAGCTTGCGAAGAAGCTTCATGTGATTCACCTAGCCAAAGGTCATGCTAAACCCAAGATAAGATCTATTTGTTGACCATTTAATCATGATCTGGTAAGGTCATAAACAAGCAGAATCACATGAGTGTCACAAGATCTGCGCTCCCAGGCTGTTGAGTATTTTGTGATCATAAGGTATGTCCAAACAAAATCTTATGCGGCGAAATTTAGTTTCAACCTACAAAAATCCATTTTTTGAAGGATTTTCTGCTTGTCGGAATTTTGTAAACCTGTCCCCGTAGAAAACCTAAAGCAAATTCTTATATGCCCATTATGACATAAAGACCACATTGGTAATGGGAAATTGTTTTTAAGAAATAGGTGCGATATGGGCATAAGAGCAATTTACGATCTTACTAGTGAGGAAGTGGTATTTTATAGTTTTGAACAGTTAAAGGCGAAATATGATATAAGGGCCACATTTTTAGACTACCACCATGTAGTAAATAGTATTTCTCAAGTATGAAAAGATCAAATTCACATGAATCGTGTATTTGCTGTTAAATTTAAACAAAATGTAGTTTGTAACATATACTTTCAAGACTTGATTAGTTCAAAGAAAGGGAGTAGACTATTTATGATATTTTGGTTAGAGTAAACGAATACATTGCACAAACAAAATGGCAAACGGAGATAGGAGATAGAGTGGAAAAAGAGCATTAAAGACATTTCACGAGACAAAACTACGCGACTTTCAATACAAAATCAATAATAAAAATTTAGTAACACATTCATTTCTATTTAAAATTAATAAAATCAGGGTTGTAGTTACTGTAATGAACAACCAGAAAAAATCCATTATTTATTCCTTAGATGCCCAAAAGTAAGAACGTTTTAGACTGAACTTTAATCATGGTTGACCACAAATGTAAATCCAGAAATATCGCTAGAGGATCGTAAAATACTATTTTCACACGGTGGTAAAGCAGAAGTGGTCAATTACATCTCTCTCTCTCTCTCTCTCTCTCTCTCCCTCTCTCTCTCTCTCTCTCTCTCTCTCTCTCTCTCTCTCTCTCTCTCTGTTTTAGCAAAATATTGTATATACGAAAACAAATTTGTTTCTATGAATAAAGTGCTTAGCGAGGGATACATTTCACTCATAAACAACAGGTTAGATAAATTCTTTAAGATTAAAGCCCCTCTCTCGCCCAGCCCAGTGGAATTCGTTTCACCGACCGCTCCAAGGCGGTTCTTCTGTCGTTGTTTATTTTTGTTATGGTTTGTCTTTGAGTGTTTGTATCGCTTATTTTATTTTGTTTTGGATATCGAATTGGCCATTTTGTGGAAAAGTAACTGTCCTTTTGGCTTTCCGCTATTGATGTTTCCATTAGGGTCTGTTGTTTCATGTTTGTGTTTCTTTCCCCTTTGGTAACTCTGGTGGGAGCTGTGGGTAAATTGTGTCGATTCCTGATCATTGCCTACACTTCTATGTTCTACATATAACTACTTTTACCCAAACACTGATGATTCATGAGGCCTATTCCGACTTAATGTTTATGTTTGGTGTCAGGGTTCTGTTTTCCGTCGACTATCTGCCACACATATAGTGCAGTAGACTTGTACCATTAGCTATAAAAGGCACATCTTGTAGAAAATACATGTATATTGTTACTACAGTTTGTTTTCTGCTCTCCCATGAAAGAATTTTATTATTATTATTTGTTTTTTTTTTTTTTTGTTGTTTTTTTTTCAAATTGATTATCATCGTCTATTAGCCAATACGATGTTACACCCGTATGACTTTGTGCATTCTTTCATATCTTAACAATATTTACTTTTCTGGTGAAAAATTGTGATAGTTTTCTCATTTATGCTTCAAACATGGCTGTTGGTGCTCGTTGGAACTGCCGCAGTGATGTGGTTCTATCGAGTACCCACGGCGTATGTCATGGAGCAGGAATGAGAAAAATATTGTATACCCAGTCAGACGCGCATCCGACTGAGGTACTGAGGCCGACGATTATCATACGAGATATTTTGGCGAGCAATAATCGAGTGTATGTAAACATAAAGTGCAGATAACTCCATGTCAACAGACATACAACGTCTAAACAACGTCGTGTCAACGTCAATGCAACATCACTGCGATGCATTGACGCTGACGCAGCAAATTGTATACCCAGTTACAAAATATTGTAACCCCCAGTTCTCTCTCTATAAAGTTGGGTTTAAAGGGGCGTTCATTGCACGGACCTGTTATCGTAATGAATCGTCTTATTATTAACATTGCTAGAGATACTCGCCTACCAGTCGAGAAAGACAGAAGACCAACTTCTATCGTACATGTTGTCTAAACTGAAAAGCACTAACACAACCTTTCAATAATTCCCTGTCCCCCTTTTGTACTTTCTCTCATCTTCTTAGTTCTAAAATATGTTCTAGAAAGGGTTGTCCTTTGGAAACAATGAATACACCACAAAACTGTAAACTAGATCGCGCAGTCGATGGCGCGCCATCGCAAATCCCCACGTTTTGACCCCTTCACGGGACCCTTGGGGGCTGGTCCAAAAATTAATGTGCTCTTGCAGAAGCCATTCATGTATGTAACTCACACACCAAATTTGGTTGAATTCCAATGAACGGTGTAGGAGAAGATAGCCGGACAGACGGACGGACGGACGAACGGACAGACGGAGGCGATAACAATATCCCCACTTTTCTTCGAAACACGTGGGGATAAATATGGAGTGTACATGTTTTCTGGACCAGACTAGCTAGTTTTGCCCAATTAGGCCTCATCAGTGACCCTCAAAAATTTCAAAATTCACCACTGGAAGGGCAAGAAAATATAAACTACACTATGATGTTGGGCAGGGAGACATTTTACGACCTCCACACATTCCCAGACACCAGCTATAGTGACGTTAAATATGTTCTAGAAATGGCTATCCTTTGGAGTGAGTGAGTGAGTGAGTGTTTGAGTTTTACGTCCCACCAACAGCTAAGGCCATACGGAGACGGGACCTAGGTTTAAAGACTCATCCGAAAGTGTATATCCTTTGGAAGCAAGGAATGCACCACAAAACTGGAACATATGGAGTGTACATGTTTTCTGGGCCAGAATAGCTAGTTTCGGTCAATAAGGCCTCGTCAGTGACCGTCAAACCTTTTCAAAACTCTCCAAAATGTCGGCACAAGAATTTCAGAGAAAATAAGTTCATTTAATATGGCATTAGGATAACACATCCGTGGGATATAGTAAATTTCTCAAACCTTAAAAAAGGCATCTTTTTCTGATGAAGATTTGTGATATTTTTCCTATTTATACTCCAAACATAGGTTTTGGATGCTCGTTAGAACCGCCTCATTGAGGCGGTTCTAACGAGTACCCACAGCCTATGTCTTGGAGCAGAACTAAGGAAATTAATGTTATTCCCCGTAAACCCCAGTTTTCTTTATATAAAATGGGGTTTAGTGGGGTCTTAATTTCACGGACTTGTTCACGTGATGGGAAGTGGTTTTAGGTTCTAGCTTTACGTAATAACGCCAAATTAGGTCATTACCTGCCGTCCGTATTTTTTTATTTTATTTTTTTTTTGTTTTGGTTTTACGGCCCTTTCAAGATTATTTCACCCGTATCGAGCGATCGTTAATCAGAGATGGGCGAAAACCAGAGTACCCGGAGAAAAACCACCTTACCTTCCGTTGCAGAACTTGGCGTCTCACATATGACCCGAGCGAGACTCGAACCACAGCGGTGAGAGACCTAATGATCAAGAGTCAGCACTCTTAACCACTAGGCCACGGAGGCCCGTTACCGTCGGTATGATCATTTTCCACATTAATCTGGTACTTTTGAGTAACAAGTTCCGGAGCCGATGCTACACGCTATGTCAATTTCGTTGTTGCATCGACTTTGCTGCGTCAGCGTCAATGCATCGTTGTTTAGACGTTGTATGTCTGTTGACTTGGACGTTGTTTAGACGTTGTATGTCTGTTGACATGGGGTTATCTGCACTTTACATTTATATACACTTGATTATTGCTGGCCAAAATATCTCGTATGATAATCATCGGCCTCAGTACCTCGGTCGGATGAACGTCTGACTGGTGATCAGAAAGGCGCGTGTTCGGTACCTGCCGGGTCGGCAACATTCTTTCGTGGAGATAGATCATGAAATATTTTCCACGGCCATTCTCTACCACTGGGCATCCGCTGATTCAAGAAGGGCAATTGTCAGTGGCGAAAGAGTGTGCACTGTACTGGTTAACTGCTGATGCCTCGGTCATAAATTCGGCGTACCCCGGCCGAGCTATACTATACGTTGTGGTCGGCCGAGCAGTCCAAGCCGAGAAATGGGTGTCTGGCTCGGTTTTGGCAAAAAGTATGCCGTGTGGGGCCTAGAGAGACATCCGCCGGGAATCGGGCGGTGTCAGCCTAAGTTTTGCGGGGAAGCATCGGCGTATACGCCGGGCGGAAATAGGCCGGTGCACTGCAGGTTACCGACCGTATACCCGGCGATTGTTACTAGTCCCCGAGCATCGGTCGATGTTCCGCAGATGTCCGCCCAGTTCCCGGCCGCCGGACAAGGGACGGGTTTACCCCAGCCGGGAATTGTCCAGTTGTTCAGGGGTATATAAACTGCATCCTCTCCTGCCTATACAACAAATGGGTCAGCTCTGTTGGTGGGTGAACATCCTTTTTCTTGACGTCGAGGAAAACTTTCGAAGAAAAGCGGAACAAGATGCCTCTTATCCCACCACTGCACCTACCGTCACCCCAGGAAAGGATCCGGAGGTTACAGGAGTGGCTGCTTAGGGCTCGGCACCGTGCCAATGTGGTCTTTGCAACCTTGTGTGCGGGAGAAGAACTGCTACCGCTGATGGTGGATGAAGCAATGGATCGTGTACCGTCCTTTGCATGGGCAGTTATCAAACGTTTATGTACAATGCTCCCTACTGGTCTGCTAGAAACTGGCACCAATCGGAGATCGGGCCCTTATATAGTCGAGCGTCAATCAGCGATCGAGCGGCGCCAGTCGAAACCGGGATTCGTCCAGCGGATTCCGCTTGATCATCTGTCGGGCCTCGGCCGATTACTGCCCGATTATCTGATTGGTCGGGGTCCGCTTTACGACTACCGGATGCCAGCCGATGCCATCGACATCGACGTCGGTACGAGCTCTGCTCGACTTTTATCGATGTGCCACCGACCTAGAAGTCGGTGAGTTTTCGTGGAGAATTTTAACTACGAGTTAAAATTTAACCGGGCCCCTCCCGACCACCACCGACGCCCCAACATCCGGCGGGACGCCGACCGGACTCCAGCCCAATCTCACCCCATTGCAGTCCCCGAGTAGTCGGGCGGGGATCGAATAGTGATTTGTGACCGTGGCTTTACGTATAAGCCTGCCCAGGAAAAGTGTGGACAGGTAAACTGACCGGCTCAAAAATGACATAAAATAGTGTTGACTGGGCCGTTAGTCCAATACAAAACTAAACTGAGGTAGGGGTCTTTAACTTTAATGGAAGACACCCAGTCAGCGTAGAATGTCGGTCAAGCGTCGGCCCGACGATATATACATAGAATATTTATTTTCCGTCTTATACCGTTAACAAATAACATTAGCCCTGTATGGCTTTTACTTCTACAAAAACAGTGTAGAAGAAAAACAATCTTTTTGGTGCTGTTTGGGCAGGATCAAGATTTTCACCTTACATCCTCATTCGAAGGATGGAGCAGGTCAAGGCATTCATCTCTGCAACTAAGTTTGACAACGCTGCCAGAGAGAGAGAGAGAGAGAGAGAGAGAGAGAGAGAGAGAGAGAGAGACTAATGAGCAGCATGTAGGTAATGGTGTGTGTGTGTGTGTGTGTGTGTGTGTGTGTGTGTGTGTGTGTGTGTGAATCATCTGAACTACGCCTACGTCGGGCCGACAGCGATACGACATGGCGACGTCGTATCGCTGTCGGCCCGATGTTGGCCCAATGTGGTGCGCTAGCCCATAAAGAGAGAGAGAGAGAGAGAGAGAGAGAGAGAGAGAGAGAGAGAGAGAGAGAGAGAGAGAGAGAGAAAACACTGAGCAACATGTTGGACATGGCACTATCAGAGCCCATAGGGGCTTGAAGAAATATATGGGCTGCAAAATGCTTCCACGCAGAGCTGAATCCGGCCCACACACTAGTACTGGTAAACCGCTTAGACGATCTAAGCCTGTCCAGGAACCGCGGTGCGAGGCGGACCGTACACGCTAATAAACCCTATTGGTTTCATTGGGCGACAGGGCTTGAGATGTCAATTTATCCAAATGTCGGGTAAAAGTCCCACAAAATTGAAAACAACGTCTCCAAAATGATCTTATGACCTTTACAGTGTTGACGGGGACGTTAAACCTCAAATCAAACAAAAACACTTTCAGAGAGAGAGAGAGAGAGAGAGAGAGAGAGAGAGAGAGAGAGAGAGAGAGAGAGAGAGAGAGAGAGAGAGAGAGAGAATGGACAATATGTAGGCCACGATAAGAAAGCAATGAGCAACATGTAGGCCACGTAGAGAGAGAGAGAGAGAGAGAGAGAGAGAGAGAGAGAGAGAGAGAGAGAGAGAGAGAGAGAGAGAGAGAGAGACTAATGCGCAACATGAAGGCCAGAGAGAGAGAGAGAGAGACGAATGAGCAACATGAAGGCCACAGAGAGAGAGAGAGAGAGAGAGAGAGAGAGAGAGAGAGAGAGAGAGAGAGAGAGAGAGAGAGAGTAAATCGCATGAACGGTGCGTCTGACCGAGAGCGATACGACATGGCGATAGCACTTTCAGAGAGAGAGAGAGAGAGAGAGAGAGAGAGAGCACTGGGGAACGTGTACGCCATGGCATGCTGAGAGAGCGAGAGAGAGAGAAAGACGGAATTTCATTCCATTTTACACATTGGAATTCGCATAAAAAGTTTAAAAGAATTTCACTATACTACGATCTACGATTTCTGTCACAACAATTGTGTGTAACGATGTTGAGATGATCCCTGCATACCTTTCTAGGTATTTACCGCATGACGTCATTATTCACGCGCGTTGTAGTTTTGTCGCGAAATTAAAAATAGACTAACTGTGTTCGTAGCATAGTTAGGAAAACCGTCTCATAAAACTTAACCTGTGATCATAATTGTTCGCAATATTACATAAAACTCATTCATTTGTATTATTTAAACAAAAAATACCCGATATATGTAAAAAAAAAATTAAGCACTTTTTTTCCGACAGCTCAATAATGCACCTTTAACTTACAAGACAAGGTTTTGAGAGACATAGCTCCGGACGATTTAAAACTGTGCGAGACATGCGTATCTAAATCGTATGCGTATTTTTTTTTAATTTGGTTTTATTGCCCTTTCAAGATTATTTCACTCATCATTGTGATAACACACCCGTGCGACATAGTGCATTTTTCACATCTCAAACTTTTTTTGATGAAAATCCGTAATAAATTTCTTATTTAAACTGCAAACATGGGTTGCGGGTGTTCGTTAGAACCGCCTCATTGAGGCGGTTCTAACGAGTACCCACAACCTATGTCTTGGACCAGAAGTAAGAAAATTTATGTATACCACCTTAAACCCCAGTTTTCTCTATATAAAGTGGGGTTCAGGGAGGGGGGGGGGGTGTTCATTTCATGGACTTGTTCACGTGATGATATCGAGCCGATCGTTAATCAGAGGTGGGCAAAAACCGGAGTACCCGGAGAAAAACCACCTGACCTTCCGTTGCAGAACTGTGACCCGAGCGAGGATCGAACCACCGCGGTGAGAGACCCAAGGTATAAGAGTCAGCGCTCTTATCCACTAGGCCACGGAGGCCCAAATCGTATGTGTATGCGCCACGTAATCAGAAAGCCATTTTTTAGCAACTTGCAAACAACGAAGCTGCTGATCAGCTGATTTGTGTTAGCTGCTGGGAATGTACAATATCTATATCTAAAATTTCAAGACTCTTGCTAGTATTTGTGAGTGTAGGACAATATCCCCTCCGGACAAAATCCCCTCTGCTCATTTTTGCATAGGTGGACGAAATCCCCTTCATGTTTTCTACAAGGTGGACATAATCCCCTTTGAAACTTTTTACAAGGTGGACATAATCCCCCTCGTGATTTTTACAAGGTGGACAAAATCCCCTCCATAAGATGAACAAAATCCCCCTCGGTCAAATCACGAGGTGGACAAAATCCCCTCCATAAGATGGTCAAAATCCCCTTCGGACAAAATTTTGTCCGAAGGGGATTTTGTCCATCTAATGGAGGGGATTTGTCGTCCTTGTAAAAATCACGAGGGGGATTATGTCCACCCTGTAAAAAGTTTCAAAGGGGATTATGTCCACCTTGTAAAAAACATGAAGGGGATTTCGACCACCTATGCAAAAATGAGCAGGGAGGGGACATTGTCCCGATACCAGTATTTGTAGCCGACTAGGGCGCTTTGTATTTTGCCTGGTCGCAAATCCCAAGACAGTTTTTGGGTCGATTGGTTTTCAATCGACCCAGAGTTATGAAGGACAGAATTTGAATTAGTGCTGTTGTCCACGTGGATATCACCGATTAGGTTATGGTTACTAATAGAAAATGGTCGCGCTATTTTTATCGATGTTACGTGTAGGTCAAAGTGTTCCATTTGGCAAAACAGCATGAAAACACGCCTATATAATTCTGACCCCCTTGGACCAACTTTTATAAAGTAAAACTGGGGTTTACAGGAGTAAACCTTATTTGTCTTATTTCTGCTCTAAAATATCGATTGTGGATACTCGTTAGAACCGCCTCGATGAGGCGGTTCTAACGAGTGCCCACAGTCTATATTTTGAGCAGAAATAAGAAAAATACCACAATTTTTCATCTTAAATTTTTCATTTTCTTTCGGGTGGCAATGTATTTGTATAGGCGTGTTTGCGTAATGAACTGCATAACCAGATCAGGCGCCGTCTGCTCAGCCGGCTGCCAGGGTCTACCCTTTTGCTTCAAATTCTGGCATTTAAGGTACAGGTCTCAGTTCAATTAAAATGATATATTCTTGATTTATAATATCTTTTCCATAGTCGTAAGGGTGTACGGTTTTGATGATTGTTTAGAATTCAGTTGGTACAGTCCTGATATTTCATTGTGGAATAGCCTCAAAATTAAAATTCGGTGTTTGAAATAGATGATGGTATGTCTATGTGTTTGAAATAGATGACAGTATTCCTACACAGAATGTACATTCTACGGTTTCAAATTACCTCTTTCGATTCAAATGTATGTTACTGCATAATATGAATTAAGCCTGAAAACAACAATGAGTATCCCTTACAACCCTTAAGCCCGGTACAGATACTTATGCAAACAGTGGAGATCCTGATGGGATGGCTGCGGGCCATCTTGTCGGGATATATATTGCTTACCATTCAGCTGGACGCTCTATTTAGTAGAATGGACGTGCCCAATTTCAGTGATAGAAGAGTGCACTCCAGAAACACAAGGGTAAGAGGGTTTGAGGACAAATAAATCAAAGCACTGACAGCACTGATTGGCAGATTGTCTCTGAGTGCAGGCTGGGGAAATGGCCATGAACAGGACTTGGACTGTTTCGGTATATCTTTAAGTTCTTGTACCTAATGTAAACAGTGAAGTCTCTGATAGGACGCCGCGTTCTGCTACGTCTGATCTGGGTCTACACTGTTTGCCAAACCAAACACATTATTCCAGTCCAGAGTTTACAGATAACTCTCTTACGTGTACGCAATACTCTGAACTCACAGTGGAACAAATAACATGGGTATTTTTGGGATCGATTGTCAAAAGACCCAAAGTTACTATCTCTCAAGTCCACGTGACTCTCACTGACTTGTCGGAATAATTTTTTATACAAAGTAGCCGCAGTGAGGTCAGAGTGTTGCGTAAGAGGGTTATCTAGGAATCATAGATTGGGCTTTGCAAACAATGTAGACCATGAACAGACGCCACAGAACTCGGTGTCTGATCAAGATCTACACTATTTTCTCAAAAACCCGAATTTTAGGACTAAACAAAACAGTTTAAATCATAGTCCAGGACTATTTCTTCGACCTACACTCAGAGACAATCGACCCACCAGTACTCTCAGTGCTTTGATTTTTTTTCATGTTTGGGCTCACAGTTTCGTAAATGGTGCACGTTTTTTCATGTACCATGTTTTCTTTCTGTGGCTTCACATGGCTCTTCTTCAAGCTTATATACACTCGGCCAAAAGTTAAGCACCACCTCTGTTAACAGAATGAATGTCATAAAGTGCAATGTCCTTCGTATCGAGACGATAACCCTTGCCCTGCTGTATAAGTTACTTAAACGACCACCATTTCTGACTATAAACCAATCAAGTTACTTGATGTAATGTATTCATTCAACGGCCCCCGCC
This sequence comes from Lucinisca nassula, assembly GCA_963580285.1. NCBI lineage: Eukaryota > Metazoa > Mollusca > Bivalvia > Lucinida > Lucinidae > Lucinisca > Lucinisca nassula. Next base: position 78,348,861 of record OY757024.1, on the reverse strand, counting down.
CATAGGGGCTTGAAGAAATATAAGGGCTGTATGATGCTTCCACGCAGAGCTGAATCCGGCCCACACACTAGTACTGGTAAACCGCTTACAGGATCTAAGCCTGTCCAGGAGCCGCGGTGTGAGGCGGACCGTCCATGCTGATAAACCCTATTGGTTTCATTGGGCGACAGGGCTTGAGATATTTCATCTCAATGTCGGGTAAAAGTCCCACAAAATAGGAAGCAACGTCTCCAAAATGACCTTTACAGTGTTGACGGGGACGTTAAACCTCAAATCAAACAAAGCATGACAAACAGTATAGATCCTGATCAGATGGCTTCTAGAAGCCATCTGATCTGGATCTACACTGTTTGCAAAGGTAGGTGTTGTCGTGTCAAGTGGGATAAGGGTTAACTAAAGGCCCCATGTATAGAAAGAATCATCCCCTGTGCAGGTTTAAGACCCTTACTACTTTATAAGCTTTCGAAAACTGCAAATGCGGAGTGTATACAATGTATACCGTTTGATGTTCTCCACGGCGGTTAAGGCGAACTAAAAGAAAGTTTGTTTGTTTGTATTGGAGATTAACGGCCCATTCAACACTATTTTAGGTCATTTTTGAGCCGGTCAGTTTACCTATCCACACTTTTCCTGGGCAGGCTTATACAAATGCGGTTAACCAGTACAGTGCACATTCTTTCGCCAGAAACTGACAACTGTCCTTCTTGGATCAGCGGAAGGGAGAGAATGACCATAGAAAGATTTCATGATCAATCTCCGCGAAAGAATGTTGCCAACCCCGGCAGGTATCGAACCCACGTCCTCCTGATCACCAGTCAGACGCACATCCGACTGATCTACCGAAAGAAAGAAAGAAAGTTTTTTCGCTCCTACCATTTTATTTACAATTACTAATCACAAAACATTCAGAGCAGTGTCAAAATGAAAAAGTCCCAATAGGGAGTCAACGGCAAACCTTATTTCGGACCTATGAAATACCCCGGATTCCAATATAACATTTATTTTCGCTCTTTTGGTACATAATTGTTCGTATAGCAAAAAGAATGAAACTTTGCCTACAGCTTATTGTCTGCTGTTTCTGCAAAACATTTAACCCTTAAGTTGCCGCGAAAAATCAACATCTGAAAATGTTGTGTCTGCTTATGTCGTCTGCTGAATCTTCTTGAAATTTTTTTAAAAATATTTCTGCATAAAGGCAAAACGTGTGTGCACAGATCAGACTGCTAATAGAGAAGCAGTATGATCTTGGCCCACACTGTTTGCGAAAAAAATGACTTATAAGGTAACCGGCAAACCGAAGCAGACGACAATTGTCGTGATTGGCATTTTATGGGTTAAGTCTGACATGAAAGAGAGAAATAAAAAAAATACACTGCTGCAGACAACTATTCCAGGGTAAATAATAATAAAAAAATACAATATACATATATTTTAGGGACTCAACAACCATTTCGATTGAGCCGTCTTTTGGCATGTGCAGTGATCAGCCGGCGTAACAGAATGAATCGTACGCTGGTTTAATGTTGTCACAAGTTGAAATCTATTAATGTCACATTTATTTAAACGTCAGGGAAACGGACACACGGGATATATTATCCGCCAATTTCAACAAGGCCTGAAGGGAGGTGACGGTTGTGACTTTGTGCCCTGTCAATCTGGTGCCTATGAATGTGGGATCTTCTGTTAAAGGAAAGAAAGTGCTCATTAGGAACACATTCTTTTCTTCAAGAGTGGATCCTTCTGTTAGTGGAGACAAAAATACCTTTGTATGATTTATCGCCCCTGAAAGCGTCGTTATTTCTCTTAAATCGATCTGCCGCCTTATTTAAAGCACGAATGAATTCACGAATTTGATACTTTTATAAATCAAGAAATATTTCTATTTTAAAACCAGTGAATGACAGCAATATTGTAATGCTATAGCTAAATTGAGGGGTGTAATTTATATTCCAAGATATTTCCCACCTTTCCTTATCAGTTCATTCAAAAAAGCTGCAATTTCTGTCGATATCGCAATTATGACGTCACTTTCAGACCTTGCTGCATCAACATTAAGTTTATTTCCGGAAATACAAACAATGGCCTTATCTTAAATCGCTAATGGTGTCATTGTGATGAAAAATTAGGCGTTATATGAGGCTTTCATAAGGTGATAATCGAACGGGCTTGAAAACGGGCGCAAGCAAGGCGAGACCTTGGAACTGCAAGGTGACATATTCAACCGGCGGAGACTTTGATCAGTGTTTGCAAGGTGCAACGGTTGTTTTGTGTCTTCGCTCTTCATACGAGCCTTGTATGAACGCTATGTCTTGCACACCAGATAAGGAAATTCATAGTTTTAGCTTGCAGGATAGAAATTCTGTTCTAACCTTGGTGTTCTTACCCAAAATCGAATATTTTCGCGTGTTTGATAAATGCACCGGTTGAATACGACCACAGTTGCGCCGTCGTTAAGGTTGACGTCACAGCACATTACGTGACGTCACTAAACATCACTGTAGTGTCATCACAATATGGCGGACGTCGGCAACCGAAGTGACTGCAGTATCAAAACTCCACGATCAGAAGTGGAAGGTATGCAAGAAAAAGAATCCTACATTGGTGTGATGGGTGGATAGAAAAATCCGTCCCTCGGGATCCTGACTGTCCAGCATCACTCGGCTTAGGGGTGGATAGAAAAATCCGTCCCTTGGGATAACTGTCCGGCATCACTCGGCAAGCCTCGTGATGCCGGACAGTGACCCTCGGGACGGACTTTTCTATCCGCCCCTCACACAAATGCAAGGTTGTTGTAAGAAATCTGACGTTAGACATACCATAAGAAAACGTGTTTTGCAATTTAAGAACAACAAAGGCGCTGATCACCCTGCGCCGCGGCGCAGGCTGATCACCGCCTTTGCTGTTCGTTGCTTGTATAGTGCAATGCCTTTAGTTTTGATGTCTAAAATGTCAAGACTTTTGCGGGTCTGTGTATTTGTTTCTTTGTTTTTAACGTCCCCATCAACACTGTAAAGGTCATTTTGGAGACGTTGCTTCCAATTTTGAGGGACTTTTACCCGACAATGAGGTGAAATAACATCTGCTGGTGGTCTGTGTAACTAAGCAGAACGGTTAATGTCTTACCTCCCAATCTCATGCTGTAAACCCGGAAGAAAGGTTTTCTCGTAACCTGGCTCATGTTATTGCCTTTTTGCATTGCTCATCACGTGAACAAGTCCGTGAAATGAACACCCCCTAAACCCCACTTTATATAGAGAAAACTTAGGTTTACGGGGTATACATTATTTTTCTTATTTAAGCTCCAAGACATAGGTTATGGGTACTCATTAAAACCGGCTCATTGAGGCGGTTCCTAAGAGCACCCACAACCTATATTTACACTAAAAATAAGAAAAAAAATCACGGGTTTACATATGAAACGTAGTCATTTTGGAGATGTGAAAAAAAATGCAATATGACGCACAGATGTGTTATCGTAATGTATGATCCACATCTCTCTCTCTCTCTCTCTCTCTCTCTCTCTCTCTCTCTCTCTCTCTCTCTCTCTCTCTCTCTCTCTGTCTGTCTGTCTGTCTGTCTGTCTGTCTGTCTGTCTATCTGTCTGTCTGTCTGTCTGTCTCTCTCTCTGTCTCTCTCTCTCTCTCTCTCTCTCTCTCTCTCTCTCTCTCTCTCTCTCTCTAGATTCGTGGCGAAAGACTGTGCATTGTGCTAGTTAGTTAACTGTTTATGTTCATGAAGAACTGCTATTGAAGGAAACGTGTGCTTAGATATGTTTATGCACCGGGTCAGCTATGTACAGCGTTCTGCGGTGACTGATCTGTGTCTACAGTATTTGCCAACGTGCCTTTTATTGTGCTAGGGTTAAAATCAGCCAAATATAAATACATCTTTTAAGGGGTTTCGTTGCGGAAGTTGAGTGTTTTGCGAGGAACATTCATGACGGGATAGTCGTATCACGTGACCAACACGACTATCCCTTGACATACATGATGGCAGTAAGCGCCACCAAACGACATTTAGTACCAACTTCACTGTAGTGAAATAAGCGATTAATATTGCATTTGAAAAACAGAAAATGTTACAGATTGAAAATATGAGGCTTTGGACTGAAAACGGAAGATATGTAAGCACTGTAAGTACTAGTATTACGTCAACAAGTCCATGAAGTGAGCACTCTTGGCTTATAAACCCTTAAAAACCAAAGCCATTGTCATTTTTTACCGTCGTTGACATTGGCGTCATGTGACGTCAACGTCAACATAATACATTGTTTACATTTCATTTCCCTTCGCAAACTATTTGGGAGAAAAAAAAAAAACGAAGTTTGATCTATTTATCTTTATTTATTTGTTTTTAGTCTTATTAAAATTTAATGGATATAAGACTAGAAAAATGACATTTTCTCTTTCATTCTTGTGTTTATGAAGTGTACCCATCTACGGTTGGATTTAGACATGTGCATTCTGGTATAAAGGGTTCAGCAAAAGACACTGATGTGTTCTTTATGAGATGGCACTACACTGTAATGCATACTTAACCATACCGTTCTACATGTTCAGACGAACGAGGATTGCAAGGGCTGACGAACGAGCGGCTGGAGAAAATATGAATGCCATTTGTTTGATTTGAGGTTTATCGTCCCCGTCAACACTGTATAGGTCATTTTGGAGACGTTGCTTCCAATTTTGTGGGACTTTTACCCGACATTGAGATGAAATGACATCTAAAGCCTTGTCACCCAATGAAATCAATAGGGTTTATAAGCATGGACGGGCCGACTTGCACCGCTCTGCCTGGGCAGGCTTAGATCCACTAAGTGGTTTACCAGTACTCGTGTGCGGTCGGATTTCAGCTCTGCGTGGAAGCATCATGCAGCCCATCTATTTCTTCAAGCCCCGATGGGCGGGGGCCGTATGCATACTTAACCATACCGTTCCACATGTACAGGATTGCAAGGGCTAACGAACGAGCGGCTGGGGAAAATATGAATGCCATTGATGGCGCGGAAATCAACAGCTGATTAAAGAAATATCCATCGCTGCCGCTCATAGCTGACAGGGAGACAGCGGTGCCATTGTTTACCTTATTCCCAATGCGCCTGATTCACTCTCCTGTTTGTAAGGAAGCTTAGGATTAGCGTAAATTTCTTAATTGGAACTGTCTTCCGTTTTGAAGAAGGGAACGACGAAGTCTACAGGAGCTCCTTTGCGAAAAGTGAAGACTCTGATCAGACTGCGCTTCCGCGCAGTCTGATCAGAGTCTTCACTGTTCGCGTGAGCATTCGACAACCTCTGGGCTACCCCAGGAGAGATCAGTGAAGATTCTTATCTGACCGAGTGGATGCGCAGATTGACCGTATTCTTCGCTGGTTGCATGATCCGTCTTGTACGTTTGCTTGTGTCCTGGTCCATTTTCAAAACTCTTGCCAATCGTACGTCATTGTGTATAGATATGTTCGGCAGACAAATTGGCGACTTTCTATTACTCATCCTCTGGCCTGATAGCTTTGAAAAATCATTATTTATTTGCATTGTTATTTGTAAATTATGCGTTTATTTATTTAAGTACAACAAGCAATTAAAATTTAGTGCAAACCGTCTATATCCTGTCTGAACAATGTCTAACTTAGGCTTCAAAATAAGGGGCAGTAAATCGTAACCATTTTTGTCCGCGTCTCACTAAGTTCGACAAAGGATAGTTTCTGTTTCGAAGTGCTCAGTATATGCACCAAATCTAAACAGAATATCAATGAAACACCACTTTTTTTTGCATATCCTTTGCACCTACCGCACCCACTAGGTAAACCGCTTAGAAGGTCTAAGCCTGCCCAGACAAAATGGTGCGAGTCGGCCCCGTCCATGCACATAAACCCTATTGGTTTCATTGGGTGGCAGGGATGAGATGTCATTTCATCTCGTTGTCGGGTAAAAGTCCAAAAACAAAATGGAAGCAACGTCTCCAAACTGACGTAAATAGTGTTGGCGGGGATGTTAAACCTCCAATCCTTACATAACGAAAGCATGGCAACCTCAAGCAAAACACCAATGTATATATACTTGTATATATATACCGACTCTAAATAAAATTCCAGTTGTTGCAAGTTTTGCCTCTCGATTTTCCTAGAGATTCAAGTAATATTTTACAGCCGTCGAACATTTCGTTGAGCTAGGGAGGGCATTCGCGACCATCGAAAATGTACTTTGAGTATTTACGCACAGATAAGACTCGGATCAGCCTGTGCTTCTGTGCAGTCTTATTTGAGTGTTGGGTCCCTAAACGTTCGACATCCCTAAGTATCCGACAAAATCAAAGTTTTTGTGGAAGCTGTCGAAAACGGTGGGGAATGTCATATTAAGTGGAAAACTCGCGAAAACAAAATTGTAAAATATTCAAAGCTCAACTTGATACTTGATTGTTTTTTCTTGTCAGACGGTTCTAACGAATACCCACAACCTATGTCTTGGAGCAGAAATAAGAGAAATAATGTATACTCCTGTAAAGCCCAATTTCCTCTATATAAAGCTGGTTATAGAGGGGTTTTCATTTCACGGGATTGTTAACACAATGATTCGACGTCCGACCAGGGTCTTTACAGAATGCGATGTTCCATTGTTGGGTCGCTATGGGTAAGCAATGCAATGAAAATGAAGGATGTGTGTTTCAATATTGAACGTCCTTTTTTTTTCTAACAAACACACAGAGAAAGTCGATCCACCAGTGTTTTATCAGTGCTTTGATTATTTTGAGGAACCACCATTCATAACGAAAACATGCCTATGCTGATGCATTGTAAACTTGACCGCCGAAAACACGAAAATTTTACGCCGAAAAATTGAGATATTTTTTTTCTTATTTCAGCTCAAAATATAGATTGTGGGTAAGAATCGCCTTAATGAGCCGGTTCTAACAAGTACCCACAATCTATATTTTAGAGCAAAAAATAAGAAAATAAAAAAAGGTTTACCCCTGTAAACCACAGTTTTAATATATAAAAGTGGGGTTCAAGGGGGTAAAACTTATATATGTATGTTTCCGTGATGTGATATGTTTGGTTTTACGGCCCTTTCAAGATTATTTCACTCATATTGAGCCGATCGTTAATAAGAGGTTGGCGAAAACCTGATTACCCGGAGAAAAACCATCTGACCTTCCGCTTCAGAACTTGACGTCTCACATATGACCCGAGCCAAGCTTGTACCACAGCGGTGAGAGACCCAATGATTAGGAGTCGTTGTTGTTGTTTTCCAGTTCCCCCGTGTCGCGGGTCGTCAGCTGGTGGGGTCCCATGGAACGAATCCATGCTGGCACTACACCGTAGCCGTTCGGTGATACCCCTATTCCCCGTTGCAGGTGAACAGGGAGACCATCGCTCGGCTCCAGCCCCGTCCGTCCGTGTTTGTCGTCTCACGTCTCAGTCGTCTCCGAGCCCACGGGCATCCGTGGGCTCGGAGACGCCTGAGACGTGAGGCGACAAACACGGACTAGGAGTCAGCTTATTTGCATGTTTAAGAGAGTACTGGCTTGTCAACAATATAAACCATTAAGACGCCAATCACAATAATTGTCGTTTGCTTTGTTGTCTACTGGTTAAGACGTGGTGCGGGATTTCCACGTTGCTTATGTAGCTTCCGTTGACATATTACTTATTTCCTTTGCAATTGATAGCGACTTCTGAAGAAGGCCATAGGCCGAAATATTACAAGAGGACCATGATGGTCCTTAATCGCTCACCTGAGGTAAGAGATTTACATCCTTAATATTTAAGTTTGACAAGGTAGATGCTACGAGTTTTTTGACGCCATTATCAGAACAATCTTCATAGAGATCAAAGATTGAAGCAAAAATCGTGGCCTCTAGAGGCTGTACCAGGTTTTCAAGGAATTTGATCTAGTGACCTAGTTTCTGACCTGACATGATGGATATTCGAACTTGACCCAGATATCAAGTAGACAAACATTCTGGTAAAGTTTCATGAAGATTGAAGTGAAATTAAAGTCTCTAGAGGGCAAACAAGGTTTTCAAGGAACTTGGCCTAGTGACCTAGTTTTTGACCTGACATGACCCATATTCAAACCTGACTTAGATATCCTCAAGTCTGGTAAAGTTTCATGAAGTTTGAAGCAAAACTATTGTCTCTAAAGGGTGGACAAGGATTTCAAGGAATTTGACATAGTGACCTAGTTTTTATCTGATATGACCCATATCCGAACTTGACCCAGATATCATCAAGACAAACATTCTGGTAAAGTTTCATGAAGATTGAGGCAAAATTGTGGTCTCTAGAGGATGAACAAGGTAAATGTTGACGACGCACGTCGCATGATGAATGATGCCCGACGCACATATGACAGAAAAAGATGATCACATAAGCTCACCTTGCGCTTTGCTCGGTGAGCTAAAATTGCGGTCTCTAGAGTGTAAACAAGGTTTTTCTATGATTTGACCTACTGACCTACTTTTTGTCCCCACATGACCCATATTCGAACTTGACCTAGATATTGTAAAGATGATCATTCTGAGCAAGTTTGATGATGATTGGACCAAAACTGTGGCCTCTAGAGTGTTAACAAGGTTTTCTATGATTTGACCTACTGACCTACTTTTTAATCCCACATGACCCATATTTGAACTTGACTGATATATTATCAGGGTGATCATTCTTAGCAAATTTGAGGATGATTGGACAAAAACTATAGCCTCTAGAGTGTTAACAATGTTTTTCTATCGTTTGAACTACTGACCTACTTTTTGATCCCACATGATCCATATTCGAACTTCATCGAGATATTGTCAGGATGATCATTCTGAGCAAGTTTCAGGATGATTGGACCAAAACTGTAGGCTCTAGAGTGTTAACAAGGTTTTTCTATGATTTGACCTACTGACCTACTTTTTGAACCAACATGACCCATATTCGTACATGACCAAGATATTGTCAGGATGATTATTATAGGCAAGTTTGAGGATGATTGGACCAAAACTGTGGCCTCTAGAGTCTTAACAATGTTTTTCTATGATTTGACCTACTGACCTACCTTTTGACCCGACATGACTCGCATTCGAACTTGACCGAGATATTGTCAGGATGATCATTCTGAGTAAATTTGAGGATGATTGGACCAAAACTGTGGCCTCTAAGTGTTAACAAGGTTTTCCTATGGTTTGACCTACAGACCTAATTTTTTATCCCACATGACCCATATTCGAACTTGACCGAGATATTGTCAGGACGATAATTGTGAGCTAGTTTGCGGATGATGGGACCAAAACTGTTACCTCTAGAGTCTTAGCAAGTTTTTTTTCTATGTTTTGACCTGCTGACCTACTTTTTGACCCGACATAACCCATATTCGAACCTAACCGAGATATTGTCAGGATGATCATTCCAAGCAAGTTTCAGGATGATTGGATCCAAACTGTGGCCCCTAGAGTGTTAACAAGGTATTTCTATGGTTTGACCTACTGACCTACTTTTTGATCCCACATGATCCATATTCGAACTTGACCGAGATATTGTCAGGATGATCATTGTGAGCAAGTTTGGGGATGATTGGACCAAAACTGTGGCCTCTAGAGTCTTAAATAGGGTTTTCTATGATTTGACCTGCTGACCTACTTTTTGACCCGACATGACCCATATTCAAACTTGACCGGGATATTGACAGGATGATCATTCTGAGCAAGTTTCAGGATGATTGGACCAAAACTGTGGCCTCTAGAGTCTTAACAAGGTTTTTCTATGATTTGACCTGCTGACCTACTTTTTGACCCGACATGACCCATATTCAAACTTAACCGAGATATTGTCAGGATGATCATTCTGAGCAAGTTTCAGGATGATTGGACCAAAACTGTGGCCTCTAGAGTCTTAACAAGGTTTTTCTATGATTTTACCTGCTGACCTACTTTTTGACCCGACCTGACCCCTATTCAACTTGACCGAGATATTGTCAGGATGATCATTCTGAGCAAGTTTCAGGATGATTGGACCAAAACTGTGGCCTCTAGAATCTTTACAAGGTTTTAGTATGATTTGACCTGCTGACCTACTTTTTGACCCGACATGACCCATATTCTAAATTGTCCAAGATATTGTCAGGATCATCATTCTGAGCAAGTTTCAGGATGATTGAATCAAAACTGTGGCCTCTAGAGTCTTAACAAGGTTTTTATATGATTTGTCCTACTGACCTACTTTTTGACCCTACATGACCCATATTCGAACTTGACCCATATATCATCAAGACAAACATTTTGGTAAAGTTTCATGAAGACTGAAGCAAAATTGTGGTCTCTTGATTCTTAACAAGGTAAATGTTGACGACGCACGACGCTCGTACGACGGACATAAGGTGATCACAAAAGCTAACCTTGAGCTTCGCTCAGGTGAGCTAAAAATTGAGTGGCTGTGTAAAATTAATTGTATTTTGAAAGTGATTGTTAGAAAGAGTGTGGACCTAGATCAGAATCTTCCTTATGAGAGGAGCAGTCCGATCAGATCACCACTGTTTGCCTGTAACAATTGCAGACGGCATTTTCAGATGCAGTTTCTGTTGGTTTGTTTGTTTGTTTGATTTGAGTTTAACGTCGCCGTCAGACGTTGCTTCCAATTTTGTGGGACTTTAACCCGACATTGAGATGAAATGACATCTCAATCCATGTCGCCCATTGAAACTAATAGGACGGCCCGACTCGCACCGCTTTTCCTGGACAGGCTTAGATCCTCTAATTAGTTTACCAATACTTGTGTGCGGTCGGTTTCAGCTCATGCAGCCCATCTTTTTCTTCAAGCCCCGAGGGGCGGGGGCGAGAAGTTTCTGTTGGTATTTTGAGTTTCTCGTCCCTCAGTAGACCTAGACCTTCCTAAGCGGTCAATTAATGTAAAGTATACCGCGCATGACATGTCAGACTTTCTGGGTCGATAGTTTGTCTACTAAGCATAAACGGTCTTCAGTGCTCAAGTCCACGTGACAACCACTGACTTGTCGGAAATCCGGGTAACTTATTTATAGAAAATAACAGCCTTAATTTTATCGCAGGAAGGTCAGCGTGTTGCGAAATAGGGTTATCTATAGAATATTGGCTGGAATCCTGGGTTGTGCTTGGCAAACAGTGTAGACCCAGATCAGACGCCGCAAAACGCGGCGTCTGATCAGGGTCTACACTGTTTGCTTATAGTACAGGACTTTGAAGGTTAAACGAAACAGACTAAGTCCTCGTTCACAGCTATTGTTCCAGCCTACACTCAGAGACAATCGACCTATCGGTACTCTCCGTGCTTTGATTCATTTTATTCTCAGGAGTCATGAGAAGAGTGGTTTTTGTGGGAAAAAAAGAAGAACAAATGTTTTTAACTGTATACAGGGAAAAGGGTGTTTAAACGGTTACAGAATAGAAAAGAATAGAACGGAACTGAACGGGGAGGAATGGAATAGAATTGAACAGAACAGCAGATAAGGGAAGGAACGCTAGGAAACTGGATAGAACAAAATAGAATAGAATAGAATAGAGATATCACTGTTTGTGTGTGTGTGTTTTTTTTTTTTACAATGCATGCATTGCCTTGATTGGGACCAACATTACAAACAACACGCCTACCGGGTCGGTCTGAAAACCCCAAGACAGCCCACGACACACGAAGACACGTTTATTATTATACATTTATTATTATTATCTTCGTTATTATTTTTACTATTATTATTATAATTATTGTTTATTTGAAGCAATTTTGCTGGACAGATTTCAATTTGGAGTCTTTCAGAATACCTGATATCAGTTTATATACTTTTAGGCAAAGTTGTGTTTTAGTATGAATAAATCACCAATTTTCAACATAGGAGATTGTTTTAATTACTAATTTTCGCCCTGTCACGTTAGCCCAGGGATAAAATTTTATCCTTAGTTTCTAGCTGGCACCGCGCAACTGTAACTGCTGATCAGCGAATGCTTGCAAAACATTTTGCGACTCGTGGAGTTGTGACTAGATCTTGCTGCCAAAGAAATGCTCGAACATTGGTGTCTTGGGGTGTTCTGGGGTGTCTTGGGTTGTCATGGGATATCGTGGTGTTTCTTGGGGTGATCAGACTTACCGACGCCTACCAACGATATGATGCTTAACCGCCCGTAAATAGGGAAAAGAACTTGGACGACGCCCGGTCAAGCATTAGATAATGTATAAAGGGAAACAAATCGCGTTGTTCGTCCGTTTCACACGCCTGGTGAACTTCACTGTTCGTCAGCGTCCTATTTTGGGATGTTACCCAGTTAGCACGAAACTGCGGGCCGACGTCGTGCCGACAGCAATACGATGTTTTCACGTCGTATCACTGTCGGCCCTACGTTGGTCCGGCATTCTTTGCTGCCTGGGTAGTCATATATGGCTAAAGATAGATGCTGACCTCGGTAGCTCAGTGGGATGCGCGTCCTCAGTCTAGTGATCAGGGGGTCGCGGGTCCAGTGCAACGTTCTTTCGAAGAGATGACTAATGGAATTCTTATCTTCGGTCGATATTTCAAGAAAGCAGTTGTCAGTTTCTTGCAGAAGATGCGTGCTGCACTGGTTAACCCTGCCCCAGGAAAGTATGGTCAGATAAACAGACCGGCTCGATATGATATAAATAATGTCAATTGGGCTGTAATCATCCAAACAAACAAACACACACAAATAGCTCATATGCATACGAGGACCGTTTGATGTTGCAACTTAGAGCGATCGTACAATATGAACAGTCTCTAGAAATCCCAAGGCCAGTACTGAAACCACCGTGATCAGACCACGCGGATTTGCAGGCTGATGTGAACTCGTGATGGTCGAATATGGTATACAGGTGAACTTCATTGATTCGAACACCTTTTGTATCATGAGCATTTGTCCGAGACAGGGGTAGTTCGATGCCCTGAGGATTAATCAATATACCAATGTCGGGGTGGGTGGGGAATAATATGGATATCTTTTTAATAATAATAATAATCATAATAATAATAATAATAATCGACCTTATTTATAGAGGGTAACACATTTAGTATTACATTTAGTGCTAGTACTAATCTTACATGCGGCCCTCTTTTCCTGGGTAGGAACCAGTACTAAGCAATGTGGATAAAATCTCTTGCTCAAGGAAACAACACTTAATTGGCGTTTGCGGGGATCGAACCGGCTAACTCTCAATCTCAAGTTTTGGGTTTCTATTTCTTGACCCGGTGCCCGCCCTGCATGTATCGGCACAACAAGCGGTTATCATAGAACCTACACTGGAGTCAACTTCAAGCGCCGACCAGTCTGCTTTTGGAGCTGGCGACAATCGCAGTCTACATGACCTGTCAATGGAGACCGAGAAATCCGATCAATCCGACGACGACGACACTACCAGCGAAATAGCCCCAAATCCTGCTGGGGCACGTCTACCCGGGCAACCTGGTTCACCCGTGGACCAGTATAGTCAGGCGATGAAGCATCTAGAATCACTTCAAGATAGGGGTAATAATTTAACCCCAACCACACCCTCTCCTAACGCTCTCGAACAACACTCAGATGCCCCGATATAGGAACTTTGGGGGGAAAATACCCAGATATATGACTTGCACAGTGACTTAAATATAAATGTGAGCGCTAATGGACCCCTCACTGTTAGCCCCCTTGGACATAGTGTTAATGACACTTCTCTAAAAAGTACTATTTCTGTTGGATCCCTTAATGTGTGTGGTTTGAAAAGACGCTCAAATTACCCAGAATTTCAAAACTTATTACAAGCTTATGACTTATTCTTTGTGTCAGAAACGAAATTAGATCAATATGACATTATAGCCATGGATGGATTCTCATTTAAACATAAAGCCCGACAACAAAAATATCTCCGGCGATCGGGTGGAGTCGGGATTTTTGTCCGTAACGATATAGAAAAGTATGTTCGGGTCATTGATAGTGAATCGGAATATGCTTTTTGGATATCGCTCAGCAAAAATTTTACCAAGCTTGACGAAGACATAATTTTTGGAAGCGTCTATATACCGCCTTGTCAGTCACGCTTTTTAAATGAGGATGAGTTTGAAACATTTCAAAGAGACGTCATGTTAATATGTAGTAATAATGAATACGTTTATATTTCTGGCGACATGAATGCTCAAACAGCTAACATGACAGATTTTACCACCGATGACGAATTTTTCGATAGATTTTTTGAATTTGACGAAAATATCAGAAGATTTTATGATCAAAAGACATTTCTACAAAGTCTTAATATACAACTCCATCGGATATCTCGTGACAAAAAGAAGAATAATAATGGTTACAAATTAATTGAAATCTGCAAAAACAATAATCTGACTATATTAAATGGTAGATTTGGACATGATAAAAACGTAGGCAACTATACATTTAGGGACATTTCAGTTATTGATTATGTGTTATCTTCATCGAAAAGTCTAAAAATACTGTCCGATTTTAATATTACTATGGTAGATTCTCTTTTATCGGATGGACACGCACTGCTGACATTCGAGTTTAATATCCGGGCTGTTTCTGAACGACCCTCAACCCAACAAAAGCTCAAACAAAAACCTAAATGGATCCAAACGGAAGCACGAAAATTTTCCGAAAACATAGATATTACAAAATTACAGTCCATTGAGGAACATTTAGACCACGAAATCCAGTCGGGTAATACTACACAAAATTCGATTGATGCTTTAGTCCAAGATTTGTCTGGAATTCTTACTGACAGTGCAAATTTGTCTTTTAACACCAAACCCGCATTTAAAACATCAAAAATAAAAAATAAACACTGGTTTGGCCCTGCATGTAACATTGCGAGACGTAAATATAATCGTGCAAGGAAAAAATATAACATTTGCAAATCAGACTTAAACCGACAGTGTATGCAAAATGCATGTAAAAACTACAAGCTAACAATGAATAAGTACATAAATAAATATAATAAAGAAAATGAAAATAAGCTGCGGAGAATGCACCAAAATCGACCAAAGGACTACTGGAAACTTTTGAATAGCCTAACACGCAAAAACAATATCGAAACACCTGATGTTGAAACTTTTTATGAATATTTAAAAAAAAATAAATTCATTCGATCAAGGAAATGACAATACCCTCTCAATAAATGATCAACAAAGAGAAAACACTGAATTAAATGGGCCGATCACATCGACAGAAATTGAAAAGTGTATTCGTAGCCTAAAAAATTCTAAATCCCCAGGCATCGATAATATTTTAAATGAGTACTTAAAGAACACCAAATACATGTTGTTACCAATCTACACTAAACTTTTTAATGTAATTTTGAATACAGGAATTATACCAAAATCTTGGGTTGAAGGCATCATTGTCCCGCTCTACAAGAAAGGCGACCCTATGAAGCCTGAAAATTTCAGACCAATAACCTTGCTGAGTTGCATGGGTAAACTTTTCACGGCCGTGTTGAACCAGCGTCTTTGTAATTACCTTGAGGAAAATGCCATACTTAAGGAAAATCAAGCTGGATTTAGATCGAACTACTCAACAGCTGACCACTTATTTACTTTACATTGTTTGATTGAATATTTGAAACGTCGAAAGAAAAAACTATTTTGTTCATTTGTCGATTTTTCTAAGGCATTTGATTCGGTTTGGCGAGTAGGACTTTGGAGCAAGCTTTTGGAAACCAACATAAATGGTAAATTTCTGTGCGTCATACAAAATCTGTATTTAAACATTAAATCATGTGTGTCCGTTAATAATCAGCTGTCGCTCTTTTTTGGTAGTATGTGTGGTGTAAGGCAAGGTGAAAATTTGTTACCTGTGCTTTTTGCCCTTTTTTTGAATGACATGGAAAAATTTCTATTTGACAAATTAAACCAAGGAATTTTACTTGACATTGACACAAATGAATTCGTGACATTTTTCAAAATTATCGTCTTACTCTACGCTGACGATACTGTTATCTTAGCAGACAGAGCAGACACGCTACAAGCATCCCTGGACAGCTTTTACGATTACTGTCGCTTATGGAAGCTTAATGCAAACATAGATAAAACTAAAATTATCGTTTTTGGATCACGGGGAAATCAGCATTTTAATTTTAAATTAGGCACAAACCCTATCGAAATTGTAGACAGCTATAAATATTTAGGAGTTTTCTTCTCAAAATCCGGGAGCTTTTTAAAAGCGAGAAAACATGTTGCGGAACAAGCCCGTAAAGCCCTGTATTATTTATACACCCGAATTAATAATCTGAATCTACCCATTGATCTCCAACTGAAGTTATTTGATCAAACAATAGTACCTATCTTGACGTACGGGAGTGAAGTCTTTGGCTTTGAAAATATTCAAATTCTTGAAAGAATCCATACAGAATTTCTTCGCACTATCACAAAAACTAAAAAAAGCACACCACATTATATGTTACTGGCTGAATTGGGTCGCTACCCCCTTGAAGTTACCGTCAAACTACGTATGGTTGGATTCTGGTCTAGAATTGTCACTGGTAAAGAAACCAAACTGTCATACATTATGTATAAGATTATGAGGCATACGCCAAACCTGCATTCCAAATGGATTAACTACGTGAGATCAATTTTTGAAGATTGTGGCAGACCTGATGTTTGGTTAAACGAAGGAATTGGCTTACCAAAATGTATAAAACAACGGATAAAATGTATTTTGCTGGATCAAAATTCCCAACTTTGGCACGAAAACCTACAGAATTCGACAAAAGGTACAAACTATCAACTATTTAAAGATTCCATCAAGTTAGAACAGTATTTCTTAATCCTCGAATGCAAAAACTATTTGCCTTTTGTAAAATTCAGGACAGCTAACCATCGCCTCCCTGTAGAGGTACTTAGATGGGAGGGCGTTCGTTCCCCATAGAGAAAGAACATGCCACTTATGTGATGACCATGACATTGCAGACGAATTTCATTATCTTCTATGTTGCAACCATTTTGCTGAAGAAAGAAGAAAATTTATCAAACCATACTATTTTAGACGCCCGAACATATTGAAATATAAAGAGTTAATGAATCTAACATCACCAGCTAAACTGAACAAGCTATGTCAATTTATAAAAGTGATACTTAAACATTTTAACTCATAAACATTTACTTAAATTGCATTACACAAGTTTTAATGTTAAGAAATAAGCATGCAAATAAACAAAAAATAAATAAACGAATAAATAAATAAATAAATAAATCCTTATCAAGCATGCATCAGATTATTATTATTATTATTATTATTATTATTATTATTATTATTATTATTATTATTATTGACATAAGTATCTTTTTTCTTATTATCGACCTACTAAACGTTGCTTAGGAAATTGAGCAGCCATCTATACTCCTAACAAGCTCACTCACTCTCTCTCTCTCTCCATCCCGGTATTTTGTGAACGTTATTGTAAGGACGTAAGTCTCCGACAATGATAATAATATTTATATATATATATATATATATATATATATATATATATATATATATATATATATATATATATATATATATATATATATATATATATATATATATATATATATATATATAAATAATTAGATAACAAATGGCCGAAATTTACTATTTTGCCGTTGCTGTTGTTGCAGTTATGAGATCAGTAGTTATAGCAAGCAGCGTAGGAAATGTTAACACCTGCTCACTTTCCCTGAATTCTAGCCTTGTATTTCGTTTCGACAAGGCAGAGCTATGGGATAGTAAGCAGGTTCGACAGCTTAAATGACTGGTGTGGCCAGTGGCCTTGTTTGATTGATAAGGTCAGGCTGCACCAGCATCACATAATCAACTGTAATTAATTGAACACGGCATACCGAACTTAAATAAATAAATAAATAAATACACAGTCGCTTTAAATAATATGCCTACATGTTTGTATTGGTCGGTTAAGAGAGAGAGAGAGAGAGAGAGAGAGAGAGAGAGAGAGAGAGAGAGAGAGAGAGAGAGAGAGAGAGACGCCTCTACAGTATTTATATTAAGCTTACTATTCTGTAGTCAAGAAGGGCAGTTGTCAATTTCTGGCGAAAGAATGTGCACTGTGCTGGTCGACCGCTTACGTACATGTATTACCCTGCCCAGGAGAAGTGTGGATAGATAAACTGGCCGGCTCAGGAGTGACCTAGATAGTGTTGGCTGGGCCGCTGAGCTTCGATGCGGGCAGACAAACAAACTTACTATTCTGTAGTAGACATATTCCATTCATTTTTAGTGTGCGTCGATGACACGTCTACGATATATATATGCTCGTGCAGAACATGTTTTTAACGGCTCATTTATTTTTACACGTTGCTACGCTCTATGATTTTATGAATGGGGATGGTTTGCTGCAGACGGACAAACCGGAGCAACAATCCATTGACCTTACCCTGCTGTTGCTGATAACATCTATGTTTGCAAATAGTGCAGACCCGGGTCGGATGACTTCTGAGTCTGGTCGGGATCTGCACTGTTTGAAATTAAGTTTTTAAATTTGCAGGAATGAACCTGGTTGGTCTAAAGTTAGAGACGTGTGTTGCTGATTTTGTTTGTTTGATTTGAGGTTTAGCGTCCCCGTCGGCACAATAAGGGTCACTTTGGGGACGATGCTTCCAATTTTGTTGGAATTTTACCCAATATTGAGATGAAATGACATCGCCTCGCTTTGCCTGGGCAGGCTTAGATCCTCTGATTACCAGTACTTGTGTGCGGGCCGGTTTCGGCTCTGCGTAGAAGCATCGTGCAGCACATCTATTTCTTCAGGCCCGGATGGGTGGTGACTGAACTCTTCCACCCTACATTTTGGATTAGCCATTCAAAGTTTATATAAACATAGAAACGTGGCGAAATTTATTTGCAAACGGTCTAGACCCTGATCAGACTCCGCGTTTGCGCGGACTGATCCGAGCCTGAATCGTTTGTTTCTGTCCTCGAAAACGTGTCACTATGAAAATAGTTTTACTGAATTTACGTTTGCTATCCTTCACAATGCTGTGTGGCTGAAGCCGTGTTACTTATATTGTACGCGCGACGTCTTCGCGATGCACCAACATTTTGGAGCATTGCGGTGACGTCGGGCGAGCGTCAAGAACAGATCGCACTGCGTTGTGAATGGAGCAAACGCTTCTATTGACAAACCATGTTATGAGTTATCATCCTTCCAGAAGTAATCCATTCAGAACACTGAACACATATCAACAGAGACACTAAAACGTGTGAATGCACGCGGATCGCGTGTCTTATATGGTCCGGTGATCTTTTTTGTAATAAATAACTAAGATTAAAGGTCGAGCTTTGGAGAGGGGATTTGAACCCAACGCAGGGCATCATTTCCATGACAACACTATGCCATATAATACATCTTATATAGTAGAATAACGAAAGGCTAGGCACGCTTACCTAGATGTACAGCCTGGTAAAGAACATATGGCATAAGTGCCTTTCTCGAGCTGACCGGCATAACATAACTTATTTTATTGGAGGTTTTTTCTCCCTAGGTAGGCTAAACACTTACTTCCTTTCCCCCCTACTTCTAAATCTTTATCCTGTACCAACACTTTATTCTGTACTTACAGAATAGTCAACAGATTGACTATATTATAAAGATAAATCCTTGTTTTACTTATATGCTACGCCATGCGGTATTTGTATTTTGTATTTTGACAATTCTCATTTAATACTGTATGTATTCTGAGAAAAAATAAAGCTGATTTGATTTGATTTGATTTATAAAAATATAAAGGTACTGAGAAGTCTCGCTAAAACGACTATATTTGTTTCCTATAGTTCGAATAAATTGACCTGAGACTGGTGACCTCTATTAACATAATTTCACACCGACTGAATGCATGTATTTATCTTCGCCGTCTCCCGAAAATGGCGATATTGTTATTCAATACACAGAGGTCGGTAAATGGGTCGCAATTCACGAGATGCCGAAAATTCACGAAAAGTTAACGAAAGCCGACGTATTAGGCGATAACATTGACTAATTTATTCCATACATAAAGGTAAGTCTCATGTCAAATTGTTCGCACTATAACAATTTGCCGCTGAAGCGAATTCGGCCATCACGAATACACGCCTATATAATTTTGACCCCCTTGAACCCCAAGGGGGTATACCTTATTTTTCTTATTTCTGCTCTAAAATATAGACTGTGGGTACTCGTTAGAACCACCTCGATGGGGCGGTTCTAACGAGTGCCCTGAGGCGGTTCTAACGAGTGCCCACAATCCATATTTTGAGCAGCAATAAGAAAAATATTACAATTTTTCATAAAAAAAAAAATCATTTTTTTTTCTGCGATAAAGGTGGCAATGTATTTGTATAGGCGTGTTTGCGTAATGGCTATATAGAATCACAATAAGGAGCAGTATTTTTTGTTTCCTTAATTACTCCAAGAAACGAATATTGTGGATATTTGTTAGAATCGCCTCACAGAGGCGATTCTAACAAATATCCACAACATTTGTTTCTTAGAGTTTTAAAATAATTACAATATTAATGAATGTATTCATTAATCCGTTAAGCCCCCGCCCATCGGGGCTTGAAGAAATAAATGGACTGCATGATGCGTCTACGCGGAGCTGAAACCGACCGCACACGAGTACTGGTAAACCGCTTAGAGGATCTAAGCCTACCCAGGCAAAGCAGTGCGAGTCGGACCGTCCATGCTTATAAACCCTATTGGTTTCATTGGGCGACAGGGCTTGATGTAATTTCATCTCAATGTCGGGTAAAAGTCCCACAAAATTGGAAGTAACTACTCCAAAATGACCTATATAGTGTTGGCGGGGACGTTAAACCTCAAATCAAACAAACAAACAAAATGTTGTGGATATTTGTTAGAATCGCCTCACAGAGGCGATTCTAACAAATAACCACAACATTTATTTCTTAGAATATAAAAAAAACTACAATATTCACGAATGTCTTCATTAATCCGTCTCATATTGAGCTGAGCATTGGCTTCTTTGAAAATGTCGTTATAACAAGTTTCGTCGTTAAAGCGAATGTCGTTATATAGAGGGTTGACTGTATCTCGTGTGTACTCATTAGAATCGCCTCATTGAGGAAATTCTAATGAGTACACACAGCATACATTTTCAAGACAAAACTAGAAATTGTGTTTGTGAAACACTATGCCCTCAACCATATGCTTGTCCTTAAATGGGACAGTAAACAGTACCTCATGATCATTTGCATTAAAAATAAACCTGTCAATTATTAACAGATTTTAAACAATTCAGGTCATCTATGCCTTAGTAGCAAACAGACTGCCAAATATCATGAGCCTAGCTCAAGTGGTTCTCCAGTTATTGTGTTCACAAGGTTCCCCTATAGCCAAAATGTGTAAGTTCAAAAAGGGGCATAACTCCATTAAATATTTTCAGAATTTCGTCAAAAGTTAATCAGGTCATCTAAACATTAGACCCAAACTGTATGCCAAATATCATGAGCCTAGCTCAAGCGGTTTTCCAGATATTTTGTTCACAAGGTTTCCCTATAGCCACAATGCATAAGTCCAAAAAGGGGCAAAACTCCGTTAAATGTTTTCGGAATTTCGTCAAAAGTTAATCAGATCATCTACACCTTAGACCCAAATAGTCTACTAAATATCATGAGCCTAGTTCCAGCGGTTCTTCAGATATGTTGCTCACAAGGTTTCCCCATAGCCACAATACTTAGTCCGAAAAAGAGCGTAACTCCATTAAATATTTTCGGAATTTCATCAAAAGTTAATCAGGTCATCTATACCTTAGTGCCCAAACTGTCTACTAAATATCATGAGCCTAGCTGAAGCAGTTCTCCAGATATTTTGCTCACAAGGTTTCCCCACTGCCACAATGCATAAGTCCGAAAAGGGGCGTTACTCCATTAAATATTTTCAGAATTTCATCAAAAGTTCACCAGGTCATCTATACATTAGACCAAAAACTCTCTACCAAATATCATGAGCTTAGCTCAAGCGGTTCTTCAGATATTTTGTTCACGAGGTTTCCCATAGCCGCAATGCATAAGTCCGAAAAGGGCGTTACTCCATAAAATATTTTCGGAATTTCGTCAAAAGTTAATCAGGTCATCTACACCTTAGACCCAAACTGTTTACTAAATATCATGAGCCTAGCTCAAGTGGTTCTCCAGATATCTTGCTCACAATGTCCCCATAGCCACAATGCATAAGTCCGAAAGGGGGCGTAACTCTGCAAAGACAAGTCCGGCGAAAAAAAAATACGTGTCCGCTTATTTTTCATGCACATTCCATATATGAAATTTCGAGATCCTAGCTCAAACCATTCTTGAGTTCCTACAGGGTGAAAGCGTAACGGACAGACGGACGGACTGACGGACGTTCTCACAAATGGATACTTATGTGGCTATTTTGAGCAAGATTGATACTTAGGTGGCTAATTTTAACCACATAACAGACCTTTTATGTGTCTAACGGAATAAATCGCACTTTCTCTCATTGACTTACATTGATTCTGTCCAAGTTCATAGCCACCTATCTATCCATTTGTGTGTACGGACAGACGGACACGACAGAACCAATATGCACCATCAACTTCTTCGAAGTTGGGGGCATAATAAAGAAAATCTCCCTCATTATTCCAATTATATTAATATCTGCAATACTTTTGTTTGTTTTGTTTGTATTGAAGTTTAACGGCCCAGTCAACGCTATTTAGGTCAAATGGAAAGGAAATGTTTTCCAAGGGACTCAAGAATTATGGGGCGCTGTTTTGCTATTTATTCCCTATTTATAGATGTCCATAATTATTTATGGATATCCATAAATCGAATTAGTGATATCCATAATTCGAATTATCGATATCCAATATTATTTATCGATATCCATATTTATTTATCGATATCCATAATTCGAATAAATGATATCCATAATTCGATTTATGGATACCATTAAATCAGATCGATTTATGGATTTCCATAATTCGAATTATGGATATCATTAATTCGAATTATGGATATCCGTAATTCGAACCAATAATGGATATCCAAAATTCGAATTATGGATATCAATAATTCGTCTTTGCAAATAAATACAATAAATAATGACTGAAACCAAATCTTTTGTGGTGAATTATGAATATCCATTATTTGAAATATGAATATCATTAATTCGACCCGATTAAAAGATATCTATAATTCGATTCATGGATAACCATAAATCGAATTATGGATATCCATAAATCAGCGAAATAATGGATAACCATATTTTGATTTATTGATATCCATAATTCGATTAATGGTTATCCATAATTCGAATTATGGATATCCATAAATCGATCTGAATTAATGATATCCATAAATCGAATTATGGATATCCATAATTCAATTTATGGAAATCTATAAATCGAATTATGGATATCCAATATCGAATTATGGATATCTATAACTAGGGATTAAATAGTAAAACGGCGCCTCATAAAGATCAATGCCGTCGACGTTTCACTGCATGACCGGTTTACTGTCGACACTGAGCCCCCGCCCATCGGGGCTTGGCGAAATAGATTTGGCTACATGTTGCTACCATGCAGAGCTGAATCTGACCGAACTTGAGTACTCGTAAACCGCTTAGAAGGTTTGAGCCTGCCCAGACAAATTGGTGCGAGTCGGACCCTTCCTGCATATAAACCCTATTGGTTTGTTTAGGCGGTAGGGCTTGAGACGTTATTTAATCTCAATGTCAGGTAAAAGTCCACAAAACTGGAAGTATCTTCTCCAAAATGACCAAATAGGGTTGACTGGGACGTAAAATCTCATTTCAAACAAAATTACAGTGGATTAAATCAAAAAATCATTGTGAGTTTTTCCGACATTCATTCATGGGCACGAAAACGCATATTATATAACAGCCTTACAAAGCAAGCCGACATGTACCGGCCTCGGTAGCTCAGTGGGATGCGCGTCTGACTGGTGAGCAGGATGACTCGGGTTCGATACCTGCCGGTGTCGGCAACGTTCTTTCGTGGAGATTGACCATGAAATCTTTTCTACGGTCATTCTCGTCCTTCCGCTGATTCAAGAAGGGCAGTTGTCAGTTTCTGGTGAAAGAATGTACACTGCACTGTTTTACCGCTTACGTATAAGCCTGTCCAACGCCGCCCCCCCCCCCCCCTCCCGCCCATTGGGGCTTGAAGAAATATATAGGCTGCATGATGCTCTAACGCAGAGCTAAAACCGACCCGCACACGAGTACTGGTAAACCGCTTAGAGGATCTAAGCCTGGCCTGGCCAATTCGGCCCGCCCATGCTAATAAACCCTATTGGTTTCATTGGGCGGCAGGGCTTGAGATGTCATTTCATCTCAAGGTCGGGTAAAAGTCCCATAAAATTGGAAGCAACGTCTCCAAAATGTGTTGACGGGGACGTTAAACCTCAAATCAAGCAAACAAACAAAATAAGCCTGTCCAGGAAAAGTGTGGATATGTAAACTGACCGGCTCAAAAATGACCTAAATAGTGTTGACCAGGTCAGTAAACTCTAATACAAAAAACAACAACAAAAAAACGACATGTTCTTATGTTCTAAATAGCCATTATAAACGAGCCATCGACACATCCCAGCAGGCACATGACGTAATTGTGACGTCACATCAACGTCGGTACAACGTCACACCGACCTTTTTTTTGCAACGTCAAATCTGCGTCGGTGCAACGTCACACCGACGTTGATTTGACGTTGCCCTATCGACGTGTACCTACTGGGGATCACTGTAGAGCGGGTTTACTGTCGACACGGATCTTGTGAATGATTTCACAATGTTTTCCTGTGGTGCCAATATTTATGTATACAACGAAAACGAATATTATATAACAGACTTACAAATCTAGACGACACGTTAAAAGGGACGAAAAGATTACACCTTTTTTTCTAATTCAATCTTAATTTTCCGAACTGGCTCAGTCCTGGGGATTAAACGGGTTTAATACAATAGGAAAAGACACATTGTCGATTGTTTGTTTGTTCAGAATTTGTAGTTAAACATGTCTCTCAAATCAAACTTTGTAACATTTGAAAATCAAAACTTTCCTGGCGACACAAAACTCATTAATAACGCCCATACTCAATTTAATCAAAAGGAAGACACGACTCTGGTCAAATAAAAGGGGAACAAGTAATGAAAGATACAATTTGGGGCTTTGTGATATCTCATTATGAAGGAAATGGGTTTTATGGCAGACAAATTGCATATTTAGTTTCTTGGTGCCTGTTCATTTTTCCTCTTCGCGCCTTAACACAAACATGCCTAGTGTCCCATTGGCAAACAATGTAGACCCAGATCAGACGCCGCAGTTCGCGGCGTCTGATCAGGGTCTACACTGTTTGACAAAAGCATGAGAAAATTTTGTAAAACCTGCAACAAACAAAATGATGCGCCTTAACTTTGAATCTGTCAAAAGCTGTAAAGTTGAATGTTCTATTTGTTGTATATAGGTAAAGGTTTCTGTTAAAAGCAAAGAAAAACAAGAGGTCCATGATGGACCTAATTCGCTCACCTGAATTATGATATACTAACATTGTTGTTTACAGGTTTTTCTGACAGCCATTTTGTACAGAGGAGCAAAATCACTTAAGCACTTTTGGTAGAGGGGTCACTCAAGGAACATTTCTGTCGAACTTGGTTATTTTGAAACGGAGAAATTGGAGAAGAGGTTCTTTGATGATTTTTCTGTCTTTACCTCTGCAGTCATATGGACATTTTGTACAGCAGAGCAAGCCCATTCCAGCAATTTAAGCAATCATCAGTAAATGACTGATTGTTTTGAGTATAATGACATGTCAACCTTTGCGGGTCATTTTGTGTCGTCTCCCAAAAATAAAATGAGTGGAGAAAGACATAAATGAATGGAAATGATGGAAGTGTTAATCAGAAGAAACAATAACACTCCCCCTCTACACTTACCTGTTGCAATGACAGCAGGCCTTGCCCTACGGTAAGCCAATATCAGTTGGACGCCCCAGTGGTCAAGATACACGTCACCTTTGCCTCACCCAACCACCCATCAATAATCAGTACAATAATACCTACTTTGAGATGGGATGTTTCAATGGAACAAACCTAGGATGAGCCATATCGTTTAATCAATTTTGGTACAAAAATGAAAGAGAATTGGATATGAAATTGCGCCTTGACTCTTTTTTAGCTCTGTTGGCCATTTTGTTCAGCGGAGCAGAACTATTTTAGCAGTTGTGGTAGAGGGTTACCTGTGGGTTATTCCTGTGAAATTATTTTGAAATAGGACCATTTGCCTAGGAGGATATGTCTTTAAAGGTTTTTCTAATTTTAGCTCTGGTGGCCATTTTGTTCAGCGGAGCGGGAACATTTTAGGAATTCTGGTAGAGGGTCACCCAAGGAACATTCCTGTGAAATTATTTTGAAATCGGATCATTAGTCTAGGAGGGGATGTCGTTTAAAGTTGTATGCTATTTTTAGCTCTGGCGACCATATTAACAATTTTGGTAGAGGGTCACCTAAGTAATATTCATGTGAAATTATTTTGAAATCGGACAAGGCGGAGATGTTGTTTAAAGGATTTTTTTTTTATTTTATTTTTATTTATTTTTTATTTATTTATTTATTTATTTATTTATTTATTTTTTTTTTTTGTTTTGCTCTGGTGGCCAGTTTGTTCAGCGGAGCAGAACCATTTTATCAATTCTGGTAGAGGGTCACCCAAGGAACATTCCTGTGCAATTATTTTGAAGTCGGACCATTAGCCTAGGAGGAGATGTCGTTTAAAAGTGTTTTTTTTTTGCTATTCTTAGTTCTGGCAGCCATTTTGTTCAGCCGAGTGGAACCATTTTAGCAATTCTGGTAGCGGGTCACCTAAGTAATACTCCTTTGAAATTATTTTGAAATCGGACAAGTTGCCTTTGAGGAGATCCTGTTTAAAGGTTTTTCTAAGGTTTTTCTTTTTCTTTTTGCTTTAGCGGCCAGTTTGTTCAGCGGAGCAGAACCATTTTAGCAATTCTGGTAGAGGGTCATCCAAAGAGTATTCCTTTGAAATTATTTTGAATATTTCTTTGAAATAATTTTGAATATTTCTGTGAAATTATTTTAAAATTGGCACTGTGGTTTAGGATGAGATGTCATTTGAAGAAACTGTTGACGGACGGAAGACAGACGACGGACAAAAAGCGATCACAATAGCTCCCCTTGAGCACTTCGTGCTAGCCGGCCCCGGTAGCTCAGTCGGATGCGCGTCTGACTGGTGATCAGGAGAACGCGGGTTCGATACCTGCCGGGGTCGGCAACATTCTTTCGTGGAGGTTGATCATAAAATCTTTTCTACGGTCATTCTCTCCCTTCCGCAGATTGAAGATGGGCAGCAGTCAGTTTCTATCGAAAGAATGTGCATTGTATTGATTAACCGCTGACGTATAAGCCTACTCACGAAAGGTGTGGATTGGTCAACTGACCGGCTCAGAAATGACCTAAAATAGTGTTGACTGGGTCGTTAAACTCCAAATCAAACAAACAAACAAAAGCACTTCGTGCTCAGGTGAGCTAAAAAATGGGACAGGTTCCCATTGCGCAGATGGCTGAGTCTGACGGCAGATTCAGGCTTCTTAAGGTTCCTAAATACATTTGCAAAGAAAAATATGGGTGACAGCTTTGGATGTTATTTTTTCCCAAAATATGAACCTGATTTTCTTTTAAAATGCCTGTCGCAGAAGAAGAAGGTTTGGATGTACCACCGGTTATTACAGCAAATACTTTCTTGCATTTGCTGCATCCCTGTTCCTTTGAAAATAAATGCAATTCTGAAATTTTCACTTTTACAAGAAAAAAGATGAAACCGCTTTCTAGACATTTAAAAGTTCCTAAAACAGCTGCAGATCAATAGTTCACATCAAATGCTAGCGACTCGGACAAAGCTTTCTTTCAAAAAGCCTACTTGATTTGAAAACCAGAATTCTTTTTACATGTTTTTTTTTTTTTTTTTTTTTGCTTCAAAGACGCCGCCATTTTTTGCGGTAAATCTGAAATGCTCAGATTTAATCAAATATGCCTTCCACAGTAATTTTACCCGTAATCAATGCATATACCTTGAAAATTCAGCTATGTAGCCTTCTTCCCGCATATAGCATGATGCAATCGCCAATCTTGGAATTCTTTCATCACTGGTAAATTATTGTAGGTGTCAAATTGATGAAATTTGCCTCTTGTCAAGCCATAACGTATTCATGCGCCCTGGAACTTATCTTGCCAAAATAACAATAGAACACCTTTGTTTTTAATTTAAAAAGTACTATTCATATTTGAAACAGTCTTGCAACTAATTTCACGTACTTTCCAGCATAATTTGTTCGTTAATTTATGAATAGTATGCATTCATTTCAGGACTAGGTTTTACGCGTACAAGGACTGTTCAAATATGAATGCAACTAAGCACATAAAAATGATTCCGTGATAGATTTCGATGAAAAATTTATTTTGTCCCCTCAAAGTTTTCCCCTTTAACAGATATACAAACTTTCAGTCTTCTGATCCAATCATTGAATGCATTTTGGTAGTCTTTTCGAGGTATACTATGAAGGCCATGGAATATTGCAGAGCCGAGGTGTTTGCGCTGTACAATTCTTCGACCAGAAAGGTATTTTTTCAGCCGCGGGAACAAAAAAAGTCACACGGGGCAAGGTCAGGGGAATACGTGGGGTGAGGGAGTTCAACAACCTTTTCCTGCTTCAGATAGTCTTGCACAATGAACGCCTTGTGCGATGACGCATTGTAATGTAACAATCTGACATTGGCCAAACCAGTTGCGGGTCTTCGTTCTTTGAAATATTTCTTCAACTTTATTCTTGTAAAACTTCGCATTTACAGATTTGCCTTAAGGCACAGCAACCTGAATAAAAGGGCCCTGATTTGAAAAGAATATGGCAATCATTACCTTCTTGACGCTCATGGTCCGCTTTGCAATGCATGGTCTTTTGCAATACTTTGTTGCCCATATTTTGTTCTGAATCTTTCGTTTTGGTTCAAAAAAGTGAACCCATGTCTCGTCACCTGTGA
This sequence comes from Lucinisca nassula, assembly GCA_963580285.1. NCBI lineage: Eukaryota > Metazoa > Mollusca > Bivalvia > Lucinida > Lucinidae > Lucinisca > Lucinisca nassula. The sequence goes on along the minus strand of OY757024.1, from coordinate 78,319,841 downwards.
CGACATTAGCGAAAGACCGTGCATTGTAATTTGGAAACTTTTTAAGCAACTTCTTGGCGCACTGAACGCGTGTCTTTTTCTGCTCATCTGTCAACAGATGGGAAATCCATCTAGCAGAGATCTTTCTCATTTGCAAATCCCGTTTCAATGCCCCGCGCCTGCCCGGGGGGTAGAAATATGGCGGCTGCCTTCGGGAGTGTGGCAGAGTGGTAAGACCCCACCGAAAACAGTCCCACTGCCGAGACCACCCGGTGCCTTGAAATAGGTGGCTGCCTTCAGGTTCTGTGGCAGTTGGGTAAAAGCCTCCAACATACAGAACGATCGTCCGTTCGACCGGTATTATTTTGTAATTCAATTTATTCAAATGCATCTTACCAAATTTTTTTACAATTCACTACGCGAGATCTATCCTTTTAAACATTTCCTGTCTCATGTTACTACCACGCTGCATTTGTACGTGTATCATCATTGCTGGTGGGTCGCGCACCACAAAGAAGAAACCTCATCTGTATATGTTTGTACTGTGTATGTGTCACTTTTTCATGATCCTTCACTCTGCACATAAATAAAAGATGCATTTTGTATACGTTACTAGATAAGTAACTTGTCATTTCATGTTACCTCAAAGTTATTTTATGTTACATCAATGTTTACAGAATTGGATACTTATCACGAAGTTCTGAAGTGTTCGTCATCATCTAACACAACTTTATTCTTTATTAGTTTATAAAATCCTTTGTTCTCTCTGAAACTTATCACCTCAATAATTTCTAACCATAATCGTGGATCTCATATTTAGCAAAGGATCTCCTGTTTTCAGAGCCAAGCTTTTATTTAAGCAAACGTTTTCGGCCTCCCTTGTCTGTAGGGAATAAAATATACAGATCACTTTCCTTCTGTAGTGAATGGGGATGAAATTCCTTGTTGAAACAGGAGCCACTTGTTTGCCGTGAGTGGCGTCTCGTATGCTGGAAGAAGGGATCCTGATGATTGAGAAAAGCCCAGGGATCTCCAGCTTTTCAACACATCATTTTGGCCCATATTTCAGATAGAAGAGGGGTTTGGGCTAGATCCGGCCTGAATCAATCGGCTCAGTCGTGCCAAGCTCTAGAATCGCACAGCTTGTCCTTATCTTCCTTCTTTCTTTTTTACGTATCTTTATGGTACAAACCGGGTGTAATTTTGTCTTATTCCTCTATCTTTGAGTGTTATTTGATGGGCGGCGGCTGATGGATCAATCGGTGGGCTTGTACTGGGGAATTTCAGCAGAAGCTTCTGTGAGGGAGAGAATACGGGTGGGGATGGGTCCCAACTGTTCCTCATTTTTTTCATTGAAATCTGGGTGCATAGTTGGGAGTCATAAAACAGAAGTGGAGCGGAAGGACTCTGGTCCTGTCATCGAGTATAATAGCAATGTAGCCTTGGCGTTGGAAATAGGAGATCCATTTCCATTAAACGTCCCCTTGTAGGGCTCCAAGGAGGGTGGGGCGCATAGCTATCGAATCATTTATTATCACCATGGGATCCAACACAAGAAAAAGAGCATTTTTAGACCTATCAGATGACGACCCGGAACCGACAACTTTCAATTTTAAAGCCAATGAAAATTTCGCTCGATTTTTAGTGATTTCGAGCAAGGAAGAAAAGGCCATTACCACTCTGTCACCATTCATTATCGAAAAACAAATTGAATCAATTATAGGAACTCCAAAAACGTCAAAAAATTAAAAAATGGAACTCTTTTGGTCGAAACAAACAGGAAATCTCAAACAGAAAATCTACTCAAAATAAATAAATTTTTCAATTTGAATGTCTCTGTCACGGAGCATAAAACACTAAATTCTTGCAAAGGTATTATCCGTGACAGAATGTTAAAACAAGAATCTGAAACTAGCATCGTCGAATATCTCAAAGATCAAGGAGTAATGGCCTGCAAACGATTTAAGATTAAAAAAGATGGAAAACTCATTGACACAAATACGTTACTTCTGACATTTAACACTACTTCCTTGCCGAAGTCACTGAAAATATTTTACAGGATAATACCGGTTGACATTTACGTGCCCAATCCTCTGCGATGTTTCAATTGTCAGAGGTTTGGACACCACGAAAACGACTGTACTGTCCCTGACGGATCTGTTTGTGAGAAGTGTGGTGGTACCGACCACCACACTACCAACTGCAAGAATCCTCCAAAATGTGTGAACTGCGGAAAAGATCATTTGTCTAAATCCAATGTCTGTGAAGTTTGGAAAACAGAAAAAGAAATCATGAAAATCAAAGTTACACAAAACGTCACCTATTTGGAAGCAAAGAAAATTCAACAAAACAAACCAGAAAACACATTCGCCAAAGTTGTACAATCCCTTACCAGCAAACCTGAAACAAAAGAAACATCCACACAATTTAATGAGAAAGATTTTGAAATTAAACCCCATTCTAAAGTTATTACCTCTTCTGTAAAACCCAAAACCACATCGTCACAACCTACATCTTCACAACCTACTACATCGTCACAACCTACTACATCTACTCATCATTCAAGAACCGAATCTAGACAAACTTCACAGACCAGTTCACAACCTAACGGCAAACATTCTAGCAGATCTCACTCCCGATCCACGTCGGGGACAGCAGATCAAAAAGAAAAAAACGGCAAAGAAAAGCATAAAGGATCAAACCCAAACAGTAAAGGGGCATCTGCTGATCCAGTAAAACTGGCTAATCAGTACGTCGCCCTTGAGGACATGGAGTTGGACGTTGATCCCTCCACGTTCTCAAAGTCTAATAAAAGATAAAGGATTAAATTCCTTGTTTTAATCTTCTCTCCATTCAACCATGGATAAGAAGTCAATAATTCAATGGAATTGTCGAGGACTGAAAGCCAATTTTAACGAACTTTTAATTTTAACTACACTTTTTTCTCCTATTGTCATTTGTCTCCAAGAAACCTTTTTGAAAACTACAGATAATATTAATTTCAAAGGTTACAGTATGTACAATCATATCACAACGGATAATCAGAAGGCATCAGGAGGTACATCAATCCTGGTAAAATCTGACGTTCCTCATAGGAAAATAGATGTAAACACTAATTTACAAGCTGTTGCTGTAAACGTCACTTTATCCAAATCTATAACGATTTGTTCTGTCTACCTACCACCACACTATAATTTTTCTAAAAAAGAATTAGAAAATTTAACAAATCAATTACCTAGTCCTTATATACTATTAGGAGATTTTAATAGTCACAGCAAATTATGGGGTTGCTTGGATACAAATGACAAAGGAGAAATCATAGAAAATTTTATTGCTGAAAATGATTTATGTTTATTTAATGATAAACAACCAACATATCTTCATTCTCCCACAAGAAATTATTTTGCTTTAGATCTTTCAATTTGCTCTCCAAATATTTATCTAGATTTTGATTGGTCTGTTGTGGACGATCTCCATGGGAGCGATCATTTTCCGATAGTAATTGAAGAAATTGCATCGACCCATGAGGATCGTCACCCCAGATGGAATTTGAATAAAGCAAATTGGGAAAAGTTTAATCAATTATGTGATGAAAAACTCGACCCTGAACTTTTTAAAACTGCAAGTGATATACAAGATTTTACTGATGAATTGATTGATATTGCTGAAAAATGTATTCCTAAATCCTCGACTTTTTCAAAAAGAAACAGACCTTGGTTTAATGATGAAGTTAAAACCTCAATCAATAAAAGAAAATCTGCATTACGAAAATTCATTAAACAACCAACAAAAGAAAATCTTATCCATGCCAAACATATGCGAGCTAAAGCTCGCAAAACAATAAAATCGGCCAAAAAAGCATCTTGGCAGCAATACGTCTCCAAACTGAATACCAGAACACCAACTAAGAAAATATGGGACATGATTCGAAAAATTAGTGGCAAAAATAAATCAAATAAACATGTCCATATCAAATCGAACGGAAATATATGTTCAACGGCTAAAGACATTTCCAATGCCTTGGGGGAAAATTTTCAGAAAAACTCCTCGAGCTCAAATTATTCTGAAAGCTCGCAAAATATTAAACAAGAACAAGAGAAAAAGAATTTAAATTTTTCATCATTAAATCATGAAAAATACAATTTACCTTTCACTACTAAAGAATTATTAGATGCTCTCCATAAATCTCATGATACTGCTGTTGGCCCCGACGACATACACTATCAAATTTTAAAACATTTACCCAACAAGGCATTGGAAACATTATTAAACATTTTGAATGATATTTGGATCACTGGAAAATTCCCTGAAAACTGGAGAAAAGCTACCATTATTCCTATTCCGAAACCTAATAAAGATCATACTGAAGCCACTAATTACAGACCTATTGCTTTGATAAGTTGCTTATGTAAAACAATGGAGAGAATGATTAATGATAGGCTGGTTTGGTTCTTAGAATCAAACCAGCTTATCACTAAATTTCAAGCTGGTTTTAGAAAAAACAGCTCTACTAATGATCATTTGATTCGCTTAGAATCATTTATACGTGATGCCTTTATTAAAAAAGAACATGTCGTAGCTGTATTCTTTGACCTAGAAAAGGCCTACGATACCACTTGGAAGTATGGCATCATGAAAGATTTACACACATTGGGCCTTAAAGGCCGATTACCACTTTTTGTTCAAAATTTCTTATCCGATCGAACATTTAATGTTCGCTTAGGAAATACATTATCGGACACATTTGATCAAGAACAAGGTGTACCACAAGGTAGTATTTTATCACCAACCTTGTTCAGCATAAAAATTAATAATATAGTTAAATGTGTAAAAGACCCAGATTGTTCGCTTTTTGTTGACGATTTTGGAATCTTTTATCGATCCAAAAATATGGAAACCATTGAATTTAAACTGCAAAGGTGTTTGAATAATATAGAAACTTGGGCAACAGAAAATGGTTTCAAATTTTCTAAAACAAAAACTCAGTGTGTTCATTTCTGCCAAATTCGAAAGATGCATTTAGATCCTGTTCTTACTATATACGGCAGTCCAATTCCAGTCGTCACTGAAGCGAAATTTTTGGGTCTTTTATTCGATAACAAATTGTCTTTTATTCCCCATATCAAAGCTTTGAAAGCTAAATGTTTAAAAGCTCTTGATATTCTTAAAGTCCTGTCCAGTTCCGACTGGGGAGGAGATCGCACTGTTCTTTTAAATCTTTATAGGTCTTTAATTCGTTCCAAATTGGACTATGGCTCCATAGTCTATGGATCTGCTAGGAAATCTTATTTAAAATCTTTGGATACTATACATCATCAAGGTTTACGTCTAGCACTAGGTGCCTTTCGCACCTCACCTGTTGAAAGTCTTTATGCTGAATCAAATGAACCATCACTGTATGTTAGAAGGGAGAAATTGTCTCTTCAATATGCTACAAAATTGGCCGCCAATCCACGAAATTCAGCATATGACATTGTTTTTAATCCTAATTACGAACGATTCTACAACAACAAACCATCGGCTATTAAACCGCTTGGCCTAAGAATCAAGCCATTATTTATGGAGGCCAATATTAATATTAATAATATTCAATCTTTTACGTTACCATCAACAGAGCCATGGACGTTAAGTGCTCCAAAGATTATTTTAGATTTAAATAAAAATAAGAAAACAGAAGTAGAATCTCATATTTTTAAAAACGAATTTTTAGAAATCAAATCTAATTTTAAACGTCACATTTCCATTTACACTGACGGTTCGAAACAAGATGAGAAAGTTGCTTGTTCTGTTATTAGTCCGAATTTTACTGACAGCATTAGATTACCCGATAATAGCTCTATTTTTACCGCTGAAGCGAAAGCAATTGATATAGCACTCTATCATATACGAGATCAATCCGAAAAACAATTTATCATTTATTCTGATTCCCTTTCTGTATTAAAAGCTCTGAAAGACCAACAGCACAGGAACCCCTTGATTCAACAAATTTTACGAAAATATCATTACCTTTCTGTCTGCAAGGAGATTATATTCTGCTGGCTTCCAAGTCATGTTAATATTCGTGGAAATGAATTGGCTGACTTGGAAGCCAAGTCGGCATTATCGTTAACTATTACAAATTAAAAAATTCCTTTCTCTGATTTTAAATCAAATATCAATACATATATAAAGAAAAAATGTCAATCTATTTGGGACAATGAAACTAATAATAAATTAAATAAAATTCAACCTAATTTTTACAGTAAATGCCTATTTTTGAACTATAGCCGAAAAGATCAGACAAAAATTACGAGATGCCGTATTGGACACACACGACTCACACATTCCTACATTTTAAAAAACGAACAAGCACCTTTCTGTATATCTTGTAACGAACCGTTCACTGTTAAACACTTTCTCATCTCATGTATTGAATTTAATCATATACGTTCAAAATATTTTAACATTACTACAATGAAAGATCTTTTTAATAATGTTCCTTTTTACCAATTAATCAATTTTCTTAAAGAAATCGGTCTTTTTAACAAGCTGTAATTATTAAAATTTTAATTGTTTAATCTTTCAATTTATGTATACAATTTTATGTATAATATATAACTATTTTAGACGCTATATGCCCTATTAGGGTTGAGCGTCTTTAAATAAAACATCCATCCATCCATCCATCCATCCCGTTTCAGAATTGTATGAGCTGCTCCTAATGAGATGGCAGCCATACTAGCTATTTGCCTAGTGGTGTATCGTGCATCGGTAGCAACTATTTCTTTCTTTCTAGCAACCATCTTGGCAGATGTTGCTCTTTTCGGCCGATGATCATGTGGTGCATCTTCTGTTGAGCCTAGCCCACAGCTGAATTTCTTACACCAACGAAAAACTGTCGGAAAAGACATTTCATTATGCCCATAAACCGAACATATTTCATCAAAAATGTCTTTGCACCGTATACCAAGAATACAACGATTCTTAATATAGGACCGTATTACAACGGCGTACTCTGACCTTCTTCCAACCATGTTTTGTATTAGTATACAAGAGTAGACAGTGTTTATCGAACGATATACATGCCTAAAGTGGACGGATTTTAACAAGTTTGGTATCAATGTATAGGTAAAATGTTTTTCTACGCTGTGATATTTATTTCCAGGTGATTTTCGCATTAGTGCATGAGAAAACGTTCTACTTGCATTCATATTTGAACAGTCCTCGTAACATTGTCCGGTCTTTTGTTGTTCGGTCCCAGCAATGGTAAACAAGATAAAAAGAAAGAGGCTTTTTGAAACGTTTTACATCAAAACTTAGTAAACACATTGGACTTTGGTGAGTACACATTGGTAAGTAGGTGACACAACAGATCATTCATTGGGTTAGATAAATTTAAACATTGTTTCGTCCAGTAGTTCACCTGGCCAAAATCAGTTGTTTGTTTATGGTGGCCAATGTGAACCAAAGTAACAAATCACTGGGTAGAAATCATTTATATGCCAGTGCAGTCATGGAAAGCGATCAGAAGCCGTTTGGACAAAGTTGATGGTGCTGAACAGGCCAGTTTGAATCTGGGGATACACCTTTTTTTTCTTCTTAATTTCATTTTTTTGTTTTTGATTTATTTCCAGTATCAAAGCACCCATCATGTGAACACAACGACTAACACAGTCTTTATTATTGATCAGGGGTCATTTGTTCAAAACTAATGACGTCGTTAGCTAACGTATCGTTAAAACTTCGATCATTCAATATGGTGAAAATACTAATCATTTTTGTTGAAAAAAATGTGAGCAGCTTTTGCAAATGCAAAAGCTGCTCACATTTTTTCAGCAAAAAATAACAAAATTTTAGGCATTAAACTTGCTAGAACAGTTAACAATATGACCACTAACGAGCTCGTTAAGCTAACGATGCTTTGAACAACTGGTCCCAGGTTTACATGGTAAACAGCACGAGAAAAACAATACATGCAAACAACAATGATACATGACACAGACTTAACACACAGGCAGTTTACTGGTGCTTAGCATCATATTTTTAGACTTGAACCCACTGTTCTGAGATGGCCAGGCTAATTTGGAGTGTCTCTTTGGAATGAAACTTTGTCTCAGTGCTTGCATAAATTGTGATAAACGGAATGAATGAAATTAAATAAAGTACCAATTTAGTTATGGGCAAAAGCACTGAAGAAGGCCAATCATTTTAAAAGCTAAATGCAAGAGATTTCACCACCTCGCCATTCTGTTACCAAATTGATAGAACTGGTTATTTTTTGGGCTACCATACACTGTATTTAAAAATAGTAACAGGTGAGATAATGACATTTTATTTATTTTTTTACGGCGTAGCCGTTATAGTTTTGCTTTTGTCCTACATTTTTCGTTATTTCATTGGTCAATAAAACCACATGTCCAAGGAGATGACCATTTCATTGGTCAATGATTTGCATAAATAAATCTACTCAAAAGTACGACAGTTTACTGAAGTTTTAACCTAGGAAATGTTTCGTTTTTTATGTGAGACATGAATGAAAAATATATACAGTTTCGGCTTGCTCACCGTCTTGTCCTTTGATGACCATACGTCATATGTATAATTGTGTTTCTAGTGAATTCTGTAACTGCTGCGGTGAATAGCTATTTTGACCTAATTTCACGTGGTTGGTCTATATAGCGAAAGGAACCATTTCGCGAAAGGAAGGTTCCTTTCGCGAAAGGAAGAATTTTCTGCGAAAGGAATTGTTTGTTTGATTTGAGGTTTAACGTCCCCATCAACACTGTGTAGGTCATTTTGGAGACGTTGCTTCCAAGTTTGTGGGACTTTTACCCGACATTGAGATGAAATGACACCCAAACCCTGTTGCCCAATGAAACCAATAAAGAGATATAGCATGACAAAAACATGTAATAATCGCATTACAAATTGACAGATGTTTAATTTACAATATATGCTAAATAAAAGTTGCAGTGTATCATTTGTCTTCAGCATACTTTATGTCCTCCATTTTAACACAAAATGGACATTTTCGAATATCATTAATGTTATATAAATTCTGAAAAGGAATAAGTGTAATTTGAGTTTTAATTAGGTGCACATAAGATCAAGTTTCCGTCCGTTTGTCTGCTCGTCCGTTTGTTCGTCCGCCTATGCGTTTACGTTCACCGTAGCGACAACCCGAAATGTTAACCCTAGAATTTGTGTTCAAAAACAGTAAATGATAACGTTTTCTTATTTGTTGTGCATATACTTAAGATCATATGCTCTTGAAATGAGGTCATGTTTTTAACCTTGACCTTTTACATTGACCTTAGCTCAAACAGGCGGGACACCGCCCTCTGCAAAGCTATTTTTCCTCGCGTGACATCTGAATTGTTTGAATACAGTAAACCAGTTCATAGCTAGACAATTGTTGCTGTCACTATTGTAGCTCATATTGCACGACCCGCAGAAAAAGCGACCGACTGAAGTCGGTGGATTTTCTAAGAGTGCCCTAAAATCACCGTAACCCGTTTGTGAAAATTGGTGATAGTTACTTAACCGCTTGGAATATTTAAACAATTTTTGGCATACTGATAGATATCAATGAGATCTAACCAATGAACTTACGAAATATTATATTCCATTTAGTATAGGCTCGCCGAGGCGAAAAAATGTGAAAATTTTCGAACTGCTTCTCCTCGGAAACGGTTGGGCCGATTGAAGTCAAATTTCATATGGAGCCTCTATGGGATGGGGGAAACCAAAATTTGCTCATGGGGTCCAGGTCACATGACCCAAATGGCCGCCAAGCCATATATGGTCTGTCTGTCTGTCCGTCCGTAACCCGTTTGTGAAAATTGGTGATAGTGACTTAACCGCTTGGAATATTTAAACAATTTTTGGCATACTGATAGTATCAATGAGGTCTAACCAATGAACTTGCGAAATAATACATTCCATTTAGTATAGCCTCGCCGAGGCGAAAAATGTGAAAATTTTCGAACTGCTTCTCCTCGGAAACCGTTGGGCCGATTAAGGTCAAATTTCATATGGAGCCTCTATGGGATGGAGGAAACCAAAATTTGCTCATGGGGTCCAGGTCACATGACCAAAATGGCCGCCAAGCCATATATGGTAAAAACCCTTCAAAATAGTCTTCTCCAGAACCACTTGGCAGATTTCCACGAAACTTGATAAATAACATCTGGGACGTACGCCCATCATAAATTGCTAAAATGGTGACCCTGGGTTGACCTTGACCTTCAAACTTTGACACATATGCTTTTGTATTGGAAAAGTGAGAATTCATTTGATCCTGCAAACGATTCAAAATACAGTACTAAAGTATTAGATATATTTTTGCTCCTTACGATAAGGCGCATTTATTGGGGGAACCGTTTTAGGTCCAGGTCACATGACCAAAATGGCCGCCATACCCATATATGGTAACACTCATCAAGCTAAAAGCATCCGGAGGGTCGTGCACTTCAGCTGAAGCACTGGTTTCTAAACAACCTTCCAATTAAATCTACGCCGCATATCTTTTTTAAAGATATTTCTTGTTTTGTGGTGGTGTGGGAGGATCATTAATTTTCAGTACCATTTAGATATTTTACTTGAAATTCCTCTGTTGCAGTACCTATTAGGCAACCTTGAGCTAGGACAGTGTTTTACAGATTGTGGTTCTGTGAATTAAGATATATTTTTTGCAAAACCAAGGAAAACTGTAATAAATTACTAAAACGGTGACATTCGAATACAAATATGTTGCTTTCATATTCTTACATCTTCAAGGACTACCAACTGATTAGAAATCTGTTAGGGTTATTATTTGCAAATATGAGCCAGCGCAGGACAAAATCTATAAGGAGGCTTGAGCGACCAGCGAAGACTCAGATCAGCCTTTGCATTCGCGCAGTCTGATCAGAGTCTTCGCTGATCGCATGTACCTACTTTAGGCTAATATCTATGTAAAGAGACATAAGCAAAATGTCTTGTCATATATGTAGTGGATGGGTGCGCAGGTTGATTAGAGTCTCTGCTGCATGGTCGCACCGGTCTTATTATAGGTTTTGTCATGCGGCGGCTCAATATTATGACTTTTTCAGTACCTCAAATGTACTAAGGAAATTTAAGATTACGAAGAAGAAGTGGAGGCAATGATCAGTAACCCACAGCTCCCATCAGAGACACCAAACGGAAGAAACTCACACACGAAACGACAGACCCTAATGGAAACATCAATAGCGGAAAGCCAAAAGGACTGTTACTTTCCCACAAAATGGCCAATAGGCTATCCAAAATAAAATAATATAAGCGACATAAACACCCAAAGACAAACCGTAACAAAAATAAACCGCGACAGAAGAACCGCCTTGGAACGGTCAGCGCAAACGAATTCCACTTATGTTTCTTTTATAAAAAAAAAATCGCGACGGAAGTAAGGGCGAGGATTGTGGCCACGTAAAACCAATTTGTTCAGTCCGCATGAACGTCGCCTAAGACTGGAAGCCTATACGAATGTGCAAATGGCACAGAAACCGCTGAAGGAATACACAACATACCAGAAAAGGATGCTTAACAGTCTTGATAGTCGAGCCACAGTGGGTCCATTTTATGAGCCTACGCGAAAACTTGAAAACAGGAAATTGACTCTGAAATATGCCATAAGGCCAACCATTGCTGAACCAACACTGGCAGCAAAGAAGGATTTACATGCCATTTTCTTCAGAAATTCTGACGGCCCCCGCCCATAGGGGCTTGAAGAAATATATGGGCTGCATGATGCTTCCACGCAGAGCTGAATCCGGCCCGCACACTAGTACTGGTAAACCGCTTAAAGGATCTAAGCCTGTCCAGGAACCGCGGTTCGAGGCGGACCGTCCATGCTAATAAACCCTATTGGTTTCATTGGGCGACAGGGCTTTAGATGTTATTTCATCACAATGTCGGGTAAAAGTCCCACAAAATTGGAAGCAACGTCTCCAAAATGACCTTTACAGTGTTGACGGGGATGTTAAACCTCAAATCAAACAAAAACAAAAATCAGAAATTCTGAGCCTCTCATGCAAATTGTGTTCCATAAAGGCAGAGATGGGCCTGGTAGCTTCTACAAATATTTCGGATACATGTACAGTTAAACCTGTGTTAAGCAGGCACCTAAGGGATAATCTTAATGTGCTTGCTTAAAGCAGGTGCTTGCTAAATACAGGTACATTTCAACATAGTTGGCCTGTTTGGGAAATGAATTCTCGCTTGCTTAAGACAGGTTGCTTGCTAAATACAGGTGGCCACTAAGACAGATTTAACTGCCTATACATGGTCCTGAACAAAAGGTTTTTAGCTATATATTTTCTTGTTTACATGTGGTTGTTACTATGAGCAATATGCCGTATGAAAACAACATACCCATCGGTCATATTCCTTATGCAATCGAACTTCAATGGCTCGAACACCTTTGGGACCACGGAAATCTGTTCTAGACAGGGGTTTAGGAAATCTGTTCGGTGTTTTTTGGATAAAAGTATATGCCGTGTGTACTTATTAGAATCGCCTCATCGAGGCGATTCTAATGAGTACACACAGCATACATTTGCAAGAAAACAAAGTCGAAAATCTCCTCGGTTATCCTGATGCAGAGGAATTCCCTTTGGACTCAAGAACGGGTTCGACTCAGCCATAGTAATCAAGCCATGGGTGTTAGGGCCATCGAAGACTGCGTGGTCTTATGTTTGAGAAAACCACAAAAGGTTTTTATTTTCAGCAGCATGCCGCGTTTTAAACCAAGCCATAGGTATGCCTAACGTTGGCCAAACGTTAAGCACAGTTTTGTTTGTTTGATTTGAGGTTTTACGTCCCCGTCAACACTGTAAAGGTCATTTTGGAGGCGTTGCTTCCAATTTTGTGGGACTTTTACCCGACATTCAGATGAAATGACATCTTAAGCCCTGTCGCCCAATGAAACCAATAGGGTTTATTAGCATGGAGGTCCGCCTCGCACCGCGGTTCCTGGACCGGCTTAGATCCTCTAAGCGGTTTACCAGTACTAGTGTGCGGGCGGATTCAGCTCTGCGTGGAAGCATCATGCAGCCCATATATTTCTTCAAGCCCCTTTGGGCGGGGGCCTGTTAAGCACAGTTAGCCGAACCTTTGGTTGCACGAGGAGGACTATTCAGAAGTTAGCCGATCGTTTCGGGCATACTGCAGCAATGTCAGAGACCGTCCTCCAAGCGGAAGGCCTCGTGGGATCACGGCACGTTAAGATCGCTATTTGACGTTGTCGCACTTGCGTCAACGCTTCCTGCTGCATGAGGCTTCCACACAGAGCTGAAACTGACCGCACATTAGTACTGATGAACCACTTTAGCCTGCCCAGGAAAAGTGTTGAGAGTCAGACCGTCCATGCATCATTGGTTGGCAGGGCTTGAGATGCCATTTCATCTCAATGTCGGGTAAAAGTCACACAAAATTGGAAGCAGTGTCTCCAAAATGACCTATACAGTGTTGACGGGGACGTTAAACCTCAAATCAAACAAACAAAAATCAACGCTTCCTACCAGCCATAGCAACAGGTTAAGGGCTATGCATAGGCCAGTACGTGCGGACAATTTTGACAAGGGCCCATAGAGTCCGAGTGAGCTGGTGCCGTTGTCATTTGCGGTTTCGACGCGCCGACTGGAACAATGTTTTATTCACGGGCTATGTGTAACTTCATTCACGCAGATGGTCGTATAAGGGGGCGCGCGATTTGCTGATGTCTGCGTCCTTCAGAGAAATCGCTTTGGCGGCAGCAGTGTGTTATGGGATGATATAAGGGGCTTGAAGACGCGTATTGTTATAGTGAATGGCTATTGAATGCTCAGGGGTATATCAAACAGATTTCAGCACTCGAACCAGTCCTATTCATTCAATTCAAGCTCAGCAAGTCACCCTTCAGCAAGATAATGCTAGTCCGCGTATTCCCAGATTAAGACAGCAATTCATGCAGCGTTCTGCAATGCGGGATTTAACCAAAATGAACACATTTAGAATGAACTGGGTAGACAAATACACCGACAGAACCTGACGAACCTCCAGAACCTCCAAGCTGATCCCTGACGTCATCAGATGTTATGTAAACAGTTTGCCGCGGAGCATCCGGGCCGTGGTGGCTATACGTGATATTAACCATACGTGATATTAACCATTGAGATGTCGACAAAAAAAATCTGAAAATGTCGTCTGCTTATGTCGTCTGCCGAATCTTCTTGGAAATGTTTTGAAAATATGTTTGCATACAGGTAAACAGTGTGGACCAAGATCAGACTGCTCCTCGAGGAGCAGTATGATCTGTGTCAACATTGTTTGCAAAAATGACTTTTAAAGTAACCGGCAGACGACAAAGCAGACGACATTTGTCGTGACTGGCATTTTAAGAGTTAAGAAATTTGACATCAGATACTTTAATTGAAAACTTTATCATGAGTCTGTGATTTTTAAAATGACCCCTAAGATACATCAACGCCTATAATTCTGCAATGTCGCAATCAAATCAAATGAAAGTTTATGATCACATTACGCAAACATGCTTATACAAATAAATTGTTTATTTATTTGATTTGAGGTTGAATGTCCCCGTCAACACTGTATAGGTCATTTTGGAGACATTGCTCCCAATTTTGTGGAACTTTTACCCGACATTGAGATGAAATGACACCCCAAGCCATGTCGCCCAATGAAACCAATAGGGTTTATAAACATGGACGGTCCGACTCGCACCGCTTTACCTGGGCAGGCTTAGACCCTCTAAGCAGTTTACCAGTACTCGTGTGCTGTCGGTTTCAGCTCTGCGTGGAAGCATCATGCAGCCCATTTATTTCTGGAAGCCCCAATGGGGGTGGGGGAGGCGGCTAAATTTTCTGCCGAAAAAAAAAATGAAAATTTCGAGATGAAAAATTGTGATTTTTTTCTTGTTTCTGCTCAAAATATAGAATGATTTAGAGTCAGAGAGCTCTTACCCATTGGGCCATGGGGGCGCGCAATTGTTGTTTACAGTATGCGACATTAATTAAAGCATCTTTATCTTTTTTTATCTAAACTCAGCAAAAATATAAAGTACCCAATTCACATTTTGTTTTCAAATCTTTACATATAATTGAAGATTTCAAGAATTAATTTCAAATTAGAATCTGATCATTTTAAAATTTATCACGAAAAACACGCCTATATAATTTTGACCCCCTTGAACCCCACTTTCATATAGTAAAACTGGAGTTTAGAAGGGTAAACCTTATTTTTATTGTTTCTGCTCTAAAATATAGATTGTGGGTACTCGTTAGAACCGCCTCAATAAGGCGGTTCTAACGAGCACCCACAACCTATGTTTGCGGTATAAATAAGAAAAATATAACGGATTTTCATCAGAAAAGAAGCTATTTTGGAGATGTGAAAAATACTCTATGCCGCACGGATATGTTAGCATAATGTATGATCCCGGCTATATAATGTAGAGAAAAGAGATACTGACCAAACAGCGAATCAGACTGCGCGCATGCGCAGGCTGATCTGAAGATTGGCTGTTCGCAAATACCAAGAATAACTTTGACCCCCTTAAATCCCACTTTTATACAATAAAACTGGGGCACGAGGGATATACATTATTTTTCGTATTTCTGCCCCAAAACGAAGACTGTGGGTACACGTTAGAACCGCCTCGTTGATGCGGTTCTAATGAGTACCCACAATCTATGTTTTGAGCAGAAATACGAAAAATATCAGAATTTTTATGTAAAAATTTTCATATTTTAGTTGTAAAATTTTCTATATGTTTTCGTAATGGAAGACAATCACTTCTAATATTCCATTTCAAAAATTGAAACAGTTTCAATTTTAAAACAGAAGTAAAATATTATATTAACTTATTCATTTAACCTATGGACTTATTTGCTTCCACCAAGGGGCACCTTGTTAAGTGATTTTCCACACTTGAAATAATTTCTTTACCAAATACATTTTAAACTATCAATTACTTGATTGCCAAAAGTAATAAAATATATCAGAAAGTAATAGATCAACCATTGAGATCTTATTTGGTAAAATCTTGACTCTTCTGGCAGACATGAAGTCCGAGTGAGCGCGAGACTTAATTTAATCACGTGATTAATTATAGACTGGTTGACGCGCTATTAAGTTGGAGATAGCAAAATGATAGCTCATTTCAATGTTTGTCGTAGTCAGTCAGACAAGCGTCCATGCTTGCCTATATAAAACAAACACGTAACGCAATCAGTACCCGAAGGAACGAATTTCAAAAAGCGAATCAAGAACATTTTATCAAAGATTTTACAGATTTTTGAAGGATATTATTAATTTTAAAATATATCGGGCGATTATAGCGGAATTAAAACACACGCAATGTCTCTGGTAAAACATAAGCTTAAATACTGTGCTTAAAAGCGGGATATTTATTATTTTAATTGCATTTTTAAATAGCAGAAACGCCTATATTTAATCCTGGAGCGCGAGTACTTTTACAACATAAACTATTTAAGTATTTCATGGCAAAGAAAACTGATGTCTTTGTGATGCAGAAACGAATTAAAACAAAAATGTAGCCTTCACATACGCAGTAAATCTAGTGCTGAATTCACATATATTTTAATATTAATTGGATGTCGGATATAAAGTTTTCTAACGGCGGATATCAAACATACGTATGAGACCAGTCTAGTGACACGATGGAGTTTTTCCAAAGAGGAATGGATTAAGAAACTAGTCTAATTAGAATGCTGAGAGAATTGGTATTAATATCTGTGATAGTCTTTGCTATGTATGACTTTGCTGGTAAGTTTTCTTTCTTTTTCTTTCTTACCTTCTTGCCTTTCTTTCATTCTCTCTTTTTACCCCCCTCATTTCGATAATACGCTTGCTAGAAGGTCGTCTTTCTTACCCCCAGCATTTTTCAGATGAAAATGTTTGCCTTTTTTCTAGTCCAAATATAGATTGTGGGTGTTCGTTAGAACCGCCTCATTCAGTGGAGCGTTTCTATCGAGTTCTCAGAGTATATGTTTTTTCTTCAGCAAATATAAGGTAAAATTGTGTATACCCCTGTTACTACATGCACAACTTTTCTTTATGTAAAGTGGGGTTTACTTGGTGTTCATTGCATGCACTTGTTAAAGTGATGTTACAAGGCTGTAACAGTGTCGTTTTGCACCGGCATCTTCCATAGCAACAGATAAGGTAAGTATTTTGTGATGATTGAAGGATAGTTTTCCTTATTTCTCCATATAAACCTATGTTGTGGGTACTCATTAGAACCGCCTCGGTGAGGCGGTTCTAATGTATACCCACAACACAGGTTTTTATGAAGAATTGACAAAAACTATCCTTCAATTATCACAAAATACGTACCTTATCTGTTGCTATGATCATGCTGCACAAAACGTTTAAACGACGTCATAAGCACGCCTTTTTGACGGATAAGACCGTAAAGACGTCGCGTCAAAACCCGTCTTAGGGCTGGTTAGAAAGAACGTCGCGGGGGCGTAGGCATGGCGCGTGGCATCACGTTGACGTTCAGACGTCGTTTTCCATAGTGCTTCATTTTCCCCCCGTACAATAAAAATGTGAAAACAGAAGTTTACGAAGAATGTGATTATTGAACTGCCCAAACATGCATTTATTTTTGCCTGTACCCAATTATTTTACTCTTTGTACCAAATAGAATCTTCCTCCTTATATATATAGCAGGAGTCCATTTCAAAATTTAGGGGTGACAGGTTGTGTTTTTTCTTCAAAATTTATTTGGAAAATGGCAGAACTTTTTGAAAACAGTGTAGGCCCTGATCAGACGCCACGTTATGCGGCGTCTGATCTGGGCCTGCACTGTTTGCCAGGGTACCCGTTTTGGGGTGTCTGGTGCTAAGTGGGTTAATATAGAGTACAACGAAAAATTGATGATACGCCAATTTGCCTATCATGTTCTCTTCAAGGGTAGTAAAAGTGCATTATCAAAGATCTACTGTATGTTTTTTGTTTCAGAAATTTATGTGTAAATGATCCCAATTGGAAATCTTCAGACAGGGGTATATAACTAACATATGCGGGTTTTGTTTGTTTGTTTGAATCCCGTCAACACTAATTAGGTCATTTAACATATGCGGTTTCAGTAACTTGAATATTACTTAATAGCACTCCTCAGTGATAAACTGATGCGAGATAATATTACATGTATCTCATTGCTCTAAGAAGTGCTTTTTTTCTTATTTGTTATGTTTTCTTCATTCATATTCGAAATATAGATTGTGAGCATTCGTTAGAACCGCATCACTGAAGCGGTTAGCGGTTCTAAGAAAACTCACTCTTGTGACACAGTGAATGCCTTTATACCGAACTCTAGAAGCCTTCGTGGTGTAGTGGTTACGCTACTCGCCTTGTAAACCAGGGGTCGCAGGATCGATCCCGGGCTTCTCCAGACTTGCGGATGAGTCTTTAAACCGAGGTCCCGTCTCCGTATGACCTTAGCTGTTGGTGGGACGTAAAACTCAAACACTCACTCACTCTTTATACCGAACTGTGACAAGTTGTGATATCATTGCTTGTTGCTCCTATAGAAACATAGATCGTGGTTGCTCCATTGGAAATTTTACCACCAAAACTGAAAATTTTCAGATAAGAAATTCTGATATTTTTCATATTTCTACTCTAAACAAAGATTGCGGTACTCGTTAGAACCGCCTCAGCGAGGCGGTTCTGACGAGTACCCACAATCAATGTTTTTGTGCTGAAATAAGAAAAAAAAATGTTCAACATCACTGTAAACCCCAGTTTTACTATATAAAAGTGTAGTTTGAGGGGGACAAATTTATATAGGCGTGGTGCTTTGAAACCGCCTCCTTGAAGCGGTTCTAACGAGTATCATCATCTATGTTTCTGAGCAGGAATTAGTAAAATATTGTATACCCATGTTAACCTAACTTTTCACAATATTAACTGGGAAAGCAGAAGCAACCAAAAGTATATATACCCAAGTAAACCCCACTTTACCCAATAAAATATGGGGATTGTTAGGGGTTGTTTTTTACCACTTCGTTATTGAGATGGTAACTAAATTGCTCGATCATGAATTTATATTGTCTCTTAAAAACCTTTTATGTTTTATGCATTTTTTTTATTTATTTATTTATTTATTTATTTATTTATTTATTTATTTATTTAGCTCGCATTTTCTTATTTATTTTGTAGTGTTGTTCACAGTTTCACTTGTTTGTCTTGAGTGAAGAGGTTTGTCTTGAGTGAAGAGTGTATCGTAAAGAGTGATTAAAATCGTAATTGAATCCTAGTAATTAACAAATGTTTGGTGTAATTTACAACAATTAAGTAAAAATTAGCTACGTCACATGAAAACGTGTCTTATGTCATAACCTGTATTTGTTAACATGCAGAGCAGAGTTATATCGCAACGTTTATGTCAGATTGGGAGCAAGATTAATCGATGTTAGCATGGCTTTCCATAATATGGCCAGACTGTTCTGATTCGGATTTTTGTACCCCCCCCCCCCCCACACACACACTAAAAATCAATCAATGAAATCGTACAGACACCCAGCTGAAATTAATGGGACGGCCTGTTTTATTTGCCTTACATGGGTTTAAATCACATTGTAAAGCTGTATGGCGTAAGCCGGGTCGTCCACGAAGTCAATCAACGCGGTCGCCCATCCAGGTACTTACTATAAGCCAACCACTTTTCCCAAAAGAGCCGGCTGTAGAAGTGGTATATTTCAGTGTCGAGTAAAAGCCCCACAAAACACCCAACTATCAAAGAATGTCGGACAAACGTCGAGTCGATAGCGAGATTAGCGACACGACGTGTGCTGGCTGGGTGGAAGTAGCGTCTCCAAAATGACCTCAATAGTGCTGGCGGGGACGTTAAACAACAACACAAACGTACAAACAAGACTGGTGTATAATAACATCCAGTCGGAAACATGGGGTTGAAAGAGTTAGATGGCTATTTCATGCGAACCAGCTGATGACAAGAGAATACCAGTTTTGTTTGAATTGAATTGAGGTTTAACATCCCCGTCAACATTATTTGGGTCATTTTTGAGACGCTGCTGCCAATTGTCTGGGACTTTTATCCAACATTGAGATGAAATGGCACCTCAAACCCTGTCGCCCGATGAAAGCCAAAGGCTTGTATGCATTGGACGCTCTGACTCACATCGGCGTAGTCCTTCTAAGCCATTTACCAATACTCACTTCCACCCATTGGTAAATGGAAGCACCATGCAGCCCGATTGTCGTTGGTAGAAATACCAGTTCGTTCAACCAACTTGGATAATTATATCCACCTGTGTTTTCGTTATCTTCCGTTGCATTTTGCGGAAGATAATTTGAGGACCGTCATCTGATCAACAAGTCTGTGTGTTCCGTTGGGAACACATTGCCCTAAATAAGGTCTACAAGTATATATATTATTTTCTTTATTTCTGCAAAGACACATGAAATAATAGACTGTGGTTGTTCCTTAGAAGCGCCTCAGTTAGAGGGTTTTAACGAGCACCAAAATATAATGTAACGATATTTCATAAAGGCAAATGCTACTTTTAGAAAGAGAGAGAGAGAGAGAGAGAGAGAGAGAGAGAGAGAGAGAGAGAGAGAGAGAGAGAGAGAGAGAGAGAGAGAGAGAGAGAACTAATATTCCCTTACAATGGTGTTAATGGCTATTATATTTCGTGCTTATGTTCCAAACATAGGTCGTGAGTGCTTGTCCTTATCGCCTTCAGGACGTTATCCAAAACCTTCATCTAGAAGAATAGCAAATTACATCATGTACATCAGGAAAACACACCAATATAAGTAATTTTGACCCACTTGAACCCCAATTTTATACAGTAAAACTGGGGTTTACAGGGGTATACATTTTTTATTTCTACTCAAAATCATAGATCTCGTTATAACCGCCTCGCCAAGGCGGTTCTAACGAGTACCCTTAATCTATGTTTTGAGCAGAAATATGAAAAATATCAGATTTTTTCATCTGATTTTTTTTTTTTTTTTTTTTTTTGGTAAAATTATAGGTGTTTTTAAACTGGCTATTTTTCTGTACAAAATAGCTCATTCCGTGGACCTTATGACCTGATGGCTTGTTAACTCAAAGCTTTCGCCTGATACGTATTTTTCGACGGCATACACAAATGTTCACTTTGAATCCACCATAGCGTTCGTTTTGTTTGTGTCCGTGCATGGGTGCGCGCGTGTGTGTGTTTTACGTTCCACCAACAACAAAGGTCATACGGAGACGGGACCTCGGTTTAAAGACTCATCCAAAAGTTTCGAGACCCATCCCCCAGGTTTATGAGGCGAGTAGCTTAACCACTACACCATAGAGGCTTTTCAAGCTTCCTTCGTTTAGCCCATTGTATGCGGGAAACCCCTAAGCGGGTTCCTTGGCAAACAGTACAGACCCATATCAGACGGCTGATCGGGGCTTGTACTATTTGCTAACAGAATTTTCCGTCAAAAAAGAATAAAAACGAACAAAATAAACCTGACACCATTACATGACTAATGGACTTGTCCAACATATAGCAATGGAAGAGTTCGCTAGCATACAATGGGTTAGAGAGAATCGGGAATATTCTTTAGAAAGTACATTAAAAAGAAAAGAAAAAAAAATAATCACAATAAAGAAGAAAACACTTAAGCTAATGATGGCATGATTAATTAAGTCTAGTCGGCTGTTGTCGATTTCCGACACCTTTGAAAATCAACTTCAGAAGCTGGACGCCAGCTTTGATGAGTTAATTAGCACGTTTTTGGCTCAGGTTAGGGACAGGTAGACGCGAAGGCTAGTCGGTTGAATAGGATAATACCTGTATAACCCATTTTTTACCAGAAACCCCAACACGGGTAGTTGGCAAACAGTGCAGGCCCAGATCAGACGCCGCATAACGCGGCGTCTGATCAGGGCCTACACTGTTTGCAAAAAGTTCAGCCACTTTCCTGATAGATTTTGAAGAAAACACAATCTGTCACCCTAATTTTTGAAGTGGACTACTGCTATATATAAGGAGGAATATTCCTTTTGGTACAAAAAAGATTAATGACATACGACCAGTGCAAACTCGAAACAGCCTGCACGTGCTGCAGAAATAAACACTAAACGGACTTGAATCGTTTGCAGTCTGAATCAATGCGGATTTCTTGTTGGCGAGAGAAGAGATCTGAGTATGCCTACAAATGCACAAATACGCTGGTCTGGGTCTACTTTACTACACTGACAGAAACACGCCGATCAATACAATTCTTGTTTTCGTCGGGTCGGCAGTTATCTGAATTTAAGATGAATCCCGTTCGGTATCACATTTTTCATTAAAAAAAAATACACGGGACTCAACGTTAAATCATCGTTAAAACAACCAGTCAAGGCGGTTGCAGTTAGCCGTTACACGGTCGGAAACTTGTTAAGGCACAACTAGGAGGCATTTGTTTGACAGGTGATGTCCCTTTCCCAATCATGCACAATCAAACACCCTTTACTTTATTGAGCTAGAGGGTTTGTGAGCAATAATCTTGTCTGCCTGTTACATACATGTACCTGTCGGTTTCGAAAAAAAAAAAAAAAAAAAAAAAAAAAAGACATTGCAAAATAATATTTGTCATTTTAATGATTGTGAAAAAGGCTTTTCTTTCCTAGACTGAACATTTGTGAATGCTTTAAAATCACGATGATCGTCGTTAAGACCGCCTCAGAACGTACAACGGGTTCCCAGGAAATATATTTAAACAAAGAAATAGAAAAGAACAAACTTTTCATAAGCAAGTCCCAGGGAGAGTCCCAACGGTCGCAATGAATTTGAAATACCGATTATCTCGAGGAGGCGGAGTAAAAGGTATTATATCTGTTAAGTGGGCAAAGCACACGCGTTCAAAGATAAGTAAGGACTCTTTTAGATATCTTGTTTACATAAACAAGCTTTAAAGTTACTACTACTTTGCGGCGAGGAGAATAGAGTAATTTTGACCTTCAGATTCTTGCAGGACTGTGCAACCTTTTGTGCATACTGACCTTGCGTGACAGACCTTGATAGATTTGTTAAAAGTACAGACAAACTGTAAGATTTATACCGTCGAAATACAGATCTCTCCAGCAAGGATGTGGAAGGGCTTCAGATTCGCGAGTACACTTGAATGCATGAAAAACTATGTTTAAGGTTTATGTACAAATCTTAGACTACCAATTTTTGGTTGACTTCCGAAATGCTTTTATAACACATTTCAAAGGCCCGCAAGCTGTCGATATGCATAGTGGAACAGTCATGACGTTGAAAAGTTAATTAAATAGACTCTTGGGAAACCCCATTTCCATCACGAAAACAAGTCAATATAATTTTGACCCCCTTGAACCCCACTTTTATATAGCATAAACTGGGGTTTGCAGGGGGTAGACCTTTTCTTATTTCTTCTCTAAAATATAGATTGTTGGTATTTGTTAGTAGATTGTGGGTTCTTGTTAGAACCGCCTCAATGAGGCGTATCTAACGAGTACCCACAATGTATATTTTGAGCAGAAAAATATCACAGTGTTTCATCTTAAAATGTTCATTTTTTCGGCGATAAAGGTTACACTGTATTTGTACAGGCGTGTTTTCGTAATGATAGAGAGAAAGTGGGGAATTCAAGGGCTGATGTTTCTGTGTGATGCCAGCAAAGATCCCGGAAAGATGATTTTCCGGAGTACACATTAGAACTAATTCATTACGAAAACACGCATATACAAATACATTGTAAACAATCGAAAAATCGAAAATATTTAGATGAAAAATTGTGATATTTCTCCTAATTTCTGCTCGAAATATAGTTGAATGTTCTCATTAGAACCACCTCATCGAGGCGGTTCTAACGAGTGCCCACAATCTATATTTTAGAGCAGAAATACGAAAAATAAGGTTTACCCCTGTAAACCCCAGATTTACTATATAAAAGTTGAATTCAAGGGGTCAAAATTATATAGGCGTATTTTCGTGATGTCATAGAGGCGCGATTGTAACTAGCACCCACGGTATATATTTCGGACGAAAATAAGGCAAATATAACACATTTCCATTACCGAAATGCCCTTTGAGCCCTGGAGAAGAGCAACTCATAGATTGATGTGTTGATAACGTATTGCCTGAACATTTGGTTGTAGAATAACTATTTTTGTGGCGAATGTCACATAAGATTGAAATTTGGACTTAATGCAAACTGCCTGATCACCACCAAGAGACATCCGCGAGAAAGTAGTGCCCCAATTTGTTACAGACGTGTTTATTTTTTGGGGGTGGCATGCGTACTGATTATCTACTCAATATTCAATACTATGTTTGCGTAGCACAGGAACACGTGACGACCGCTGTTTCGGGACGTTTCGCACTAGAAATGCTTCGCCCAAAACCAGTCTCAAAACCGGGACGATTCGTCCTAGGAAACAAATCTTCCGATCCGTAGTTATTCTAAGTGGGGATAGGATACGGAGAATCAAATGACAACTATTTGATTGATACATCGTAAAGGAGCTGGTAAAAGATATCACTTTAGAAACTATATACAAAAAATACTGATTTTTTTAGGATATATTTCATACCATAGGATATATTTCTTAAAAACATATAGATACCACAATGACATTTATTAAGCTGAAATACTTGCAGGAAATTATAAAGAAATATATATGTTTTTTCTATAGCCTAAAAGAACAAGAAGGATAAAAACAATAAAAATCAATTTTGGTGACCAACCAGTCCCTTAACATCAGCTGCAGTTAATGTATTCTGTGAAGGTTTATGCTTTTGAAGCAGAAACAAATTTACCAAAGAAACGAAAACTATCAAGTGCACAATTGTGTTGTGACAGATTAGATAGTTTCGACAAATTAGGCCTCATCAGCGACCCTCCAATGTATTTTAGTCCGATTTAACTACTATATTTTATAATCCTGATTTATACTACCATCTCGGCCCCCGCCCATTGGGGCTTGAAGAAATATATGGGCTGCATGATGCTTCCACGCAGAGCTGAAACCGACCCCACACGAGTACTGGTAAACCGCACAGAGGATCTAAGCCTGCCCAGCTAAAGCGGTGTGAGTTGGACCGTCATTGCTTACAAACCCTATTGGTTTCATTGGGAGACAGGGCTTGAGATGTCATTTCATCTCAATGTCGGGTAAAAGTCCCACAAAATTGGAAGCAACGTCTCCAAAATGACATTTACAGTGTTGACGGGGACGTTAAACCGCAAATTAAACAAACAGACAAAACCATCCAGATGTAAAATTTGCTAGGCGCTTACAATCGCCCCATCAGCACTCTCAGTGCTTTGATTCTCGTTTACCGTTGGAACACTATGATTGCATTGTCCCCCGTTGTTCCCAGTGTCTTGCTGCGTTCGACCGTAACGCCAGTCTGACTCCGGGATAGAAAACCGCTTGGCGGGAGTTGGCTCGCCCAGTGACAGCCATGTCAGCCGCGTCACGGAAAAACCTGTTTACGGGGTCTGTGACTAGGTTGAACACAGACCGCCCTGCTCAGCTACAGAGGGTAGCTTAGGGTCTTGAAAATTTGCCTGTAGAAACTAAAGGTATTGTTATAACCTAACAGCGAACGCAAATGTGCTGATCTGGCTGCACAGATGTGCAGTCTGATCAGCACTTTTGCTGTTCACAAACGGCGAAAACAGGTTTTTGCGTGACGCGTCTTACATTAGTATCGATAAATAAAAGAGATTAATCTTGTAAAAGAATTTTAAACAGCGAAAAACACGCTTGATACACCATGAAATTGTTCTGATACGGGTTTTATTCGCTTGTCTGTGTTTATGAAAACTGGCGCTTTCTTGGCACTCAAGCGTTCAAAAGTGTTCAATACAACATTACCAGAAAAATAAAATGGTGGCGGGTACCGCTGATAAATGTGTAAAAGGTCTTCTTTTGGGCTGCCGTCTCGACGCTGTTGGTAAATTGCCGATCAATCATTAACTACTTGGAGAAGCCTCCGTGGTACAGTGGTTACGCTACTCGCCTTGTAAACCAGGGATCGCAGGATCGATCCCGGGCTTCTCCAGACTTTCGGATGAGTCTTTAAACCGAGGTCCCGTCTCCGTATGACCTTAGCTGTTGGTGGGACGTAAAACTAAAACTCACTCACATTAACTACTTGGCCCGAGCACTTGCTGGTCGAGTATGCGAAAAAAGCCCCTTTCTCATGGGCTGGCTAAAATAGTTAATTTCAACTCCTTTACAAAAACACGCCCATTCTTATATATTTTTTTTATATATATTGAACATTTTTCGACCAAAATTGAAAATTTTCGGATACAAAATCTGATATGTTTCATATTTCTACTCAAAACATAGATTGTGGGTATTCGTTAGAACCGCCTCGGCGAGGTGGTTCTAATGAGATCCCACTGTCTATGTGTTTAGCATAAATAAGAAAAATAATGTATTCCCCAATGTACCCCAGTTTTACAATATAAAAGTGGGGTTTAAGAGTGTTAAAATAATATAGGCGTGAAGTTTTACCAAAATATATTATCTTACATCTACCACTATCCTAGTGTCATTAATTTAATTTAGTGGGCTCTGTCTCGCCACATCAGCGGCAGCCACCCAAACATTTAAGTTTAGTTTTTGCTTATTTTTTTCACTACAGACACATATATCATTTTTATTGGCTGACTATTTGACTACCGTCATAATCGGAATATTTATCATGATTTAGAATCAATTAGTCCTTTATCGATGTGTGATCAGCAAAATCTCGCTTTTTTGTATTTTTGCTTTCGAGAATATGACGAGAATACAAAAATATGATATCCTACATGTATTGTGTGTCTGCCGGGCATTCTTACATTTGAGCCAGCGCACGACAAAACCTACACAAAGACATGTTCGCCCATCGAAATCTCAGGTCAACCTGCGCATCCATATAGTCTAACCAGAGACTTCTCTTGCTGCATGAAGTAGCATTGGGCCCTTAGCTATCCTTAGAGCGCACAACGAAGAATCTGATCAGACTGCGCGGATGCGCAGGCTGATTTGAGTCTTCGTTGGGCGCACATGTCTTATTGTAGGTTTTGTCATGCGCTGGCTCATATTTTGTCCTTCATTTCAAGATAAGGATAAAATTATAACCATGTGGCATACGGACCTCCGTGGCCTAGGGGATAAGAGTGTGGCCTGGGCCACATGAGACGCAAAGTTCTGCAGCGGAAGGTACAGTGGTTTTTATCCGGGCACCCCCGCGTTCGCCCACTTCTGATTAACGATCGGCTCAATCTTGAAAGCGCCGTAAAACAAAAAACCAAAATTATAGTAATAATAATAATAATAACCATGTGACTTAAGGTTTTTTATAGTCATCTTCTCTATGAAAAAAATGACGTTTGTCTTTTTTTCTGCTGAAAACTTAGATTGTGGGTGTTCATTAGAACCGACTCATTGAGTCGTTCTACGGAGTACAGACAATCTATGTTTTCCACACAACTGAGGCGGTTCTAATGAGCACGCACAATGTACGATTTTAGCACAAATAAGGAAAATAATGCACACCCTAATAAACCTTACTTTATAATCCTCCGCCGCGAAGCGGAGCGGAGATATAGGACTGGACCTCGTCTGTCGATCCGTCCATCTGTCCAACTGTCCGTCCGTATTTTCTTGTTCGCTCAATATCTCATGAACCCTTCGTTAGATTTTCATTAAACTTTGGTTAGATATTCACCTCAGTGAGTTGATGTGCAGAACCCATAAGTAAACCATGCCGAATCAAGGTCAAGGTCACTGTTGAAGGTAACAAATTTGAACCTTGAACTGTTTGCCCATTCCATATCTCCTTTACCCCTGGGAGGATTTTTTATTAAACTGGACAAATGTTTGCCTAAGTTAGATGATTTGCAGAACCCATAATTCAACCATGTCGACTCAAGGTGAAGGTCACAACTGAAGGTCAAGTGTTTGAGCCATCTGTCCGTAACACTTTCTTGTCCGCTCAATATCTCATGAACCCATTGATAGATTTTCATTAAACTTTGAACAGTTGAAGGGCACACGTTTGAGCCTTGAATTTCCTGTACGCTCTATATCTCTTTTACCGCTTGAAAGATTTTCATTAAACTTTGGTCAAATATTTGCATCAGTGCGCTGATGTGCAGAACCCACAACCACATCATAACGAATCAAGTTCAAGGTCACAATTGAAGATTATTAAACTGCGGCGGGGATATAGCTGTTTCTCAGACCGCCTTCTTGTACCTATATAAAGTGGGATTTTAGAGGTATAAATTACAGTAAAATTCCGCTATTAAGACCACCTAAAATGAAGACTAATTCTGGTTTAAAAAGCTTATTTAGAAGGGTCATATGATTCTATCTTTGTGTTTTCCGAAAACAGTGTCCTCTGGTCAGGGACCACCTTTTGGACTGTTCAAAAGTGGTCTTAAAGACCACTTTTGAACAGCCCCAAAGGTGGTCTTATTGTAGGAATTTTACTGTACATGGATGTGCTCACTACATTGTTATACAAGGTTTTGTGGATAGAGAATGTTTGTGTGAGGCGAAGGTAGCATCAAGGTGTCGAACTGACATTGCCTAAGGTCTGCTGCTCGTGTACTGGCACTGATGGAGGGGTATTTTTTTATTTGTTCTGTTTCTCCACTCTCCATCGCAGGTAAAAATCGCTCATGTAAGTCAAACTGCCGTCGGTAAGTTTCGTGAAATTCCCGTGAAACTTTGTGCTTCTTGTTTTTGTTTGTTTGTTTGATTTGAGGTTTAACGTCCCCGTCAAAGGCCATTTTGGAGACGTTGCTTCCAATTTTGTGGGACTTTTACCCGACATTGAGATGAAATGACATCTCAAGCCCTGTCGCCTAATGAAACCAAAAGGGTTTATTAGCATGGACGGTCCGCCTCGCACCGCGGTTCCTGGACAGGCTTAGATCCTCTAAGCGGTTTACCAGTACTAGTGTGCGGGCCGGGGAAGCATCATGCAGCCCATATATTTCTTCAAGCCCCGATAACTTCTTGTAACAGCCGACCACATGGTCCAATCATATTTATGTAATTTTTATGTTTTCATTTATTATTGTTTCCACCTGTGGTGATCATTTACATCGAAGTCAGTCATGATTCAGAATCTCTTATGAAGTTAAAAAAAAATAAAATGAAAAATAAAATAAATCTGCAATTCACAGGAAATATAAACTAATCACGCCAGTTAAAAATATCTCTTTATTTTGAGTTTCGACGCACGGCGATCAAATAATCTTTCTGATGAAGCCCATATGCCGAAACGTTAAATTTATATTTAACGGTCCAATGGCGATTCGGCAATTACGCGTAGTGGACGTTTTTGTCCTCTTGGTGCGATCGGTGGTGCCATTGGTGGTGGTCTGTGATTGTGTCACTTCTTAACAATCTAAATTTATATTTTGTATACGTCCAAATTATTTTAAAACGCTCACGTACAATACAATTAAGATTAAAGCGGATGTTAGAAAGTATGTTAACAAATTTTTCATAAAACTATAATATCATATATGGCGCCAAATATCTGCAGCTCTGCGTTTGTATGAGCCAGCATCTGGGAAAAGGGTTCTTATCACTGTGGCGAACAGCAAAGGCTCTGGCGGACCTGCGCATGCGCACAGGCTCGCCAAAGCTTTTACTGTGCGAAGAAACGTACGTGTAGAAGAAACATTGATAAAGCTTGAGAAAGCTCCTTGAAAGAGGTCTTGGGTCTTGTCCTGTTTAGTGTTAGTTGGATGTGCATATGCATTTGAAGAGTATACATCATATGCTATGAGCTCTTGGCCCATGGGTCGGCTGTTATGTGAAATGTCTATGAAAATTTTCACATTATTATAGAGGTAATTAAAAACAAACACAGGGAGTATATATCAATAGCCTGCATAACACCTAATTGCCGCCCTCACGGAAAGGGATAGGACTAGTGAGGTGGTTGTGGTGGTGGTGCTGTTGGGGGGGGGGGGGGCTCTTTAAGGAAGAGAAACAAAGGAGTAAAACATTTCTCTGGAAGAATTTTCTGTTTTGAAAAAAAAAAAAAAAAAAAAAAAAAACAGTAAGAAGGTGGTAACAGGAAAATTTCTTCATTCGGTAAAGCGTCTGATCAGGGTCTACACAGTTGGCTTACAGTAAAGGAATTTAAGCGTTAGATAAAACATTCTCAGTCTCCTTACAGGCCCATTTTTCAAGTTACCGACTCATCAGTGATTTGATTCAGGTATATACCTGAAAGAGAAGGATTACCCGTCATTTTTGGGAATTCAAATTTTCGTAACATCATGCTTTTCCTTAATCGAAATCCCTTCGGAAAAGGGGACCCTCTCTACAAAAGAAATAATTTACTTCTCAGTGCTACAACCTATCTTTGAAACAGTTGCCCAACTACCCCAACTCACAACCTGTTGGGACGTGTTGAACCACAATGTTTCTTTGTTGACAATATTCATTAGTAAGGGAAATTAAATGTTTGTCGACATTTATGCTGAAAAAATGACAGCCGTGGGAACATAATTTGTATGTAATTGAGTCAAATAAATGCATTGCAACAGAGACGATTTTAAAGTCAAGTATACCTGCATAAACGATTTGACATTTTTGTCGGCGTAGTTGTTTTTACACCTGTCAATCAGCCCGTTTTTGATTCATTGCGTTTTCTTAAGTAAATTGACCTGTTTAAGGGGAAGGGACAGACCTCGCCATTTCTGTCAAAGTTGGGGGTGGGGTGGGGACGGGGATTGGGTGGGGACTCCTGTGACTTCCGGTTCGCTTACATTTACACCAAGCCTCTCTGAAAAGGGGGTCTACTCTTAAAAGAAAAAACAAACAAACAAACAAACAATTAAAACCAGTGAAGATAAGCATCAGATAAACATGTCCGTGAAATGAACACCTTCCAAATCCAACTTTATATAGAGAAAATGGGGTTTACAGGGGCATACATTATTTTGCTTATTTCTGCTCCAAGACATAGGTTGTGGGTACGCGTTAGAACCGCCTCAATGAGGCGGTTCTAACGAGCACCGACAATTTGTTTGGAATATACTAATCATAATAATAAAATTAAAAATATTACAAATTTTCATCGGGATTCCTATATTAAGACCACCTTTGAGACTGTTCAAAAGTGGTCTTGGACAATCCCAAAGATGGTCTCTTAATAGGAGATACTAGGTGTAGAGAACACAAAGAAACAATAACTGAAACCATATAAAAACATTTGAAAGCAGCTTTAGACTTAATTTTAGGTAGTCTTAATAGCAGAAGTTTGCTATATAGCTATTTTTGAGATATGAAAGAATTTATCATCTCATACGGGTGCGTTATCGTAATGATTATGTTTGAAAGAGTTGTCTGCCTTGAAGGTGCACCCATTTCCCTTTAGGAGCATACATGTATTTGCACCACTTAATAGGGGACATTTTTTGAGGAACATAATCCCTTTAGGAGCATATTTTAGCCACTGCTGCAAGGGAGGCCGCTGCAAAACCGAAATCCTCTGAAAGAGGTCTGTCTTTGAAGGAACATAATTGCTATACATGCATGAGCAAATTCGTTCCTTTTATTGAATATATCGCGAGAGTCCACCATATTTGAACGTTGCCTATTCCGCCCTCCCTTAACCCATTGTATACTAGTGGACCCTCCCATTGCTATATGTTGGACAAGTCCATTTGTCAGATAAGGGGTGTCAGGCATATTTTTTTCGTTTTTATTCTATTTTTGACGGAAAATTCGGTAAGCAATTAGTGCAGGCCCTGGTTAGACGCCGCGTTCTGCGGGGTCTTATCTGAGCCTGCACATTTTGCCAATGTACCCCTTTTGGGGTTTCCCGCATACGAAGGGTTTACTTGCGAATTCAGAATCCGAATCATAGATATACAATATGGAGTCCTTTTATTTTTTTTACAACATACAGTGTTTGTTTGTTTGTTTGATTTGAGGTTTAACGTCCCCGTCAACACAGTATAGGTCATTTTGGAGACGTTGCTTCCAATTTTGTGAGACTTTTACCCGACATTGAGATGAAATGACATCTCAAGCCCTGTCGCCCAATGAAACCAATAGGGTTTATAAGCATGGACGGTCCGCCTCGTACCGCGGTTCCTGGACAGGTTTAGCTCCTCTAAGCGGTTTACCAGTACTAGTGTGCGGGCCGGATTCAGCTCTGCGTGGAAGCATCATGCAGCACATCTATTTCTTCAAGCCCCGATGGGCGGGGGCGGACAATATACAGTGAAATTCCGCTATTAAGACCACCTAAAATTAAGACTATTTCTGCTTTAAAAAGCTTATTTAGTAGGTTGCAGTTATTCTTTCTTTGTGTTGTCTGCATACAGTGTCCTCTGGTAATGGTCCACATTTGGGACTGTTCAAAAGTGGTCTTTAAGACCACTTTTGAACAGTCCCAAAGATGGACTTAATTATAGAAATTTTACTGATACTTTTGCGGTACAACAGGCCTTGCTCAGCTGAAACCTAATGTTACACCGGCATCGGGGCGTCCAGCTGGTATTGACTTTTAGTTGTTACTACAGGAAGACCTGAACGGGACTTCCGCAGTGATCCATTTCGTTCTGTCATCCAATATTTTTTCTCTCTCTGGTATACGACGCGAATTGACCTATATAGTGTTGACGAGGACGTTAAACCTCTACTCCAACAATATACGACGCGAATGATCCTCAAACACTAAAGTGTCGTTGAAGCCAAACTCTTCCAAAACTCTTTCATTAGAGTATTTGTTTGATTGGATGTTTAACGTCCCCGTCAACACTATATAAATCATTTTGGAGACACTGCTTCCAATTTTGTTGGACTTTTACCCGACATTGAGATGAAATGGGATCTCAAGTCCTGCGGCCCAATGCCCATCGGGGCTTGAAGAAATAGATGGGCTGCATGATGCTTCCACACAGAGCTGAATCCGACCGCAAACGAGAAACCGCTTAGAGGATCTAAGCCTGCCCAGGCAAAGTGGTGCGAGTCGGACCGTCCATGCTTATAAACCCTATTGGGTTCATTGGGCGACAGGGCTTGAGATGACATTTCATCTCAATGTCGGGTAAAAGTCCCACAAAATTGGAAGCAACGTCTCCAGAGTGACCTAAATAGTGTTGACGGGGACGTTAAACCTCAAATCAAACAAACAAACCTGCGGCCCAGTGAAAGTGCTAGGGTTTATAGGCATTGACGGTCTAACTAGAACCACTTTGCCTGGGCAGGCTTTGACCCTCTAAGCGATTTACAAGCACACATGTGGAGTCGGTTTCAGCTCATTTCTTCAAGCCCCGATGGGCTGGGCGGATAAAGAAAAACAACTGTTTCTACCATTTATGAACAACACAGATGCAGGTCCGCCTGCGCGTCCCCACAAACCCTGTTTTTAGCTTTTGCGAACAGCAAAGATACTGTTCAGACTGCGCGCATGCGCGCAGTCTGAACAGTATCTTTGTGTTCGTTCATTGGATGGTACCCTGCCTCCAGTTTCTATATATAAAATTTCGGGACCCTAACTAGTTGGTGTAGCTGAGCAGTCCCCTAAATCTGACCCCAGCCGTCGCATTTCGAGTGATCTTGGTCATTCACTTGTGTGACCCTGCAAGGCGTAAACCACATTTTCCCTAAAACGGCGTTGGCCCTATTTTACAAGCGACAACTGACAATCAACCCCACACGAAGCTATAGCCAGTGTCTTTGGCCCAAATAAAAGAGAGTGCTCGTCCTTTTGTTCAAGATGACTCCACACTTCTTGCCAACAGTTAATAAGTTATTTATCCTTCCAAAATATACTATTTAGTCAAAAATTGATACTTGAGCCGGATCGTAACAAAATGTACAAGACGAATTGTACGACCAATGGAGACTTAGATCAGCCTGAGCATCCGCGCAGTCTGACCAGAGTCTTTACCATTCGTTCGGGCCTTCTGTAGCTTCCGGGCTATTCCATCAATCACAAGTGAGGGTTCTGGTTAGAATTGTAGGAGGCGCAGACCGATCACAATCTTCGCCGGTGCCAAAGATCTACCCAGTTGATTTGCCATGCCACCTTGCTCAATTATCAAGTCCCTGTCTTTTTTTAGATTTATACTTCTTTTTAAGTCAGTGTCAAAGAGAGATCGGCTGGCACAAAACAAATCTACATGATATTACTGATCTTTTTTTGTCAATGGATATACTCGGCCCCGCCCATCGGGGCGGCAAGAAATAGATGGTCTGCATGATGCTTCCACGCAGAGCTGCAGCCAACCGCACACGAGTACTGGCAAAAATGCCGCAATGCTGTCTGTCATTCTCGGAGTTCTAAACAATCACAAAAAAAAAAAAAAAAAAAAAAAATAATAAAAAAATAAATAGAGAAATTAGTCCTTATTTTTGCTTAGAAACATATATACAGTGAAATTCCGTTATTAAGACCACCTAAAATTAAGATGTATTCTGCTTTAAAAAGCCGCTTATTTAGCAGGTTGCAGTTATTCTTTCTTTGTGTTTCCTCTGGTCAGAGACCACCTTTAGGACTGTTCAAAAATGGTTTTGAAGACCTCTTTTGAACAATCCCAAAGGTGGTCTTAATATAGGGATTTCAATGTACATATATGAATATCGAACAGCCCGAATGAAGCGGTTCTAAAAAAGCATCAGCAATGAACATTGGACCAGAAATGAGACAAATTGGCCAAAAACTTCTTCAGAGTATGAGGAACCGTTATGCTATTGGTATGTTACCCAACACCGTAGCACATTACGATTTTTCCACATATCCAAAATGGCTACTTTTCTAATGAAAATCCGTGTTTATGTTTCAAACATAGGTTGTTCTAACGAGTACCCAAAACCTATGCCTTGGTCTTGGAGCAGAAATAAATAAATAAAAATAATGTATACCCCGTAAGCCCCAGTTTTCTCTATATAAAGTGGGGTTTAGGGGGTGTTCATTACTTGATGAAACCGCATTTGTATAAAAATCAAAGCACAGACAGCACTGTTGGGTCGATTGTCTCTGAGAGTGGATTATAAAAGGGTCCTGAAAGGGGTATTTGGCTGTTTCCCATAACCCTTAAATTATTGTACTGTAAGCAAGCAGTGTAGACCCTGATCAGGCCTTGATCTACATTGTTTGCACATCACGAAAGCGCGCCTATAGAATTCTGACCCCTTGAACCCTACATTTATATAGTAAAACTAGAGTTTACAGGGTTTTCTGATTTCTGCTCTATAAAATATATATAGATTGTGGGTACTCGTTAGAACCGCCTCAATGAGGCGGTTCTAACTTGTACCCACAATCTATATTTTGTGCAGATTTAAGAAAAAATATCATAATTTTTCATCTGAAAATTTTCGTTTTTTCGGCGGTAAAATTTATAATGTATTTGAATAGGCGTGATTTCGTAATGAAAACCCAAACCATGATAGCAGTCCAGATTCTATGGATCCTCTTACGCAAAATCTGACGTCACAACGATACGAATAGCGCGGCTATTTCTATATATAACCGTAAATATGTGGAAATAAGACATTATGACTACCAAAACGGCGCCTGCCCATCGGGGCTTGAAGAAATATATGGGCTACATGATGCTTCCACGCAGAGCTGAAACCGACCCGCACACGAGTACTGGTAAACCGCTTAGAGGATCTAACTCTGCCCAGGCAAAGCGGTACGAGTCGGCCCCGTCCATGCTAATAAACCATATTGGTTTCATTGGGCGACAGGGCTTGAGATGTCATTTAATCTCAATGTCGGGTAAAGTCCCACAAAACTGGAAGCAACGTCTCCAAAATGACCTTTACAGTGTTGACGGGGACGTTAAACCTAAAATCAAACAAACAAAGACTACCAAAAAACAGGAGAAAAGTACTTTTCCTTGGATTTAAGGCACGTATTTACGTCATTAAAGTATAAATCAACATATTTATTATTCCATATACGACTCCACTCCTGCGATAATAAGGTTATACGGTATGGCGCCCCTGATGAAACACGATAACACCCCGCTAATAGGTTTGACTATTTTGATTTTTCAGAAAAAAAAAAAAAAATATGAATCGTTCCAAGCGAAAATATGTCCTAGCACATGTGAGCTCAGCGCAACCTCAAACCAGACTGCATGTCCACTGCGTCAGCATACAGCCGTCCCTGTCTGCGCGAGGAACAGTCTGGTCAGAGGGGAATCCGTATGGCGCACAGCGAAGACTCGGATCGGCCTGCGCGAACGCGCAGGCTGATCCGAGTACTCGCTGGCCACTTATGATCGAAAAGAACATTTCTCTCTCCGCGACTCAAAATGGAATGTCTGTATACTATGATATGGCGAATTGTCACTTTCTTTAAAACTACACTCATTCATAAATAATATTTTGGCTACGCTTATCGAAAACAGGTATCGAACTCACTTGTCATTTTGAATGGCCAAACTGAGGTAAAACCTGGCATAGTCACCGCCTCTATTAAACGAGCAACCTGTATTAAGGAATGCGGCCTCGGTAGCTCAGTCGGATGCGCGTCTGACTGGTGTCCAGGAGGACGCGGCCGGGGTCGGCAACATTCTTTCGTGGAGATACATCATGAAATCTTTTCTACGGTCATTCTCTGCCTTCCGCTGAATCAAGAAGGGCAGCTGTTAGGTTCTGGCGAAAGAATGTGCACTTACCTATAAGCCTGCCCAGGAAAAGCATGGATAGGTAAACTGACCGGCCAATAAATGACATAAATAGTATTGACTGGGCCGTTAAACTTCAAAACAAATAAAAAATCAAATGTATTAAGCAACTTCGAATTTAAGGCTTGAAAAAGGCAAATGTATTAAAACGCACGTGTATTAAGCAAGCACCTGTCTTAAGCAATCACAGATTGATCACCCCTTAAGTGGTTGCATTAGTGCTTGCATTTCCATCACGAAAACACGCCTATAGAATTTTGATCCCCTTGAACCCAACTTTTATATAGTACAACTGGGGTTTGCAGGGGTAAACCTTTTTTTTTTTTATTTCTGCTCTAAAACATAGATTGTGGGCGGTTCATCGAGGCGGTTCTAACGTGTATCCACAATCTATATTTTGAGCAGAAATAAGAAAAATATCACAATTTTTCATCTTAAAATTTTCATTTTTTCGGCGGTAAAATTTACCATGTATGTGTATAGGCGTGTTTTCGTAATGTTTATGTTTACGGAGCACGTTGAATAATATACCAAACATGCATCTGGTAATCTAGTCGGCGCACTTGTATTGTGAAAATAGACGTTTCTTCATCTTGGTCCAGTTGTTAAAAGCCCTGTTAGTGGTCAAATTGTTAACATTTAGTGAGTACAATGTCTGATACTCTGTTGTTGTTTTGTTTTCCTGAAAAAAAAAATAAAATAGTTTATTTGCCATATTAATGATAAGAGTTTTAACGATACGTTTACTAACAACATTACTAGTTTTGAACAACATGAAAACTGCATGTTAACGCTGGCTGTTACATTAATAGTTATTGTCTGATGAAAATCTGTGAGTTTTTCTTAGTTTTACTCCAAACATAGGTTCATGGTGCTCGTTAGAACCGCCTCATTTAGGCGATTCGAACGAGTACCCTCAGTCTATTGGCGCACCAATAAGCGAAAAAGTGTGTACCCCAGTAAACCCCAGTTTTCTCTATATAAAGACTGGGTTAGCTGGGTTTTATACAACCCGGACTTGTTAACGTACGCGATGGCGCCTCAGCGATCTCATTGGTATTGCGAGTATCTCCTTTTCTCGCGAGGTGGCTTGTTTTTCATATTAACTAAGTAGATAAAAATATTTGACTACGTCTCTTCTTGTCAACAGAAGGCAGGCTAGTCTTTTGATGTTATCAAAGTTCCTGACTGCACCTTGTCTCCACTGGCCCGACATAGCGCCTTGTTTCGGACAGCTCTAACACGTGTCCGGTACTGTACGGCAATCCGCCGAGTGTCCAATCCCGCCCTCTGGTCTACGTTCGACGTTTTATTACATCTAATAATTGAGATAGCCCATTGTTTTCTGTGTTGTGGAGTCCCTTTGATCTCGTTAATCACACAAATTTTACAACTATTTTGGCTCTGTATCATGTATATATTAGTTTTAATATTTCATTGTTGATGATTTCATATTTTTCTTTCGTACTTATATTGCAAGTCTTCATGCTTATGTTTGGTTTTGAAAAAAAGTGGTCGATGTGCACGATATAGTTTTGTTAAGTCAATAAAACTTTGATGACTCGAATACCGATGGTTCGTTTACCAAGGCTAATTCGAATTCTTTCTTGAGTCCCATAACTGCTGAAATCGATATACAGCAGCGAACATCTATGACTCGTTTACCAGGGCTGAGTCGAACCCGTTCTTGAATCCTTAGGAAATTACTCCAAATAAGAGATAAGGAGGGGAACATTAAGGATATTTTCGTCTTTTGCTTGCAAATGATTACTGTGTGTACTCATTAGAATCGCCTCAATGAGGCGATTCTAATGAGTACACACAGAATACATCTATATTATAGAACACCGAAAAGAAGTCCCAAAAATAACCCGTTATACCTCCTGGAAGTAACCCTGAGTAACTCGAATCGCCCCTGTCTCGAACAGATTTTCCTGGTCCCAAAGGAGTTCGAGCTTTTGTAGTTCGACTTATTGAGGGTATTTTTCTTATTTCATTTTGGAAATGCCTGTTGTGTGCTCACATTTGAATCTCATCGACACGCGTTAACTCAAACTCGAAGAGACTGGAAAATTTAGGTTTGAGATGACGGTAGTTTGAAATAAAAAGAGTTGGAATCTAATGAACATATAGGAAATTAAAACCCAGTGCCAAAAGTTCAGTTTGACTTATCCGTATTTGAGATAAAGAGCCAACTTTATCTCGTCGCGTTAATAGGTCGGTGTCATGCACGCCATTGTATTGAAAATTGTCATCATGCAAACCAGTCCGTGAATGGCCCCCGCCCATAGGAGCTTGAAGAAATATATGGGCTGCATGATGCTTCCACGCAGAGCTGAATCCGGCCCGCACACTAGTACTAGTAAACCGCTTAGAGGATCTAAGCATGTCCAGGAACCGCGATGCGAGGCGGACCGTCCAGGCTAATAACCCTATTGGTTTCATTGGGCGACAGGGCTTGAGATGTCATTACATCTCACTCTCGGGTAAAAGTCCCACAAAATTGGAAGCAACGTCTCCAAAATGACCTTTACAGTGTTGACGGGGACGTTAAACCTCAAATCAACCAACCAACCAACCAGTCCGTGAAAGGAATGCACTTGTGAAAGTCACTTTATAGGGAGAAAACTGGTGTAAACAAGGGTTTATTCTTGTAAACAGGGTAAAACATAGGTTGCGGGTACTCGTTAGGATTGCCTCAGAGAGGCGGGTCTACCGAGCTCCCATAATCTTTGTTTGAAGTATCTATTTGGTAAATCATTATAAATTTCATCAAAAAATGCCAGGTGCGGGTGCGTTATTCTGATGAAAAGGAGGGTAGACATTACTTTTCTGAAAGTTGATACTTGTATCAAGTTTTTTATGTCAACGCAATTCTATATCCGGTACTGGACCCAACCACAGCGCTCACACTTCTTCGAACATACACTTAATAAAAATAGTCCTTAAGAACAAACATGACAGAACTGGTTTAATTGTTGGACCTGAAGCATTTGTTCAGGTAGTGGTATTGAGGCGGTTCTATCGAGTACCCATAGGGGCTTGGAGAAATCGATAGGACTGCATGGTGCTTCCGCGCAGAGGTGAAGCCGACCGCAAGAGTACTCAGTAGTTAACCGCTTAGGTGTAAGCCTGCCCAGGACACGTGGTGTAAGTCCGGCCACTCCTTTAACCCTAGCGGTTTCTTTGGACAGTAAAAGTCCCACAACGTCTCCAAAATGTACTATGTAGTGTAGGGCAAATTGGACCGTTCTTTACAACCTAGCAGTTTCTTTTGGCGGTTGGGCTTCAGGTGTCATTTCATTTGAATGTCGGGTCTCCAAATTGGCCTAAATAATGTTGACTTGGGCATTAAACCGCGACACAAACATAAACAAATAAAATCACATTTTTGAATAAATTAAGGGCTTTTAAAATGCCCCTGTAATACATCTAGTTCCTGATCGTAGAAGCCGTAAGCAACTTTTTCCCGTCTCGCGGCTGATGTTATTTTAGATTAAGTGGGTATCGATAGACTCACAAATCAGCCTCTAGCCAGTATAGTATCGAAGGTGTGAGAAGTTTGATATAACGAGACAGAAATCCTCAACAAAATTTCAAACATTGTGTATGGGGCGTTACAAAAGTAACTGTGTCTCAAGTCACGTGCGCGCTTGTAAGACAAAACAAAAAAATGAAAACATCAACACGCATGCTCAGCCAATCAGAGTGCAGCCTTCTCGTCTACGTGACAAAGCCTCGTGTGAAACGAACACCCATAAAAGCACACAACGAAGACTCTGATCGGAGTCTAAGCTGTGCGCAACTGTCCTAAGATATATTTTCGCTTGATGTTAGTGTGCATCCATGAAAAAGGTACATTTTGAGCGACCAGGGAAAATTCAAACCACCTTTCTCATGCATGCAGCCTCAACAGTGTTTTTATCTTGTAGTTCGTGGATGCGCCAGGATTGCAAGCTGCAAAGAGGTTGATCAAACTGCGGTCTTTGCGGGCCGCGCGTACCAATTTTCACTTCTTTAAAGGGAACAGGCTCGAATAAAGATTAATTGCATGGGTACAAACATTATTTAAGCAAATATTTAAACCGCATGAGGGCGATATACTAGAGGAGTTTATTAAGGAGGAGAAAAAATAAAGAAATATATTTTATGTCATGCTGTTTATTTATTTTCCAGCCATTAACTCCCATCAATAAACTCTCTCGAACATAAAATCAGTGCAATATAGGTTATAAATTTAAATGAAAACATATTTAGGATTCGGTTTTCTTTCTTTTTTGTACCTCTCGGAGCTAAATGAGGCGGCAGTTGCTGTTACATGCTGCTGAAAAAAAAATAATATATAAAATCATCAGTGGAGCAGTCAGATTGTCATTTTTTTTCTTCATTGAAATACCATACCACACCCATGTGGCATGATGCATTTCTTTGCCCCCGCCCATCGGGGCTTGAAGAAATAGATGGGCTGCACGATGCTTCCACGCGCAGCTGAAACGGACCGCACACTAGTATTGGTAAACTGCTTAGAGGATCTAAGCCTGTCCAGGCAAATCGGTGCGAGTCGGAACGTCCATGCTTATAAACCCCATTGGTTTCATCGGATGGCAGGGCTTGAGATGTCATTTCATCTCAGTGTCGGGTAAGAGTCCCACAAAATTGGAAGCAACGTCTCCAAAATGACCTATACAGTGTTGACGGGGACATTAAACCTCACATCAAACAAACAAAAATGATGCATTTCTAGGCTTCTTTTCAGATGCAAATTAAGCCACAACCGCATCATTGAGGCGATTCTAATGGATTCACAATCAAAGATCGTCTCATCTAACGAGATCTCAAAATCTTTGTTTGTGAACTAAAATAATGAAAATAACACATTGCTTTGTAGACCCCGATTTCCTCAATATAAAGTGGGGGTTCGCAAGGGTTTACATGACAAATACTGTGTTACTGCTTTAATGGGAATGGCTACACCTTCAGGGGAGGCAACTCCTGCGAAAGTATTTTTGTCTCCCATGTCAATAGGGGTCAACACTTAAAGGAAAGAATTTGTTCCTCAGGAGCAAATTCTTTCCAATAAGAGTAGACCCCATTTTCAGAGGGGCAGGGCTCACAGAAAAGCGATCAAGAAGTCCCGAAAGTTGTCGCCCTTTGAAAAATGAGGGGTTTAGCCATTACCTTAAAAAATCAAAGCACTGAAACACTGGTGGGTCGTTTGTCGGGATGTTCAACACTTAAATTAAACAGAGTTCTGGGTCTACACTGCCTCATCACGAAAACATAGTATATATAGTAAAACTGGTGTTTACAGGGGGTAAACCATTTTTTCTTATTTCTGCACTAAAGTACTCGATGGGGCGGTTCTGACGTGAACCCACAATCTCTAGCAAAAATAAGAAAATATATAAATTTTTCGTCTAAAATTTTCGTTTTATATTTGGTAAAATGTACAATGTATTTGTAAAGGTGCGTTTCCATATTGTCAAACCCAACATATGATTCCAGTCCAGACTCTATAGACAATCCTTTTACGCAACGCGCTGACCTCACAGCGATAAAAATAGCACGGGTTCCGTTATCTTGCTCCGAGGTTATAAAAAACTTTTTTTCATGCTCCACTCTCATGAGCATGAAATTTTAAACGCTTGTTAATATTAAAATACCGAGTATAATATGCATTTTTCTGCTTGGAACGACAGAAGCTAATAATTATACTGCTCAAAAATATTTAAATGTGGCAGGACGAATTTCGTGCTCAGTTGAGTTGAGCATGAAAAATGTTTTAAAACCTCGGGGCCTGGATTACCTACAAAATCAGTGATAGTCACGTGGATATCAACACCGAGGAGCTTCTGTGTTTAGTAACTTTAGGTCGATTAATAAGCAGTCGACCCAAAAATCACAAAAGTTGTCACCCTTGCAAAATGGCGGGAAAACAAGTATGAAAGGTGTATCCAGTACCCTTAAAATGTTCAGGGCCGGTTCATGAGACTTTTCAACTAGCCTATAGGTCTAGAAGTTTTTGGCGTCTTTGTAACGTTTGGCGACAATCATCAGTCAATTATATAGAAATTAGACTATAGCTAAAATGTTAACATTTTCGCTAATCATGTTTACATATTTACCTGTTTGTTTCGCTGGCGGCCTGAATGCACGTAATAACTTATTGAACTTGTAAAGTACACTGAAATTCTACTATTAAACTTTTTTGTTCCAAATGGAATCTTCCTCATTATATATAGCAGGAGTCCATTTCAAAATTAGGGGTGTCCGGTTGTGATTTCATCAAAATTTATTTGGAAAATGACACAACTTTTAGCAAACAGTGAAGGCCCTGATCTGCGGCGTCTGATCTGGGCCTGCACTGTTTGCCATAATACCCGTTTAGGGGTTTCTGGTACTTAATGGGTTAAGACCGCCTAAAATTAGGACTAATTTTGCTTTAAAAAATCTATTAATAAGGTTGCAGTTACTCTTTCTTCGTGTTTTCTGCACATAATGTCCTCTGGTCAGGGACCACCTTTGGAACTGTTCAAAAGTGGTTTTTAAGACCACTTTTGAACAGCCGAAAGGTGGTCTTAATATAGGATTTTTACTGTATACAAAAACTGAAAGTACAAGTCACAACTTTCTGCAAAAGACAAAGTTTTTATTTCCCTTTTATAGTTTTAGAAAAAATCTGGTTGTCATCTCATGTGAATCGTCTGCTAGTTTCACATAAAATGTCAATCCCGGTGCGATTTTCTCTAGATAAAATAAAACAATTACCGGTAGAATGTTTTCTGCTGTTTTTTTATTGGCGCTGTAGGGGTTAAGCGATTTTTGGGCAATTTTGTTTTAGGTGTGTCTTATTTTAAAATATCGCAATAATAATAATTATTATAAAAATGATATTTTTATGATGCATAAGTGAGTAGCGTCGCGATGCATTATGGTAGTCGATAAAGGTGCACAGTCTAATCGGCGGCTTCACTGTCTGCATGGAACCAATCTATCCACAGTGCAAACGACAATGTCTCCTTTGTGGCTTGACAGATGTACAAACTAATCTGGGTCGTTACAGGTCAAAGGATCTCGAAGAGACGTTTTCTTATGCCATAGCTTTTCATTAATGAACTACCCTCATTTTAATTTTTATTTCATTTCCACCCTACACAAAATATTGAAATGCTAGACAATCAAGGCGTCAACAGATTACTTGATTTGACCTTAAAATCGGGCGAGGCAACCCTGTTTCTTTCTTAAAAGCAGCTTTGATTTCAGTTTGATTCATATCTCAATTCAATTCCTTTATCTCCTTTTGAAGAGTCCTTTTTGGATATGTGTCGTGTCAAGCAAAACGATGTCTCCAGGCATGCGCATGTACACACGGAAGACGAAAACCAGCCTGCGTGACAAATTAGTATCGGTGTTTATGAAGGGCAATGCTCACCTGTATAGCGCACAACGAAGACTCTGATCATGACGCGCAGCCTGATCTTAGTCTTCGCTGGGCGCACATGTACGAACACATCTTTTCGCTTTGAGCGCCCCCTATACTGTTGCATTTTCTTAGGGAAAAAGTAACGTAGATTACCGTTTAATTGAATGGACCCATTGTTCGAAAGACAGTTTTCTGTTACTTTCTATGACTTTTTCTTTCAGTAGGAAACAATGAATTATCTTATCTCACTACGCATGACAGACAGTTTGTAGCCAAAAAAGTAGAAAATGAAAGTGACAAGACTTTACACCTCCACGCTTCCGACAGGCCCCCCAAACCACAAAACAAGCACGCGCACACGAAAAAGCGCAGCTTGCCATGTGCGGCCAGTGAAGATTCAAATCTGCATGCGCAACTATGCAAATACGTC
Organism: Lucinisca nassula; assembly: GCA_963580285.1. NCBI lineage: Eukaryota > Metazoa > Mollusca > Bivalvia > Lucinida > Lucinidae > Lucinisca > Lucinisca nassula. The sequence goes on along the minus strand of OY757024.1, from coordinate 78,275,334 downwards.
ATCGTTGTGAACGCGTCAACGTCCACCGATGACTACTGCGACTTATGAAGACGATATGAAACTTTACTGGCTGCTTTCTGCACGTGCACAGGCTCACACACATTCACTGACTTCATTTTGTGTTGTTCATGTGATATTATTCAAGCACGTTTGCCCCCCGCCCATCGGGGTTTGAAGAAATATATGGGCTGCACGATGCTTCCACGCAGAGCTAAATCCGACCCGCACACGAGTACTGGTAAACTGCTTAGAGGATCTAAGCCTGTCCAGGTAAAGCGGTTCGAGTCGGACCGTCCATGCTTATAAACCCTATTGGTTTCATTGGGCGACAGTTATGTAAAAACTACTTGTGGCGTAGGTTAAAAAGACAAAGATATCCAGCATGCATCTGAAAATGTCGTCTGTTTATGTCTGCTGCAAACTTTGTAAACTTAGTTTTACATAGAGACAAACAGTGTGGACCATGATCAGACTGCTCCTATAGGAGCAGTCTGATCAGGGTTCACACTCTTTGCACCAATACACCAATTGGTAAAGTAACCGGCAGACAACTCGTGGCGCTGACTCTTGATAATTAGGTCTCTCACCGCTGTGGTTCGAGCCTCGCTCGGGTCACATGTGAGACGCCAAGTTCTGCAACGGAAGGCCGAGTGTTTTTTTTCTCCGGGTACTCCGGTTTTCGCCCACTTCTGATTAACGATCGGCTCGATATGAGTGAAATAATCTTGAAAGGGCCGTAACCCCCCCCCCCCACACACACACACACACACAAAAAAACAAAAAAAAAAAAAAAAAAAAACGGCAGACAACAGGACAGACGACAATTATTGCGATTGAAATCTGAAGGGCTAAAATCAGATTCTACATTATGGAATGAAAGTGTAAAAAGCTATGTCGGCAATATTATGAATGAAATAGTTGCGCTAGACAAAATCTTGTCTCGGATTTTTACTACATATCAATGCGTCAGTCAAATGCATAACTTAAACGTTTAACCCATACATTCCTAGCGGCCCATTTTTGGAACCTTGGCAAAAATTGTAGATCCAGATCAGAAGCCGCAAAACGCGGCGTGTGATCTGAGTCTACACTGTTTGCTTAAAGTTCGTACATTTTTGTAAAACCACAAACGAAACTAACATGACACCCCTATAATCGGAAATGGATTACTCTTAATTCATTAGGCGGAATATTCCATTCTCATGTATGTGTAAAGGTAAATTTATACATCTGACATATTTTTCGCCATTCGAACAAGGGAGATAACTTGCATGATGACATACCCACGCCTACCAAAAATGTGATGCTTAACCGTCGGTTAAAACAGGAAACGATTTGATTGAACATCCGGTAAATAATCGGATGACGTGTTTCCAATTCCCCATAAACTGGGCTTCTCCGAAAAGGCGACCTGCCCTTAAAGAGAAGCAAACACTTTCCTTTAAGGCTAGACAACTATTGAAAAAGCAGGCGTAATACGAGTATAAAACTTCTTAAGAGAAAGCGAGAGTATAGAAGTGTAAAAAGGGTAGGAGTTGAAGTTATACGCAAATAAGGGACGGAAACAAGGACCTTTGTCTTCCCAATTGATAAGGAAAGAATTTGCTCCTTGAGTAGGTCCACTTTTAAAGGATAGAATTTGCTCCCAAGGGATAAATTCTTTCCTTGAAATGTAGACCCATGCTTGAGGAGCTCAATGAAACGAAAAGAAACAGGAAACATGAAATTCTATCTACCGCGTGCAAAATGGCTGAAAAGAAGACAGATGTAGCCATGCACCCACTGAGAGGCTATAGAACTTTAGTTTGGCCATTCGTTACTTCACAACCTCTTTATAACACTATTAATGGGGTCCAAAGCAGAAACCGTGTTACTTAAACAACCGTCTTATATCCAAACAAAAATGTTATATAGAAAAATGACCTTTTATGGTCCTTTTATCTATAAAATCTACACATTTTCATTAGGATGATCACAAGTATGTCATTGTCAGTTCGTCCATGGATCAATAAAACGAAAATCTGCGATACCTTTCCTATTTCCGCTGCAAACATAGAGTGTTGATGCTCATTGGAACAGCTTCATTAAGGCTGTTCTAACGAAAACACACATTCTATGTTTTGACACAAATACAGGAAATAACCAGTGCTTCAGCTGAAGTGCACGACCCGCCGGATGCTTTAAGCTTTATGAGTGTTACCATATATGGGTATGGCGGTCATTTTGGTCATGTGACCTGGACCTAAAACGGTTCCCCCAATAAATGCGCCTTATCGTAAGGAGCAAAAATATATCTTATACTTTAGTACTGTATTCTGAATCGTTTGCAGGATAAAATGCATTCTTACTTTTCCAATACAAAAGCATGTGTGTCAAAGTTTGACCTAGGCACAAAGAATGTCAAGGTCAATCCAGGGTCACCATTTTATCTCTTTATGATGGGCCTACGTCCCAGATGCTATTTATTTAGTTTCGTGGAAATCTGCCCCGTGGTTCTGGAGAAGACTATTTTTGAAGGGTTTTTACCATATATGGCTTGGCGGCCATTTTGGTCATGTGACCTGGACCCCATGGGCAAATTTTGGTTTTACCCATCCCATAGAGGCTCCATATGAAATTTGACTTCAATCGGCCCAACGGTTTCCGAGAAGCAGTTCGAAAATTTTCACATTTTTCGCCTCGGCGAGGCTATACTAAATGGAATGTAATATTTGGCAAGTACATTGGTTAGATCTCATTGATATCTATCAGTATGCCAAAACTTATTTAAATATTCCAATCGGTTAAGTCACTATCACCAATTTTCACAAACGGGTTACGGACGGACAGACAGACCGACAGAATGACACGGTGATTTTAGGGCACTCTTAGAAAATCAACCGACTTCAGTCGGTCGCTTTTTCTGCGGGTCGTGCAATACATGTTTATGTCCGTGACCCTGTGAACTCTTTTTTCTCCATCTGGGGTTAGAGGGGTGTTGGTGTAACCACTAAGTTGAACTAAGCTGCACAAGCTCAAAAGGAAATAATATTACTTTTTATGTTTATTTTAGAATGTGGGTGTTTGTGGCAAGGACAGACCTATACTGTAGGTGAGACCTGGAACCTTCCCGCCTTCCCATGCGTCAACTGCACGTGCCGGATCAACGAATCTGTAAGTAACTAGTTATGTTTTCTATGCAGCCGTGGAAAGAATGGACATGCCTCGCAGAGGCGAACGAAGTAGGTTCAAACGACTCTGTGCATGACTTTGCCTAAAACTTTACCATTTTTGTAAATACATACAGTTTGTAGGGTGGTTGGGTGAGGGAAAGGTGACATGTATCTTACGTTACCGGGGCGTCCAGCTGATATTGGGATACAGTGGGACATGGCCTGCTGTCTATGCAGCAGGCAAGGGTAGATGGGGAATTTTGTTATTTCTTCTGTTTTTACTTCCATTCATTTTCCTCTTTCTCCTTTATCTCTCTCTTTCATTTCCTATACTATCTCTTCTGTCTCCTTTTTCCCTTTTTCTGGGCGATGATACAGTTCTCTACATAATGTGGGGTTAAGGGGGTCGTTCATTTACGGACTTACTCACATGAGTATAACAAAACGGACCACTTTTAATTTGTTTCTGGACAGGAAAATTCCAGTTTGATAACCTAATTTTTCGAAGATTCTCATTCATGAACATGCTGTTTTCATTAATAAAATTAAAACTGGATAAATCTTTGCATTAATAATTATCATTTTACAGGGATTGTGAATCATATCATTTGATACCGTTTAATTAAGGAAGAAAATTAATGTTATACGTTGAGCTTAATGTTCTTTACATGAAATCTAGGAAACATAATATTTGTTGCTTTTTTGTCGATCAAAATTTCAATTTGTTTTTTTTTTAAGGTCAGGCATTGCTATGAAGCAGCCATTATCATCTTGGGGTACATGTTGAAGACACGTGTCGGAATAGCGAGTGCCTGGAAACGGCAAACCATGTTGAAAAGTGAAACATATTCAATTAATGTACGAGCTGTAAGGACTCGTTTCAGAGTACATGTACATAACGACATTCACATACCATCCACGGAACGCGGTTTCATTACGAAAACACGCCTATACAAATACATTTTAAACTTACATTCCGAAAATACGAAAATTTTAATATGAAGACTGGTGATATTTTTCTTATTTCTGCTCAAAATATAGATTGTGGGTACTCGTTAGAACCGCCTCTATATTTTAGAGCAAAAATAAGAAAAATACGGTTTACCCCTGTATAGCCCAGTTTTACTGTATGAAAGTGGGGTTCAAGGGGGGTCAAAATTATACAGGCTTGTTTTTGTGATGTGTCTTTATATACTCGTCCCACGGATGCGAAAGCCTAAGCAGAAAGTCGGAAAACTAATATCCGAATTTCAGAACTGACATTTTCGATTCCTAATCCAAAGCGCAAGAAACAAGATATATTGTAATATGAAAACAAAAGAGGCGGACATTCTGCGTGTTATACAAGGGAACATGTTATAAATAACCGCAATGATTTAGCATGTTTGCGTGGTATGTCTTTCAGGGCTTTCCCGCAGTTGGCTGTAAAAACACACCTTGCCCAAAACCCAAGTGTAGAACACCAAAGATAGACCCAAACGTATGCTGTCCATATTGTGAAGGTACGTTGTTGTCTGTTTATTTTATAATTTTTTGTTTGTTTGGAGTTTTAACGACCATTACGATAGCACACCCGCGCGACATAGTGCATTGTTCACATCTCCAAAATTGCTACTTTTCTGAAGCAAATCCTTGATATTTTTCTTTTTTTCTACTACAAACATAGGTTGTGTGTGCTCGTTAGAACCGCCTCATTGAGGCGGTTCTAACGAGTACCAACAACCTATGTCTTGAAGCAGAAATAAGAAAATTATTTTAAACCCCAATAAACCCCAGTTTTCTCAATATAAAGTGGGGTTTTGCGGGATGTTCATTTCACGGACTTGTTCGTGTGATGTACAGTCAACACTATTTAGGTCATGTCGAGTCATATCTATGTTTTTCCTGGGTAGGCTTATACAAAAGCGGTAGGCCTTTATCGGTCTCTGGGCAAATTCAGCAAACGGAAAATTATTGAATATGTGTCTCATTTTTACCAGAAAACAGGCCTTGACTTCTCATTTAACTTTGCACGAAATGTCAAATCATGAAGGAGACAACTAGTATGAAATTTCAAACCCCGTTTTCTGGAAAAAATAAGAAAAATATTTCAAAATATCGTCTGCTGAAAAAATACACAACATGCAGAGCGTTATTCAGTACAGTGCATATTCTTTAACACATGTTCTTTCAGAAACTGGCATTTTCTATTCCAAAGCACAGAAACTGCCTATCAGCGCAAAGGAGAGTGAAGCACGTTTAACGGTCTGCTGGGTATTATTTTTTTCAGCAGACGACACTTTGAAATATTTTTCATATTTTTCCCAGAAAGCTGGACTTGACATTTGTATGAAATGTCAAGTCCTGTTTTCTGGGAACAGTGAGAAAAAAAATCAACAATTTGTCGTCCGCTGATGTAGCCCAGACCGTAGTAAAGTTAATACTAAATTCGAACACAACCATAGATGTTTTTTTTCTTTTTGCGTCGATTATTTGTCAATCAACCCAAAGTAATATATACAAAAGCGCTTAAACTGCTGCTGTCCGCGTGCACTGACCAACAAAGTCAAACCGCGCTAAAAGTAAAAATAAACTGAACGCAGTGACATTTAAGGACCCATAAGTACTGAAATGTGTTTCATTATTAGATTGATTATAAATTCATATATACCGTATAGACCAGGACTATCATGGACCAAAACTGGACTCATACCCTTACATTACTTTACTTCAAACAGTGTAGACGTTGATCTGCGGCGTCTTGTTTCGGTCTACACTGTTTGCCAGTCTTCCATTTTGGGACATAACATTAACAATGCGCACGTGTAAATTAACACAATATTGTAGATATTGCACGTTTAGTTTCTATTCACAGTTTTATTATAGAGTACGAATTTTGTTTTGATGTAGCTCTCTGTGTTTCTTTCCGCTTTAAACTTTGCTACATGCAACTATACTGCGCGATTAAATCATTAAATAACATTATTACATGCATTATTGTATTGTTTATCATTAAAATAACATTATACATAAATTAATGTATTGTTTGGTTACTTGGTATTATTACCTTATCGTCTCATACCATAATATAAACTGATTGCATTCATATTGCATTCTGTTTGGGAGTGTGACACAGTGAATGGCTTCTAGTATCAAAATTGACATTTTACCTGTGACATTTTGTGATAATTTCCCTATTTCTGTCGCAAACATAAATTGTCGGCTCTCGTAAGAACCGCTTAGAGGCGGTTCTAACGAGTACCCACAAACTATGTGTTTGATCAGAACTACGAAAAATAATGTTTACCCATTTTAACCCCAGTTTTCTCTGTATACAGTGGGGTTTACAAGCCGAAGGGTGTTCAATTTTCAATACACTGACTTGTGAACACAATTTTCTATCTGTTTTCCAAGATAGCATCCACAGTTTCATGGTTTAACATGAATAACTGTTTTATTTGGAATATAAACTTAGTTTTTATTGTTTTTGGTTTTGGTTTTACGGCCCTTCCAAGATTATTTCACTCACATCGAACCGATCGTTTATCAGAGGTGGGCGAAAACCGGAGTTACCGGAGATAAAACACCTGACCTTCCGTTGCAGCACTTGGCGTCTCCCATGTGACCCGAGCCAGGCTCGAACCACAGCGGTGAGAAACCTGATTATTCAGAGTCAGCGCTTTTATCCACTAGGCCACGGAGGCCCCAAGCTTAATTTAAAAATAGAAGCAATATCTTCCTCGTTTTGGCGAGTGCATCTACTTTCGCTTTTTAAAGTCTTAATCGGCTTTGTCGAATTTGACATTTGCCTACTTCACTAGTCCTCGGTGTACGAGTCGTTTTACACATATCACATCATACTATTTTCGTAGGTTTAGCTTTAGCAGTGGCTGCCCATCTCTATCTCAATTTTTTCTTTGTGTTGCCGATATTTTCTTTCTCATCAACTGTAGTCGCTTATTTATGCTTTTGCAGTCTTTTTCTATTTTCACTTTGCGTGAAAATGCCGAAATATTTTATCTAGATATTCCCAACATTCCTCCTACAGTGGCGGACACGGAAGAAGACGAGGAAAATGAGCAAAGAACCGGATGTGACACCCCTAGTGGCCATTATAACGATGGCGAAGTATATTCGTCTAACTCTACAGGAATCCGTCCAACCAGCGACAACCAGTGCGTCATATGCGTATGTCAGGTAAGCACATACTAATAATTATAATAGTTATAATACACATTCAACAGTACTTTTCTTAGACAATCGCTAACCAATTTTCGAAAAAATAAAACATAAATAAAAACGAAACTTTTTAATGACTTAAATTGGGTACAATTATGCCCATTGTATCTGGTTTTTAAATTTTCTTGTATGATGAAAATATATATATCAACAAATAATCCTGCCATTGTGTATTGCGTTTCACATTTTTCACTCTTAATAATTATGTTCTACCAATAAATAATGCCAGTACAAGACTATATTCTGGTCACGGCACCAAAGTTTAGGATGTATCTTATATGGTACTGTGGGCACTACAGGGTTGATAACAACGCCAAATTTCCCAAAACTGAGAATGCCAAATACTCAACTGTGTGATGGTCTATAATGGATAAGAGACACAACTTGATCATTTCTTTTAAGTTTGCTAGGCTAATGGTAAAATCTCATCTATAAGATATACGACAAGCGGTATGATTTTGACTTTAATATTGTAAATTTCCCGTTCTTAGACGGGGATGTCCCCCATTGACTATACATTTCTCAACTTATTCGTTTCGCTAGAGTTTCATATCATGTTGTAGCATTTTCTATATTTTATCGACAACACTCTGACCTGTATGAAAACTTCAAAAGTAATTTAAAGACTTCTGCAACTGGGCATATCAGAACCAGAGTTTTATGAAGATTTGGTTTGCAACACTGGCGTACAATTATTACTACAATATAAGTGTTATGCGACAGACAGTATGCCTAGATTTTCCGACGGGGCTCTTCATGTTGTATGGGCTTATGGCGATGTATTATTATTAAATAAATCATTAATTGTGCTTTTTGCACCTAGATCACCTTTTGTTTGGAAGTGGAAGCTGGTTGTTGTGCTGTTTGTGTTTCGTGTTGTTTTTTTTTCTTTTTTCTTTTTTTGTTTTCCTCGCTGTAAGTGACTCTTTTTCTTTGTGCCATTGGTAGGCTCTTATCTTTGATAGTGGCATTTCTTGGGCATCTATTTCTATTTTTGTTGTCAGATAGAACACACAGTTTGGCCCCCGCCCATCGGGTCTTGAAGAAATAGATGTGCTGCATGATGCTTCCATGCAGAGCTGAAACCGACCCACACACGAGTACTGGTAAACGACTTAGAGGATCTAAGCCTGCCCAGGCAAAGCGGTGCAAGTCGGACCGTCCATGCTTATAAACCCTATTGGTTTCATTGGGCGGCATCTCAATGTCGGGTAAAAGTCGCACAAAATTGGAAGCAACGTCTCCAAAATGACCTTTACAGTGTTGACGGGAACGTTAAACCTCAAATCAAACAAACACAACAAACAAACAAGAACACACAGTTCCTGGTTTATCATCCAAACCAATCATTATGTCATAAGTTTGTATAAAATGTACCATCTAAAGCTTTTATCTATTTTTTTTACAGAATGGCCGGTCTCTATGCCACTTGAAAACTTGTATCATTCCAAGGACTTGTAGCAAATTTATTAACACCTCAGACGATTGTTGTCCCCAGTGCGCAGGTAAACTTTTTTCTTACAAATCTGGGAATGGATACATCTTCACGGGGGGCGACTCTTTTGTTTGTTTGTTTGATTTTAGGTTTAACGTCCCCGTCAACACTGTGAAGGTCGGAGACGTTATTTCAAATTTTGTGGGACTTTTTCACGTTATTGAGATGAAATGACATCGCAAGCCTGTCGCCAAATGAAACCAATAGGTTTTATAAGCATGGACGGTCCGAGTCGCGCCGCTTTGCCTGGGCAGGCTTAGATCCTCCAAGCGGTTTACCAATACTTGTGTGAGATCGTTTCAACTCTGCGTGGAAGCATCATGCAGCCCGTCTATTTCTTCAAGCCCCGATGGGCGGGGGCCGGAGACGACTCTTTTCAAATAATTTCGTCTTCATGTCAGTAGGGGCCTGCTTTTAGAAAACAAGGCTACTCCTCAAGAGCTGATTCTTTCCTTCGTGATTAGACAACTATTCGTGGGTATCCATTTACTGTAAAGGAAACACGACGCTTTGAGCAAAATAGTTCATTTTATTTTCACAGAACGACTGAACAAGTAACGAAAATGGGGATACTACATTAAGAATTGTCATTTGTCGATGTGAATCGTCAGCATTTCGGTCGCCATAAAACGAAATTTCCTTTCGTAAAACCGCCGATGTGTTAGGCACTTTTCAAAAAAAAAAAAAAAAATCAGTAAACTTTATTGATACTCTTTATAAGGAATAGAGATGATCTTAGACTCGTGGTCATTTCATAAGAAATTAATGAAACTCAAAGAAGGCTCGTTTTATAAATTTCTTATGAAATGACCACGAGTGTAAGAGTCTTTTTATCATATGATCATTTTAAATGGAATTTTATCGCCTTTAATTATTCAACAGAAAGTGCATGGTTGAACTGACGACGCCAAAGTGTTATCATTCGATATGTGTGGCATATCCACTGCATCATATCGATGGCGTCATGTGATATGGGTTACATTGGAAAAGTGCTCATACCACTTCATGTAGTCATCTGTTTCTACAAAGAAGTAGCAAATTTTGAAATGTAAATATTCACCGAAAAGCATACATGTGCAGCACAAAGGTATATTTCGTTGCTATGCTGTGAAGCTTTTTTCGGATGCAAATTTGTACTATCTTTTTCTAATCTGAGGCTAAAATAGGCTACATCTTGACGTTGAAATTTGTAGGAGCAGTTTTCTTTTATTAAATTACATGTGTTTAAGAATATAAAAATCTAGATACCCCTAAATTATAAATGACCAAGACCCAAACAATATTGTAGAAATGTTAATTTGGCATTGTATTGGTATTCTGCATTGGTGTGCCGCCTAAGTGTCGTCGAGGATTTTGCTCTAATGATGGCGTGTTCTCAGTATATTAAATAGCTTATAAATGTTTAAAGAAATCTTTCATGCCAATTTAGGAACAATTGCATCTAACAAGAAAGTTCATGACTTCTTACCTTTCATGATATTTCTGATAAACTCTTTCATATCTAATGCAGTTGGCTGTTTTTAGTAAGGTATTCATTATTCAAATGCCGGATAGCTTTGCTCAAAGTTAAGTTTTATTTGGGATCTCAAACTATGGATAACTCAAAAATGAAAGTGAACAAGGGCACTAAATATATAAAATAGATTTGGCCGGGGTACAGCATTTCCTTCAACTTACATGTACGCCCAGCGAAGAATCAGATCAGCCTGCGAATCCATATAGTCTGAGCAGAGACTCCAATTGCTGCATGAAGTAGCATTGGGCCCTTAGCTATCCAAAGAGTGTACAACGAAGACTCTGGTCAGACTGCGTGGATGTCTTGCATGTTTTGTCGTGCGCTGGCTCATTTCCCAGGCATTTTGTCCTTGCATTACTTTAGGATTCCCACTTTTCCAATCCTAATATATTTTTATACATTCTGTATTACTTGTTTGTTGCAAACTTTCTTGATCTATAGTATTTGATGCTGGCATAATTAATCTAGCATTGCTACAACTGTCAGTCTGCTCGACAGTCTGACAAACTAGTTTTTTGTATTCTGTGCACTCTTCGTTCGCGTAATCATTTACATACCACGGCTGTACAAATTATCCGACAACCTCCATTGTTTCACTAGACATTTCATTGATGTCCAGATTCATCCTGTCTCATTTGCGTCCGACCACAACACGTCGTACAGAATTTACATAGATGAACAGTGAAGCCTCAGATTTGACTCGAGTCTGTGCCTTCGCTGTTGGTCTATATCTGTCTGAAGGCTCTAAAATAAATAACACTTTTTGAAACTTCACCAACTAAGGCAGACTAATATAATTCTACACTTCATTGACTGATTGCAAGCAATTTTGTTGGCTTTATTGTGCACGGTGTCATTTATCTGTCTGATGTTGCTCCATGGATCGGTATTTTGTTCAATCAGACATTGGTACTTTCGTTTTGTCTGTCTTCTTTTATGACGCCTTGACAACTTTGAGACTATCTGTAGAGGTTTCACTTGATTGATACAGAGATCGTCTTAAATCAAGAGATTATGTCCGACGCGTTCTACAAAGTGCGACGCGTTCCACAAAAAAGGGAGAAAGCGTCTCAATGGTTGAGTGTCTGTGTAGTTTCTTTGCAGATGTTTGTTTGAGATGAGGTTTTACATCCCCGTCAACATTATTGAGGTCATTTTGGAGACGTTCCTTCCGTTTTGTGTGACTTTTAACCGACATTGAAATTAAATGACACCTCAACCCCTCCCGTCCAAAGGAACCGTTAGGGTTTATAACTAGGGACGGTCCGACTCGCATCACTTTACCTGGGTAGGTTTAGATCTTCTAAGCGATTGACTAGTACTGTGCTCTTTGCAGTTCCTGTCTTCTTCTTCTTCTTTTTCGTCGTATTCTTCTTCTTCTTCTTCTTCTTCTTCTTCCCTATGTAAATACAACACCAATTCTCTTGTTTCGTTGGCTTTGGTTTGCTGTTTCCAGTAATCGTTACCCTTTCTTTCTAATTTGATCAGAATTGGTATGCCCTTTTAGTCGCTGCACTTCGTTATAGTCTAAAAAGATTTAACCAACGACAAACCCTGCCTTTGCAAACGGTGTAGATCCAGATCAGATGGCTTGCCATCTGATCAGGATCTACACTGTTTGCAAAGGCAGGGTTTGTGAATTGGAAAGAAAATATTGTATCTTGAAATCTGATTAGCCGATAATCAGAAAAGGCTATGGCTAATTTAAATATTCAGCACGATAAGGGTTAAGTACAACCCTTGCCTGAAGATGCTCGAAGCCTCCTTTTTGCGGCACGATTTACAATGGGTACGGCTGACCTTTACCCTGAATGACACTGTTTCCTATGTCAGTTTGGGCATATTTTGACATTGCCATTACCAGCGTTTGCGATTCGTGTCTCTTTATTGTTAACTGAACTAGGAATGAAGTTTTGCAAACATCCTGTATCAAACTATTTCCTAGATGATGATATTATATTTGATGAAAATCATTTTTGTCCCTTGTTTATTCGAGCCAGGATTCCTAAAACCCTTTAAAGGTTTTTTGCTTGATATAATTCCAGATGTGAGCGAGATAACTTGGGATGATCCAGAATATTATGAAAACAAGGCTATCATTAACTCACATCTTGAGGAAGATGGTAAGAGAGCTGCACGTGCAGCGTGTATCATTCTGTTTATAGAAGCTTGGTGTAGTCTATATTTAGCTTTGCTAACATCTAACATACCCAGCTTTGCATTGAATGTCAGTACATTTAACGTATACCTAGACTACTCTTTATGCTTAAGTTCGAGCAGTACTGTTATAAGGATGAGTTTTGACTAAATCTGGAAGTACAGAGGAATTTGTGGCGTTGACAAATGTGCCATTTGTCCATTTTACTCTTGAATCTGTAACGGGCTGCTAATAGATTAATTCGGTTCTCTGTCTGCGCCATAAACGCGACCGGCTTCATTGGCGAGGTTTGTTTTTACGATGGCTCCAGAGTGTCTTTGACATTTCGACTTCCTTTCGTCTTAACATGGAGATTAACGTATGTATTTGGTGATTGTTTATTTGCCACGGTTTCATTTAGTCCTCCTTTCTCCCTTTCTCTGTTGTCCTATGTTTTGTCACCACGGTCTTCATCAGTGACCTATCCAGTTTAAGCTAGTTTGCATTCATTACACGAAAAGGCTAATCCATTAAAACGTGCCTGTATTGAGCAATCAGTCAAATGAACTGTCCTAGCAAGACTAAACTCAATACTGTGGAACTTCATGATGGCTTTATCAAGACTGAATAAAAATGTTCTTGACGCCCTGGGGAATTTTCAGTAGCCCCAGATAGTATCACTACACTACCTTAGGTAGCCAAAGGCTTAACCCTTGTCCTGCTGAATATTTAAATATATCACACCCACTACTGATTATCAGCCAATTAGATTACTTGATGCAAATCATTGCAACAAATTCTTAATCTGGATGGCAAACCATGAAGATCCTGATCAGATGGCTTCTTCAGAAGCCATCTGATCTGGATCTACATTGTTTCAAAGAAAAGGCTCAGCAGGACAAGGGTTAATACATGAGAAACTGCAACCTTACAGTGGAAAGTAAAGCAGCATGTTACCACTATCCACATTTATATGTAGATTCTGAATAACATATATTTTATAAGTTGGAAAGATGATAATAAACACGCCGGAAAAACGGAGTTTTCCCTTATATTGACGCGTGACATAAGATAGGCTGTAGATTGGGCTGCGCATTTCGAATAAGTAGAACAGGTCCGGTAAATAGAAATGCCGGAGTACACAGTTATATTTCATGAACGAAACAAATGAGACGCAACGGTAAAACATTGCACGTGTTTGCGTTGCGCGGTTTATATCTCGAAAACAACAAAACTTTATTTGCACTGAAACAGGTACTGAAAAGTACGGAAACTGCAGTTACGATTTTCACCCATGATACATTACGGAATGCATAATTCTGCATAATTGCACGTTTTGACATATTTCTTTCAATACATATTTGTTTTTTTTTTTTTTTGTTTTTTTTTTGTATTTTTTATGACTTTCGATTTTGGTAAGTTTACTAATGTTTGGTTTTGAAAACGTTCACGTTTTGAGATAAAATACTTCTCTTAAAAATTCGAAACATCGACTGTGACTTCAAAATACTGCCGGTGTATACACCTCCGCAAACATTACATAATTAAAAATTACAGAAATGCTTTTCTAAATTTTCAAACCTTTTTGGAATAGGCTTTATGTAAGTAAAGAATGTCATTATATTCTCATAAAATCTTTTATTTCAGTGCCTTTGGCGCTTTGATTTATTTTTTGGCGCGGCTTATTACTTGATCGCTAATAGCGCCAAAATAAAATGACCGCCAAATAGATATGTTTTACATTATATATTTCAAGATCGTTTCTGGCGCAAATCATACAGAGGTCATATTAAAAAAAAGTATATTATATATGAAAAACAAAATAGGATTCATCTCGTAAACACACCTACATGTATATAATATTGATCCCCTTGAACCCCACTTTTATATAGGATAAGTGGGGTTTACGGGGTGAACCGTATTTTTTTTATTTCTGCTCCAAAATATAGATTGTGGGTACTCGTTAGGGCGGTTATAACGAGTACACACAATCTACCTTTTTGAGCTGAAATAAGAAAACAGTTTTCTATCGCAAGTTTTCATCTTTTTTCGGCGGTAAAGTTAACAATGTATTTGTGTATGCGTGTTTTCGTAATGCTTGGAGCCCACACGAACTGGGCCAAACGATTGCCAGTGTCCGTTTCTGTAAGCTAGACCTGAATGGGATAATCTTTTTGGGTTTATCAATCGACCGAAAATTATATATACAAGCAAAGCGATATTACTAATGTCCACGTGACAACCACCACGGTTAATTATAGTCATTATATTCTCGTCGTTGTGACATAAGAGTGTTGTTTGATGAGCATTGTCTGTAAAACATGGACTGAGCTCATGCGCTTGTTCATTGGCAAACCGTGTAGCTCCTGATCAAATTCTTAAGTTCAGGACTATTCAGACAATCGAACCATCGGTGCTTTGATTTTTCTTTCAGACTGCCTCGACAGTAGCGGTATCAAACGTAATGGATCCACTTGGCACCCCACAGTAGCCCATATTGGTCAGATAGACTGTATCACTTGCTCTTGTGTGGTAGGTATAATGCCCCATGTAGTTATGTAGTTTGATTTGAGGTTTATAACGTCCCCGTCAACACTGTATAGGTCATTTTGGAGACGTTGCTAGTAGTATAAAACGGGGGGGGGGGGGAGGCAATCTAGTCATCAGCTTCCAATTTTGTGGGACTTTTACCCGACATTGAGATGAAATGACATCACAAGCCCTATCGCCCAATGAGACCAATAGGGTTTATACCGTAATGATCCTAAGTATTGGGACAGATAGGCCTAAGCAAACAGTGCAGATCCAGCTCAGACTGCCCCTGAAGGATCAGTCTGACCAGGTCTACACTGTTTGCCATTGCGTCCGTACCATTTGGACTGTTTCGGATTTTTACGGTAATTATGGCGCCCAGTTACTTTAAAACCATCCCGTTGAAAACACAATTTTACGGTCATTTTCTTCATTCCGCTGATTCAAGAAGGGTAGTTGTAAATTTCTGGCAAAACAATATGCTCTGTACTGAATATGTATAATCAGTGTTGGAGTTATGGGTCAGCGGACTGGCCGCTGAACTGGTTTTCAACTTATGTATAAGCAGTGTTGTAATTATATACTCGGTCAAAAAAGTAACTATCATTACGCAAACACGCCTATACAAATACATTGCCACCTTTATCGCCGAAAAAAATGAAAATTTTAAGATGAAAAATTGTGATATTTTTCTTATTTCTGCTCAAAATATAGATTGTGAGCGCTCGTTAGAACCGCCTCATCGAGGCGGTTCTAACGAGTACCCACAATCTACAGGGTGTCCAAAAAGTAAGTTAACAGTTTTAACCCGTCATAACTTTTTTAATTTTAAAGCTATTTTGATGAACAATATTCCAAATTAACGCACATATCCTAAAGTTTTTATACGACATAATTAAAACGCGCCAAAATAATTGACGTTGTCGCAAAATGACGTCATTTAAAATCTTGTTTTTTCCAAGATGGCGCGTTTGACGTTAGCCCAGCGTATTTTCATTGTAAAGAACTTTTACGAAACTAAAAGCGCTACAGATGTTCAAAGAAAAATTAAATATTCATTTAATGGTGATACTGTAAGTCGACTAAATATCTACAAGACTATCAGAAAATTTGAAGAAACGGGATCGGTGAAAGACGCGCAAAAGTCGGGACGGCCGAAGACCAGTAGAAGTGATGAAAATGTGAGCACGCTTCAAGAACTTATGCAAGACAGTCCTGAAAACTCAATTCGGCGTACATCCTCGGAGACAGGTATCCCCAAATCATCCGTTCATAACATAATAAGAAAAGATTTAGAACTTTATCCATATAAAATACAAATTATGCAGAGCTTAAATATAACGGATCAAGTGGAAAGGCTATCATTTTGTAACTGGGCATCAGACGTTATTGACACTTACGCCGATGCTTTTAATGATGTGTGGTTTAGCGATGAGTCACATTTCCTTTTATCAGGACATGTTTGCAAACAGAACATGAGATTTTGGGCAAATGAACAGCCCCACCAAATAGCAGAAAGGCCACTCCATAGCGATAAAATTACAGTTTGGTGTGCTATGTCATCCAGGGGAATCATTGGACCGTATGTGTTTAGCGATACTGTTAATTCAGACCGCTACATGTCGCTATTAAACAACAAGTTTTTACCGGAATTGCGGAAACGATCAACTGACATTAACAGTGAATGGTTTATGCAAGATGGAGCAACACCACATACGGCTAACAAAGTGTTAGATATGTTACATGACACATTTGATGAGCGGGTAATTTCCAGACGATATCCCGAAGTGAAACAATGCGGCGTAACTTGGCCTGCGCACAGTCCAGACCTGAACCCCTGTGATTTCTTTCTTTGGGGTTATCTTAAATCGGTTGTTTACAAGCCCAGACCCACAGATACTGCTATGTTATTAAAACAAATACGCAGGGAAGTCAAGAAGATAAGTGTTGGCACTTGTGCTAGAGTAATTGAAAATTTCAAGCAGCGAGTACGGGAAGGAAAACGTCGAAAGGGGCGGCATCTGGAAAACGTCATAAATTACTAAATTGACGTCACTGGACAAATTTGGTATTTTTTGTTTATTGTTTGTTATTTTTTTATGCTTTAATGGATTTGTATGAAATTTTATAAGAAAAAACTTAAGGATATATGCTATGTCTGTGAGAAATTTTATACCGCTTTCACAACGTTATGATGTATTAAAATCTCGTCAAAACTGTTAACTTACTTTTTGGACACCCTGTATATTTTAGAGCAGAAATAAGAAAAATAGGGTATACCCCCGGAAACCCCAGTTTTACTATATAAAAGTGGGGTTCAAGGGGGTCAAAATTATGTAGGCGTGTTTTCGTGATGACCAACTTCCGGGTAGGCAGCTATTCTGTAAACGATGGATGTAGACATGCGAATCGGACGTTTAGCTACAAAATGCATAAACTTGCATTTGCCCATACTATTCTGCTCAAGAGGTGACTGGCAATATGTGCCTAGAAGATTTTGCAAGGATTGTGGCATTGCGAATGCACAGATGATCATTTTGTATCGGAGTTGAAAGAGCATGTCCATTGAACATCGAAACTTACTTTTATCTTTACAACATCTCATGATCTTGCACCACAATCAAGTCTTTAATTTGTGAAATTCTTAGATTATCTCCCTTTCAATTAAAAAATAGCAATTTTCAAACTGTTGTTATGTCTATACCTGTCATTCAATTTTTGTCATTTCTTTAAAAACCGCTTTGTTTCCACCATTGTTGTTAACCATGAAGGTAAATAATGTAGTAAATTGGTGTACTATCCATTGCGATTTTCTATAGAGCTTCAAGTGAAAGCAGCATTTTGCACACAATAAGGCCTATACCTCTTAGCATCCAAAGCGTTTGTGAATAAACTCACAGGGTATCTAATAAAAAGGTTACATGTATCAAATTTTAGAAATCTTGTGCTACATAAGTTTATTTTTATGGTGTTAAAGCTTGGCATTTAAATTTAATGGTTTATTCTGCGAAATTGTCACATTGACCCCTTGGTTGTTTAAAACAATAGCCCAGGCTGGCGAGTTTACATAAACAAACACAGTTTGGGCATTTGCTTGGAAAATGAGTCCTCTTACCAAAACAAAATAAATTTTGTGTACTTTTCATTTGTAGTATCTATGATAATATATGCAGTTTTATGAATAGGAACTTTTTTGACAAAGTATATCGTATATGGTCAGCGGACTGGCTCGATATGACTTAATAGTGTTGACTGGGCTATTTAAACTTCAAACAAACAAACAAAACACATTCACAGAGCTCACTTAACCTCACAAGCATATCAACGAAAGGACTCCGTATAACCATCTTGATGTCACAAGATTGTGCAGCACTTTCACAACCACATGGAGAGAATGCAATAAGATTATCCAGCTCATAGGGAACGATTACTTTTCGTATAATTGAGCAGGAAAGGCCATGGAGAGAATGCAATAAGTTTATCCAGCTCATGGGAAAAGGTTACTTTTCGTATAATTGAGCAGGAAAGGCTCGGGTGAGACTGCGCATGCGCAGTCTCGTCTGAGCCTTTCCAGCTCAAAACATTTATTGGATACTCTACATCGAGTTACCTTCCTGCAATAAGCCATGCGGCTCCCGCCCATCGGGGTCTGAAGAAATAGATGGGCTGAATGATGCTTCCACGCAGAGCTGAAACCGACCGCACACTGCTTAGAGGATCTAAGCCTGCCCAGGCAAAGCGGTGCGAGTCGATGATAGTCTCGCGGAATATAGCATGCGGAAAGGAACTTTGGACCGATTGGTAAAACTCGACCCTAACCCCACCCGAAAGAATGTATTCCTTTTAAAATCAAACAGCCTAAGAGCTAAAATGGATAAAATTATATTTCGTGTTGCAATCAGAATAATTTATAAGGAATGAGGACTCTTGTATTATTGGTAGTGCTTTTGTGATTCAGAAAATACAATTTCAAATATGGCATGGGTGAGATTATTGATATCCTTGAATCTCCGGTCTTAGTCACGATCTTAAAGACGCTTGGAGCCACATCTCTTGTAAATACCGGATCGGATTTCACCAAGCGTTTCATCGTGGGCAAGAACATCCAATTCATGGCGCGAAGCAGCCCATAAAATATACTCACCCAAATCTGACAGAATCTTCCACTTTAGAGCTATTGACGAGTCCATTGCCAATATTAGGGGTTTCTCGTTTAGTTTATTTGTTGTAAGTTTAACAAACATTCATGTATTTTGTCAGCATACAGTGTAGACCCTGATCAGACGCTGCGTTCTGCGGCGTCTGATCTGGGTCTGCAATGTTTGCTAATGGCGCTTTTATAGGACATTAGGCATGTATGCGTGAAAGATGTAAATTGATTTTTCCTAATATGTCTGTAATTGTTAAGTGGCACCCTCTCTAGACGGCTAATGACGTTGACGACGGGTTTATAACGGTTTAAAAGCTGCTGTCTCTAAATCTAGTCATCTTTACGACCTCTTTGTATATGTAATGTCTGCTACAATGGCTTCCCCGCATTAGGTTATCGAACCATAATGGAATGCTATAAAGAATTGGAATCCTTTGGTTCTTATTCTTAAACTTTTAAGCAGGTATCTATGCAACCAGTGTAGATCCGGTTGAGATGAGTGGAAGCGAACTGTCTGATCAGGATCTATAATGTTTGCCTACTTGTAATATATTTTGTCTAAGTTCCTTATTTTCCAAAAAATGGACTTGCCCAAAGTCAAAAATGGAAGAGTCAAGGGCGAAAGGATCACTGATTCAGTGAGGAGATTTTGATTTTGCATGGGACGAGGCGGTTCATAGGAACACCCACGATCTATTCTTTTTTTTTTTTTTTTGAGCCGAAGGTATGCAGAATAATGCCGCATGATCACGAAAACACGCATATAACGTTTTGACCCCCTTAAACCCCACTTTGATACAGTTAAACTGGGGTTTGCAGGGGTGCACAATATTTTTCTAATTTCTGCACAAAAACATAGATTGTGGGTACTCGTTAGAACCGCCTCGTCGAGGCGGTTCTAACGAGTAACCACAATCTATGTTTTGAGCAAATTTTCATTTTTTTCGGAGCTAAAATTTACAATGTATTTGTATAGACGTATTTTCGTAATGATACGTTTTCTTGTCTAAGCAAACTGGAAAAATGCCCAAACACCCATTACATATAAATAGGCTAGCGAAGCTTATTTATTGGCTATTTGAGTCATTGCCCTATTCGTTTTGCAAAGGTATTGATTTCACGACTTTAATGTTTAAAAGGTTTGGAACCTCATATCTTCAAAACCCTCATGTGGATTCAGTTTATACTCAATTTCACTTAGTCCGATGCAAGCTATTATGCCAGAGCTCCCACTATTGCTCGTAACCTTAAGATCCCGGATCTAGAAATTTTATAATTGAAAAGCATAGCGCGATCAAGTGACTTCCAGCGACAGATTTTGTTCCATATTTTTCTTCCTAGTATTACCTCTCTCATTTTGTTCTGACTTGGAGAACGGGGATGTTGATCGTGACCCTACGGTCAAGGTCACGGACCTAGAAAGTTTATAATTGAAAGGTAGGGGATATCCAAGGACAGGCCTTTTTACATGGTATCCCACTAATAACTTACCTCCCCTTTTTTGTTCCGTCTTTCAGAATGGTGAAATCAAGTGTAAAAAGGACTGTGTACCAGACCATGAACTGCCCTGTAAACATCCTGAGAAGCATACCGGGGATTGCTGTAAACAGTGTCCGGACACGGACAAGAAGAAAAAGGATAAAAAGAGAAGAAAAGATAATTCAAAAAGGACAGAGCGAAAGAGAAAAAGAAAAAGTGGAAAGAAAAGAAGGCATAATAGAAAAGGGTGTAAAGATAAAGCAAATAAACGTGAGTGCAATATACTTAGCTTTCGTGGCACAAATACGGCCCCCGCGCATCGGGGCTTGAAGAAATAGATGGGCTGCATGATGCTTCCACGCAAAGCAGAAACCGACCCGCACACGAGTACTGGTAAACCGCTTAGAGGATCTAAGCCTGCCCAGGCAAAGCGGTGCGAGAGTCGGACCGTCCTTGCTAATAAACCCAATTGGTTTCATTGGGCGGCAGGGCTTGAGATGTCATTTCATCTCAATGACGGGTCAAAGCCCACAAAATTGGAAGCAACGTCTCCAAAATGACCTTTACAGTGTTGACGGAGACGTTAAACATCAAATCAAACTAATCATGGCACAAATACCTTTGGGCCATGAAAAATTGTTCTAGATCATTTCAAAATCACTCCTATACAAATACATTGTAAACTAATGAAAATTTTAAAATGAAAAATTGTGATATTTTTCTTATTTCTGCTCAAAATATAGATTGTGGGTACTCGTTAGAACCGCATCATCGAAGCGGTTCTAACGAATACCCACAATCCATATTTTGAGCAAAAATAAAGAAAATAAGGTTTACCCATGTAAACCCCAGTTTTACTATACAAAAGTGGGGTTCAAGGGGGTCAGAGGGTTCAAGGGGGTCAGAATTATATAGGCTTGTTTTTGTGATGTAGGCGTAGTTCTAGCCACTGAGGACATAATGGGATGACTTAGGGAAGAATAAAGGTATGTTGTGTGTACTCATTAGAATCGCCTCATCGAGGCGATCCTAATGAGTACACTCAGCATACATTTTCAAGATGCGACCCCTGCCCATTGGGGCTTAGAAAAATAGATTGTGCTAGATGGTGCTTCCACGCAGAGCGGAAACTGACTAAACCTTTGAGTACTGGCAAACCACTTAGACACTCTGAGTCTAACCAAAGCTCTAAGCCTGCCCAGGAAAACTTGTGCGAGTTGGACCGTCCCTTTAACCCTTTATTTTTTTGGGTGGGGGGGGGGGAAGGGGAGTGGGGTTCGGTATGACTTGAGATGTCATTTCATCACAATATCAAATAAAAATCCCACAAAATCGGAAGCAACGTCTTCAAAAGCACCTAAGTAGTGTTGACGGAGATGTTAAACCTCAACAAAAAGAAACAAAACCTTTTCAAGATAACTCCGCCCCCACCCACAAAACTCTTTAAATCATCATATAAAAGCTATAAGTTTGATTCTCTTTGTTATTTACATATTTGTAAACCTGAGATTTCAATAAATTCTGAAATTAAAAAAGTTTCTTGGGGCTAAAGAAGTTCGACACAGCCATTGTAAAAAGAAAGGCCATTCGTATTCGAGTCATAAAAGGGCCATTGTATACAGTAACATCTGTAAAACCTGCCATAATTGCCACTTCTATTAAGCAATCTGTTTTAAATTTTAAACGTAACTCAGGGTCACTAATGATGCCTAAATGGTCGAAACTAGCCAGTCTGGCTTGTTTAGTTCTGTCCGTGTATTTCTTGCCTATCCAGAGAGCATTTTAAGCAAGCCTCAATTTAGCCTCTACTTCAACACTCACCGGCAGCCTTTTTCATGTATGAAGACGCATGTCCTCAAGAAGACGCTTTGTGTAATCGGGCATTAACATGTCGCACAGCGAAGACTCAGATCCGACTGCGCATCTGTGTCTTCGCTGGGCGCCTGTATCCGAAGACCCAATTTCGCATGGAGCGCACCAAATGAAAGTTAAAAGAGCCCCAAATGACATAAAATCCTTCCTTCAGGACACTCTAGCAACAATGTATCAATGTCAGTTATAGGAACTAGAGATATTAAATACATCAAAGCAGTGTGGCGGAGGGGGTGGGGTGGGGTTGGAGATAGGGTAAGGTGAACGTGTTGTGTATTTTGCGTCAATTGGGCGTCCAACTGATATTGGCTTGCATCTGGTCAAGGCCTACTGTCCTTGCTGCAGGTAAGGTGGGAAGGGAATGGTCATTACGTCTCTTTACTACCATTTATTTTCCTCTTTCTCCTCTACCCGACACTCTTATCTCCTCTACTGTCTCTTCTGTCTCTTTTCAGACGACAGAAATGACCAACATTGGTTGAAGTGTCGTTAACCCTTTTTGTACAAGAAACCCCAAAACAGGTACTCTGAGTACCCCGGCAAACAGTGCAGGCTCAGATCAGACGCCGCAGAACGCGGCGTCTGATCAGGGCCTCCACTGTATATATGCTGAAACATAAATTTTGATGAAAACCGACCCGCACATGAGTACTGGTAAATCGCTTAAAGGATCTAAGCCTGCCCAGGCAAGGCGGTGCGAGTCGGTCCGTCCATGCTTATAAACCCTATTGGTTTCATTGGGCGACAGGGCTTGAGATGTCATTTCATCTCAGTGTCGGGTAAAAGTCCCACAAAATTGGAAGCAACGTCTCCAAAATGACCTTTACAGTGTTGACGGGGACGTTAAACATCAAACCAAACAAACAAACAAGACACCCCTAAAGTTTGAAATGGACTCGTGCTATATATAAGGAGGATGATTCCATTTGGTACAAAAAAGTTTAAACCATTACCTTGTCAAAGAAGCAAACCCTAAGGTGCTGATCAGACTGTGCGGAAGATAGTAGAACATTTTTGTTAAAGAAACATTTACCCATATTTCAGATAAGAAAAGATGCAGAAAGAGAAAACGAGACAGGGTCAACAGAACCCATCCAACTTCCCCGCCCACGACAACATCCCCGGGGGTGGAGCTGAAAAACCTGTGCATAAGAAAGAACACCAAATATTTAGTGTACAAAGCTATTCTAGACAAAGAAGTGTTTATAGCATTTGATGATTTGGAGGGCGACACAGTTGAAGTCTTTAGATGGATGATAACTGAAGGTGAGCTATATACAATCGAACTTTAACCCTTCTCTTGCTGAATATTCATTTAAGCCACACCCATTTCTGTCTATCAACCAATCAAATTACTTGATGTAATTTATTGCTACAAATTCATAAACTAAATGCCAAACAGTGTAGATCCTGATCAGATGGCTTCTTCAGAAGCCATCTGATCTGGATCTACGCTGTTTGCAAAGATAGGGGTTGGCGTGAATAGCAAGATAAGGGTTAATAACTCGAATATCTTTGAGACAATGGAAGTTTGTTCGAGATTGGGGTAGTTTGAATTTCTGAGGTAAATTCATACATGTACCATCAGGCCTTGAGGCGTATTGGTATGTT
Source organism: Lucinisca nassula (assembly GCA_963580285.1). NCBI lineage: Eukaryota > Metazoa > Mollusca > Bivalvia > Lucinida > Lucinidae > Lucinisca > Lucinisca nassula. The sequence continues at coordinate 78,251,172 of OY757024.1, read as the reverse complement.
TGATTTGATGTTTAACGTTCCCGTCAACACTGTAAAGGTCATTTTGGAGATGTTGTTTGCAATTTTGGGGGATTTTTCCCCGACATTGAGATGAAATGACATCTCAAGCCCTGTTTCCCAATGAAACCAATCGGGTTTATAAGCATGGACCGTCCGACTCGCACCGCTTTGTCTGGACAGGCTTAGATCCTCTAAGCAGTTTACCAGTACTCGTGTGCGGTTGGATTCAGCTCTGCGTGGAAGCATCATGCAGCCCATCTATTTCTTCAAGCCCCGATGGGCGGGGCCCGATTATATACAGTCGAATTTCAATAACTCGAATATCGCTGGGACAATGTAATATTGCTCGAGATTGGGGTAGTTCGAATTTCTGAGGTTTACTTATACAGTCATGAACCACCAGACCTTGAGTCATATTGGGGTTGACCACAACATATATTTTTGACTTTATATAAATTAAGGTATGTTGTGCATACTTATTAGAATTGCCTCATTGAGGCGATTCTAATGAGTTCACACAACATACCTTTTCAAGATGAAATCGAACAAGCATGCATAAATTTAACTATACAAGGATATCCGGAGCTATGGCCAGGGGTCGTGGGTCCGATCCGGCCTTCTCCAGACTTTCAGATGAGTCTTTAGACCGAGGTCCCGTCTCCATATGACCTTAGCTGTTGGTGGGACGTTAAACTCGAACACACTCACCCACTCTGGGGAGATGGGAAGAATTATCCAGGGACCTCTGAACGAGTTCGAATTAGCCGTGGTAAACGAGATATCCGTGGTCGACTTGTCGAAGTTTCACTGTACAGTCAAACCACTATAGCTCGAGTAACTTTGAGACCATATACAATTGTTGGAGATTGGGGCAGTTCGAACTAGCGTGGTTTAATTTTAGCGCTATGGCACTCGGGTTGACTTAATGTATTATATTAACCCAGATATGTCTAGCGGCCCTTTTCTGAGACGTTGGCAAGCAGTGCAGACCCAAATCAGACGCCGCATAATGCGGCGTCTGATCTGGGTCTGCACTGTTTTGCTCAAAGAAGATACATTTTTGAACAACTTACACCCAACAAAACCATACCTGACATCCTTATAATATTGGAAATGGACCACTCCAAACTTATAAGATTGAAGATTCCATTGTCATATATGGGTTAAATAGGGGAATGTAGTGTGTATTCCATTATATATGATGAAAATAAAAAAAGATAAAAAAAAAAAAAAAAAAAAAAAAAGAATTAAGTTTTGCGTGTGTGTACTACATTGTATGTGTGAACATATGAGTTTATGTGCCATACAAAAGAAATTTTGCATAATACATATGTCTGATTAACCGGCGACGGGGCTTGAGATGTCATTTCATCTCAATGTCGGGTAAACGTCCCACAAAAAATTGGAAGCAACGTCTCCAAAATGACCTTTACAGTGTTGACGGGGACGTTAAACCTCAAATCAAACAAACAAAACAAATGTCTGATTAACCATCCAAAGGCGAGCTAGCAACGTTGAAACAACGCTTAAATCAATTCAACTTGGCAAATGTCTTCAGAGTCTGCTTTGCTCTTTTTTCAGGAATCAATGGTAGTGTAATAACTTATACTGAACCGGAAATCCTCCCAGCTACAGACTTCCGGCGACAAATAAATAATACAAATGTCGTCGGAACGACGGGAAAAAGTAAGTGTCAAGTTTTGCGATTTTAAATACAGACGTTTACAACATGAGTCAGCCCATGACAAAACCTACAATAAGACTCGTACATTCGCGCAGTCTGATCAGTCTTTGCTGACCGCTTGAGCCATCTGAAGTTTCCGGGCTATCCAGAGAGAGACAGAGAGAGAGAGAGAGAGAGAGAGAGAGAGAGAGAGAGAGAGAGAGAGAGAGAAAGAGAGAGAGAGAGAGACCGACAGACAGACAGACAGACAGACAGAGAGAGAGAGAGAGAGAGAGAGAGAGAGAGAGAGAGAGAGAGACAGACAGACAGACAGACAGAGAGAGAGTTAGAGAGAGAAAAAATATATTGCAAAATTGGATGTGTTCAGGATGATCTTTGCAATTTTATAATTCTTCACTGATTTTAATGAACCCTTTAACTCTGTAGACCAATACACTATACCTAGTCAAGCATTGTATCATCAGAATCATCACGATAAATAGAGATTATTCATTCTCCCATTTGAAATATGGGATTTATAAACCGAGGGAGGTAAAACAATCCATAAAGAAACGAGTGCGAAGCACGAGTTTCTTTAATGGATTATTTTATCTCCCGAAGTTTATAAATCCCATATTTCTAATGGGAGAAATGAATAATCTGTATATTACATGCACTTCCATACACTTTTAGCACATTTTGGATCTTGAATTTCGGATCTGAATTCCCCTTCAGTGGAATGTTTACAGCTCATGTTAACGGTTCAGCCAGCGTAGTGTTACAGTAGCTTGGTGGAGGAAAAACTGGATGGGCGCCATTTTGAAAGAGTTGTCTACAGTTTTGAACAAAACTAGAGCAAACAAAGTGTTTCAGTGATAAAACAACTAAAATGTGAATTAAATAAAGCAAAACGTACATCCTATTCAATGGTCATATCCATGTTTTCTTTTGTTATCAGTAGGGCGGCATCTAAGGCCGTTGCTATGATTCTATTCGCAATCTGCTTCCGCCGGTTGGGACTATATTTTGTCAGAAAAAAATAAGGAAGAAAATCACAAGAACTTCCGGTAATTTATAGGCCATTACATGTTGTTACGAGATGTAGATTGGAAAAAACGAGAGACATTTAAAGAGAATCATCTTTTCTGAGGTCTACAGAAAAGGGTAGATAACTTGAATGCTTAAACCGACGAAGCAGACGCCGTGAAACCATGACCCCCTCAATTTATTGACGCCCCGTTACTTCGATACACATGTCGGGAAAAAATGGCACAAAAAAATGCTCCCCTCCAGATTTAGATAATTTTTCGCACATTTGTCGAGGACATATCAGTCCGTTTTACGGACTGAGTGAGAGTTGTCTCGAGCGTGTTACATTAACAAAAACCGTGTTCAACTGAGAGCCAATTCTGCGTTGGGTTACGGAGGTTACGCATGCGCGTTTCGATATCTTATCAAGTCATTATTTTCTCGCATGATTCAGGATTACGGGGGGGGGGGGGGGGGGGGGGGCATTGTTTAATGTGCTGTGCAGTCTGATGAGTTGAATTATTTTGGTAATCTAACCATATTTGAGAGAGAGAGAGAGAGAGAGAGAGAGAGAGAGAGAGAGAGAGAGAAAGATAGACCCAGCCAGCAGAGCATGTCGGACCAACGTCGGGTCGACAGCGATACGACGTGTCTGTCCGGGCCCGACGTTGGCCCACTATCTTGTGCTAGGATGAAGAGAGAGAGAGAGAGAGAGAGAGAGAGAGAGAGAGAGAGAGAGAGAGAGAGAGAGAATCAAAATGAACGTTTACAGATACGCGTAAGGAATGCACCATGAACCGAAAGAAATGACGACGAAGAGAGAGAGACCAATCTGTCAGTTGAAAAAAAAATCAGTAGTATGCGGACTTTGATTTAGTCGAACAGATTTACTGACGTCATTTAATATGACGTAATTTAATATGATTTCGTCACACCAAACTGTCTACACAGCTGTGTCATGCTTGTGTAAATATACTGTACATTCAGTGTATTGACATATTCAGTTTGATATAAATTATAAACAAACATGGTTGAAAGGTGGATTGTTCAGTGAAGAAGATGAGTATGGTACCTTAAGACTTGTATTCAACTCGCTTTTCATTCGATGTTAACGAATACAGGGGAATTCTGTGAGTTTCACTTAAATCTTTTAGCCAAACCTGCCGTTTTGGAAAGAAAAAAATGGTTTTGTACATACGTTTCGACCGGAAGTGGGTAGAAAAAAATGGCACAAAAAATGCTCCCTCGCCGATTTTGGCACAAATTTCAAGGTGAACAGATTAATATATGCCGGAATTGATGATATAGGTGAGAATAATCGCGAGGAATATTATAATAGTTTATTTTTAGTTTTCCCGACGGTACCGACATGGTTGAAAATTCGCCATTTTCAAACCCTTGGTCTGCCCACACCAAAATGCTAATTCTTGTTTTAGTCTTTATATTGAATACAGCAATATTTATATTTATCGCTTGTATCTTTGTCAAAGCTAATAATTATACGACAATCACGTAATTTGATGTCAAAATAGTCAGTCGAATGGGAGCATCAAAATCGGAAGTAGTCCCATCGAATCGACGCACGAGAATTTTGTTTTTAAATCTACCTACGCTGGCCACTCTGATGCCCTACTGTATAGCGTTGCTTCCGACTCAAACGTCACGCATTCTGAACGTCTGTTGATATCTTCCCAGACATCATTGCAATGACGTCATAAATAACGTCGACGTGACTGAAACTTTCCCGCGGTTGAATATAACGATTTCACTACAAAAGCGGTATCTTGTATCTTGTACATAAAGTAGTTCCAGCTAATGAGATTTATTTCCCCGGCTAAGAGGAAATATTTCTTCTTAGCAAAAAGGAAAATACCGAGTTTATGTCTTATAGAAATCATAGTAGTTCTCTGTTATGCATGTAATATACGCCTATACTTTCTACCCCCTTAAAGCTCACTTTTACATAGCGAAACTGGGGTTTACAGGGGTATACAGTAAAATTAAGACCACCTAAAATTAGGACTAATTCTGCTATAAAAAGCTTATTTTGAAGGGTTCACTTAATTTTTCTTTGTATTTTCTGCCTACAATGTCCTCTGGTCAGGGACCACCTTTGGGACTGTTCAAAAGTGGTCTTAAAGACCACTTTTGAACAGTCCCAAAGGTGGTCTTGATATAGGAATTTTACTATATATTATTTTTCTTATTTCTGCTAAAATCATAGATTATGGATATTCGTTAGAACCGCAAATATTGTAGATACAGATCAGATGCCTTCTTAAAGAGCAGGGATTGAAGAGGTGAACAAAAATAGCCTAAGCCTGCGCTCAGGAGCAATTTCCCAGCCTTCTCTCAGAGACACTGCACCTAACAGAAAACACGCCTATACAAATACATTGTTAACTTTACTGCCGAAAAAAAAACGACCATTTTAAGATGAAAAAATTGTGATATTTTTCTCATTTCTGCTCAAGATATAGATTGTGGGACTCGATAGAAGGAGGTGGGTTCCTACGAGTACCCACAATCTATATTTTAGAGCAAAAATAAGAAAAATAATGTATACCCCTGTAAACCCCGGTTTTACTATATAGTGGGGTTCAAGGGGTCAAAATTATACAGGCATGTGTTCGTGATGCAGTGATTTGATTGACATATAGATGTTGAATGTTGATTTGTTTGTTTGTTTGATTTGAGGTTTTACGTTCCCGTCAACACTGTATAGGTCATTTTGGAGATGCTGCTTCCAATGTAGGACTTTTACCCGACATTGAGATGAAATGACATCTCAAGCCCTGTCACCCAATGAAACCAATAGGGTTTATAAGCATGGACGGTCTGACTCGCACCACTTTGCCAGGGCAGGCTTAGATCCTTTAAGCGGTATACCAGTTCTCATGTGCGGTTGGTTTCAGCTCTGCGTGGAAGCATCATGCAGCCCATCTATTTCTTCAAGCCCCGATGGGCGGGGGCCTGTTGTTTGATGACCGGGGAAGTTATCACTTATATATGTCTTCTCTATATTTTCAGAGCATTATAAAAGATTTAAACGGAGACTTAAAGCCAAGTTGGAAAAATGTAGAGATGCCTGCAAACCAGAGTTATTCTTAAAGATTCTTCAAAGAGTCAAAGTTAGACTGCTTAAATTCGGCGAGGAATGCAAGACTTGATAAAAAGCTGTGAAAAAGAAGTGTAAAGGAAATTTGCGACAACCTGAATGATTATGACCCTGGAGTAGAAATATACTCAAGGACTTTAAAAACGCCTCACTTGGGGGAATAGAATTATTTCATATTTCATTACGAAAACACGCCTATTCAAATTTATAGAAAAAATATCACAAAAAAGTAAAAATAAATAAAAAAAAAATAAATAAAGATATGAAAATTGTCAGATTAAAAATTCTGATATTTTTCATATTTCTACATTAGAACTGCCTCGGTTCCAACGAGGCGGTTCCAACGAGTTTTACGGTCTATATTTTGAGCAGAAATAAGAAAAAAAATATGTATGCCCCTGTTAACCGCAGGTTTACTGTACAAAACTGGGGTTTAAGGAGGTAAAAATATATAGGCGCGTTTTCGTGATTGCAAATTCTATTTTGGAATTATTTTGACATGAGCCATTAGCTGTTACAAGCGAAAATGGACCTTTAGACATGTCTGAGCAGCCATGGATGATAGTTTTACTCAGCGTTTCTTCCTCCTGGCTGAGTATCCCTGTAGGCACAAAACGTTGACTCAACGTTAGTTCAACGTTGAGTGCCTGCTGTGATGTACGCCGTGTACTAACGATGTATAAATAATTTTTGATGCAGAAGCTCATACAAAAAGGAAAGAATGTATTCTGTTTGATTGAGTGAGCCGGCTAATCGGAGTCCCTGCTGTGCACATAAATTATGACCCAAACACATAATTTCTCTCATATTGAACCATCTATCTTAACAGTGGCACTACATAGAATCTCGGCTGAACAATTTTTTTTTATTTATTCAGATAAGGCGTTTTTTAAAGTTCTCGAGTATACGCACTAAATTGGCCGTAGGGGAAGTAATGAGGTTATCAGTTTGCCGTAAGCAAACTCGGATTACGCTCCCCTGTCATGTGTGGAGCGCTATGTGCTTGCATTTAAAACATACATCACGTTAACAAGTCCGTGAAATGTAAAAAAAAAAAAAAAACTATACCCCAGTTCATATTGAGAAAACTAGGGTTTATAGGGGTATACATTATTTTTCTTATTTCTGCTCAAAGACGTAGGTTGTTGGTTCTCGTTAGAACCGCCTCATTGAGTCGGTTCTAACGAGTACCCAAAACCTATGTTTGGGTTAAAAATAAGACATCACACATTTTCATTGGAAAATTAACTGTTTTAGAGATTGGAAAGAAACCACTATGTCGCACGGATTTGTTGTTATAATGTATCTCCACTCCCGATATAACGATCGACTCGAAATAAGTAAAATAATCTTGAAAGGGCCATAAAATCTGAAGGTATGAGAAAAATTTCCCAGGAACTCAAGAATGAGTTCGAATTGGTCATTGTGAATGAGACACCAGTGTTCGCGGCATTGAAATCTCATTAAATTTTAAAAATCACCTTTTAGCCATTGGTTTCCAGGAAGTGATGTTGGACATCTTTTTGCTTATTTTTATTATTTTCACATGCCTAAATTCTGTATCCTTACGCTTTTCTCTTTACACCCTCTTTTTTGTTATGTATAAAAAGATATTCTGAAAAAAAAAAAACATTATGAAAACATGCCTATACAAATATAAGTAGAAAATTTTACCACCAAAAAATGAAAATTTTCAGATAAAAAATTTTGATATTTTTAACATTTCTGCACACAACATAGATTGTGGTACTCGTTTTAACCGCCACAACCTATGTTTTTGAGTAGAAATAAGAAAAAAATGTTTACCTTCGTAAACCACAGTTTTACTGTATAAAAGTGGGGGTTAAGGGGTTCAGAGTTATGTAGGCATGTTTTTGTGATGTCTGTCATCTTTCCTCAAGCGGGATGAACTGTTATGCTCCCGAGAGCACTAATTAGTATCCTTAGGTATTTGTTATCTAAAGCTTAAGGAAGACTTTTCTTAGGGGCTGACGAATGAGTTACAGAATCAACAGCCATCGGTGTTTGAGCTATGCATGGCTACACATTAACCCTTTTTGTACCAAATGGAATCTTCCTCCTTATGTATAGCAGTAGTTCATTGCAAAATTTCAGGGTGTCAGGTTGTGTTTTCTTCGAAACTGATTAGGAAAAGGGCTGAAACTTTATCAAACAGTGGAGGCCCTGATCAGACGCCGCGTTCTGCAGCGTCTGATCTGGGCCGGCACTGTTTGCCAGGCTACCCGTTTTGGGGTTTCTGGTATTAAATGGGTTAAATCAGCGAAACAGACTGCCCAGTGCTTTGGTGTCATATTAAATGTTTTTTTTTTTCAGGGTATATATATATATCATAGGCATGACACACAATGGCAAGTTAATGGGCGCTTACAGCTGAAATGTGCTATATTGTAGATAATACACTTTTACTAATGTTAGTCCTGTTATTATTATTATTATTATTATTATTATTATCAATTTATTATTGTAATTAAATATATATAAATGTAATTAATTTATTAATATTATCATTATTGTTGTTGTTATTTGATTTGTGGTTTACAGTCCTTTCAAGAGTGAGTGAGTGTTTGAGTTTTACGTCTCACCAACAGCTAAGGTCATACGGAGACGGGACCTCGGTTTAAAGACTCATCCGAAAGTCTAGAGAAGCCCGGGATCGATCCTGCGATCCCTGGTTTACAAGGCGAGTAGCGTATCCACTACACCACGGAGGCTTCTACAGTCCTTTCAAGATTACTTCACTTATATCGTGCATACCATTACATGTAATTTTGGGTGACACGGCTTGAGATGTCATTTCATCTCAATGTCGGGTAAAAGTCCCACAAAATTGGAAGCAACGTCTCCAAAATGACCTTTACAGTGTTGACGGGGACGTTAAACCTCAAATCAACCAACCAATTACATGTACTCTGAGGTGGGGGACGACCGGAGTTCCGGCTGGGATTTACATCATATGACCATTCTTTGTAGACCATTGTGTTACACATGAGACTCGATCGAGAACCGAACTCACAGCAGTGAGAGTCTTAATAGTTAAGTGACAACACGCCCACAACCACAACCAGGCCATGGATTTTATCCATCTCATGGGAAAAGGGCACTTTTCGTATAATCGAGCAGGAAAGGCTCGGGCGAGACTGCGCATGCGCAGTCTCGCCTGAGCCTTTGCTGCTCTAGAATATGTAGCGGATACTCTACCTTGAGTTAGCTTCCTGCAATAAGCCATGCGGCTCCCGCCCGTCGGGGCTTGAAGAAATAGATGGGCTGAATGATGCTTCCACGCAGAGCTGAAACGGACCGCACACGAGTTCTGGTAAACTGCTTAGAGGATCTAAGCCTGTCCAAGCAAAGTGGTGCGAGTCGGACCGTTCATGCTTATAAACTCTATTGGTTTCATTGGGCGACAGGGCTCAAGATGGTATTTCATCTCAATGTCGGGTAAAAGTCCCATAAAATTGGAAGCAACGTCTCCAAAATTACCTTTAAAGTGTTGACAGGGACGTTAAACCCCAAATCAAACAAAACAATAAGCCATGCAACAAACCCTATATAAGTTGGGTGCGCATGTGTAGTTGAGGACCATAAATCGGGGAAAGCAAAGGACCCTTTGCCAATGGGTGGCCCCATTTGTAAATTATGTATATGATATGAGCATGGGCTTATAAAAAGCGCAAGTTCGCATGAGCGACCGGCAACGACTAAGATCAGCCTGCGCATGCGCGCGGTCGGAGCAGAGTTTTCGAAGGTCACAAGAATATGAGGGTTTTTTATTTACTTATGTCACTAACGGTCCACCATACCGCGCGGCTGTAAGGAGCAGATGGAAATACACGTGGGATTTCACGTGGGAGTGATTTTCTATAATAGGAAGAAATTTCGGACTAATCCGTTCAGTCTTTAAGTTCAAGTTGGTACAGTCATATACACTCAGCCCTTATGATAAACAAAACAAGCTTAAGCCCCCGCCCATATGAGCTTGAAGAAATATATGGGCTGCATGATGCTTCCACGCAGAGCTGAATCCGGCCCGCACACTAGTACTGTTAAACCGCTTAGAGGATCTAAAGCCTGTCCAGGAACCGCGGTGCGAGTTTCATTGGGCGACAGGGCTTGAGATGTCATTTCATCTCAATGTCGGGTAAAAGTCCCACAAAATTGGAAGCAACATCTCCAAAATGACCTTTACAGTGTTGACGGGGACGTTAAACCTCAAATCAAACAAACAAAGCTTTGAAATTCTGGCCTACATTAAATGTAGTGAACTGTGTCAGATACATGGGACATATGTTGTCTCTTAAAGGTCAATTTTCAGGTGGCATACAAAAACTCAAGGTGGTTAAACTGACCTGCAAAATGAGGCCCTGTCCCGGCCAGCCAAGAAAGCTAATGTTGCTGTTGTGGCAAATATGGTCAAACAAGATGCAAGGTTCTCGGTGATTCAAGCATCACGAAAACACGCCTATATAATTTTGACCCCCTTGAACCCAACTTTTATATAGTAAAACTGGGGTTTATAGGGGTAAACCTTATTTTTCTTATTTCTGCTTTAAAATATAGATGAGGCGGTTCTAACGAGTACTCACAATCTATATTTTGAGCAGAAATAAGAAAAATATTACATTTTTTCATCTTTAAATTTTCATGTTTTCGGCGATAAAGGTTACAATGTATTTGTATAGGCGTGTTTTCGTAATGGAAGTTGCTGATAGTGTTTGGTGTTTCACCGGGGCCAGTTCATAAGACTTTGACTCAGGAGTTGAAACTTAGAAAGGTTTGTGCACGATATGGGTCCCGCATCTCTTGAACAAAGAACAAAAGACCATCCGTGTGAAAATGGCAAAACTAGTTTGAAAAAGTACAAACATTTTGACATACGTAGAATTTCGGGGCTGTTTACAGGTGATGATACCTGGGTCTATTAGTCTGAGCCGCAGAGACGTATTACTAACAAGCAGTGGCTGCGAAAACATGCCTATATAATTTTGACCCCCTCGAACCCCACGTTTATATAGTAAAACTGGGGTTTGCAGGGGTTAACCCTATTTTTCTTATTTCTGCTCTAAAATATAGATTGTGGGTACTCGTTAGAACCGCCTCGATGAAGCGGTTCTAACGAGTGCCCACAATCTATATTTTGAGTAGAAATAAGAAAAATATTACAATTTTTCATCTTAAAATTTTGTATTTTTAGGCGATAAAGGTGGCAATGTATTTGTATAGGCGTGTTTGCGTAATGGGCTGCGAAAAGACCAAATAAGCCCGGCCATTACCAAAAGAATTAAAAGCGCGGCAAATGTTTTGTATGCGGTATTTTTTCAATTGCGATAAACCCATTGTTCAAATTCCCGTACCACAGGTAAATTTTGTAAGAATGATGTGTTGTCAAAAGTAAAGGCACGCTATGAAAAACGTAGACCTGCAACCGGTTAAAGAGGTCTGCGTCGTATCCATGACAACGCACCAAATCACAAGTGTGTTCTTGTTCAAGACTTCTTGAAAAAGGAAAAGGTAGTTCAGCTCTCTCATTCATCTTATTCGCCGGATCTTAGTCCCTATGATTTTTTCCTGTTTCCTTTACTAAACCCTTTCTGGTCGTCATTATGAATCCCGAAGTGCACTTGGTAGGGCAATTTACCAGTGTCTTCAGGGTATACCTAAAATGCCCAAGAAAATGGTTTCTGTCAAGGGATAATATTTGAAAGAGTTGAAGTACACGAAATGTGAATGCAATTAAAAACGCGCCATGTAGATCCCCTATGGCAACATTGAAGGAACGCCCCTCGTCATCTGTGATTCTGACATATCCGCAGAAAGAGCATTAGCTATATGAGTACACAGGCTGTTAGAAGTCTCCGACGGTCGCGCATGCCCAGTTGAACCTTTTTTGAGCACAGGCTGAGTTATTGCATGTTTTGTTTATAAATATGTAAAATAAGTTGTTACTAACTTAATTCTACGAGTCGTACGATGGCAAGTTGTTTCTGTAACATTGATATGTTTTAGACTGTGGGTAAATTGTGGATATTTGTTAGAACCGTCTTACTGAGGAATCACCATCTTCATTGAGACGGAGTATATAAGAAAAAAGTATTCCTATGACCAGTTGTTCAAAACTATCGATGTCGTTAGTTAACGTATCGTTTAAACTTTGATCATTCATTGTGGCAAATATGCTAATAGTTTTGCTGAAAAAATGTGCTGCTCACATTTTTTCAGCAAAATTACCAAAAGTTTAGATATTGAACTTGCTAGAAAAGTTAACAATATGACGACTAACGGGCTCGTTAAGTTAAAGAGGCTTTGAACAACTGACCCTGGACAAAAATCCCGGCTTTTATTATGTAGCTATAAATGTTGAGTAAATAGAAATGCGCCATAGCATCCGAGAATAATAGGAAAAATATCAACAATTTGTCGTCTGCTAATTGGCCTAGAGAGTGCTAAAGTTAATATTGTACCTTTCCTTGGAGCCCCTGCACATTGGGGCTAGGAGAAATATGTTGGGCTGCACGGTGCTTTCACGCAGAGCTGATACCGATCGCACATGAGTACTACAAAACTGCTTAGGAGGTCTAAGCCTGCTCAGGCAAAGTGGTGCGAGTCGGACCATTCATACATATAAATCCTATTGGTTTCATTGGGCGGCTAGGTTTTTTGCGCCGGAGCTTCTATTTATAGAGCATGTCATTTGAACCGAAACTTGGTAAGCTACCGAGGCTAGTACATCCACAATTTCGCGCTAGATGGCTCTGTAAACTTTCTCACCTCTGAAATATTCCAAAAGGAGGATAACCTCTATGAAATGAGCCGAAACATAAGAAAAAGGCCCTTTGCATTCTCCGATGTATATTCTTCGAATGCGCAGCCAACTGGGTTACTAGAGCAGAGGCATGCCATTCCTGTATGCTGCTGCACACAAAGGTCTCTTCTACATGTCTACGAGCAGTAAAGGCTCTGGCCATTACGAAAACACGCCTATACAAATACACTGTAACCTTTATCGCCGAAAAAATGAAAATTTTAGGATGAAATATTGTGATAATTTCATCGAGGCGGTTCTAACGAGTACCCACAATCTACATTTACGAGCAGAAATAAGAAAAATAAAGTTTACCCCTGTAAACCCCAGTTTTACTATAGAAAAGTGGGCTTCAAGGGGGTCAAAATTATATAGGCGTGTTTTCTTGAGTGAGTCTCGCCAGAGTCTTTGCTGGTCGCCTCTGAAATAAGTACCATTTTCTCATGCCCCCCACCAATCGGGATTTGGAGACCTCACGTGAACAATTCCGTAAAAGCATCGCCCCCTAAACCCCACTTTATGCAGAGAAAACTGGGGATTAGGGGTGTACATTATTTTGCTTTTTTCCGCACCAAGTCATAGGCTGTGGGCACTCGTTAGATCCGCCCCAGTGAGGCGGTTCTAACGAGCACCCACAAACTATGTTTTGAGTATAAATAAAAATATCACGAATTTTCATCAGAAAAGTAGTCATTTTGGAGATGTGAAAAATGCACTATGCCGCACGGGTGTGTCTTCGCAACGAAATAGATTGGGCTGCATGGCTGAAACCGACCACATATGCATACTGGTAAACCGCTTGGAGGGTCTAAGTTTGTCCAAGAATAGTGGTCGCAGATAAAATTGACTAGGCGGAGCTATCGTTTGCACCTGCCTTTGGGTTGATCTATTAACAAAAAGGTATATCAAGTCATCCGATTGCGCGAATTCAACTGCAACACAAAGCTGTGGCGTATATGACCATTTGGTCTGCTTGCAGAAAGTATGCGAAAGGCACTCTACCGAATCTTCTGGTGGACTCTGCGAATTTGACATATATTGACAACACCTTGATAGCCCCGCCTAGTCAAATTTTCTGAGACTACTAGTGGTCGCAGATAAAATTGAATAGGCGGAGCTATCGTTTGCACCTGCCTTTGGATTGGTCTATTAACATAAAGGTATATCAAGTCATTCGATTGTGCGAATTCAAGTGTAACACAAAGTTGTGGCGTATATGGCCATTTTGTCTGCTTGCAGAAAGTATGCGAAAGACACTCTATCGAATCCTCTGGTGGACTCAGCGAATTTGACATAGAAAGCTCCGCCTAGTCAATTTTATCTGAGACTACTATACAGTGCTCTGCGAGTAGGACCGTCCATGCATAAAAACGTGAGACGCCAAGTTCTGCAACGGAAGGTCAGGTGGTTTTTCTCCGGGTACTCCGGTTTTCGCCCACCTCTGATTAACGATCGGCTCGATATGAGTGAAATAATCTTGAAAGGGCCGTAAAACCCAAAACCAAAAAAAAAAAAAAAATGCATAAAAACCCGCTTGGTTTCATTGGGCAGTAGGACTTGAGACATAGTCGGATAAAAGTCCCACAAAATTGGAAGCAACGTCTCCAAAATGACCTGCATACTGTTGAGGGAGACGTTAAACCTCAAATCGAACATACAAACTCTTTTCCCATCAGCTGATGAATTTTTTTCTGAAGTTGTAATTGTGCACACCAGTATATTATGCAGTAACCCAGCAGGCACTCAACTTTGAACTAACGTTGAAACAACGTTGAAAACGTTGTTTCAACGTTAGTTCAACGTTGAGTAAACGTTTTGTGCCTGCAGGGAAAGCTGTTGTGCAAATAATGTGATGTGAACATAGCTGTTGTTTTATTTTGTCGCTGTTGTTTTTCTTTGTCTTGAATAGAGTCGGAAGGAATAAATAGTGCTTTATGTTATAACACGTATGAAAATGAAAATAAATGAAGTGCATGTTTGAAAGAATGTTTGTTGTACTTTACAATATCCATGTATTTAACTATTTTCGTCTTGAATTTATTGTATGTTCGGGCGGTCCCCTCCCATCGGGACTTGAAGAAATAGAGAGGCTGCATGATGCTTCCACACAAAGCTGAAATTCGACCGCACACAAGTACTGGTAAACCGCTTAGAGGATCTAAGCCTGTCTAGGTAAAGCGGTATATTGATGGTACCTGGCACAGTTGTTCACATGGCTTAGACGGCGTGTCATGCGCAAGAGCCACAGCTCAGGGTGCCATGGTTTTTAGTTATTTCCCCTTCCAATAAAATAGAATCACTATCTTGTGATGGCGATATCTCCAATACTCTTTGAGATATATTGATGGTACATGGTACAGGTGTACATGACGTTAAGCAGGCGGGTCGGCTGTAAGAACCATGAGTCTGGGTGCCCTGTTTTTTTAATTATCTCCCCTGACAATATAACCTTGTGATGGCCATAACTCCAATACCATTTGAGATATATTGCTGGTACTTGGCACAATTGTGGACAAGGTGGAGACGGCGTGTCATGCCTAAGAACCACAACTCTGGGTGCTAAGGTTTTTGAGTCATCTCCCCTTCCAATATAATCGTATGACCGCCTTGTGATCAAACTCCAATACCCTTTGAGATATATTGGAGGAACTTGGCACAATTGAAATCAAGGTATAGAAGGCATGTCATGTGCAAGAATCACAACTCTTGGTGCTGTGGTATTTGAGTTAACTCCCCTTTCAATATAACACTACGACCACCTTGTGATCACCATATCTCGAATACCCTTTGAGACATATTAACGGTACTTGGTAGAGGTATACATGAGGTTAAGCAGGTGTGTCATGCACAAGAACCACAATTCTGAGTACGTTGGTTTAAGAGTTATCTCCCCTGACAGTATAATCTTGTGATGGCTATGACTCCAATACCTTTGAGATATATTGCTGGTACTTGCCACAGCTGTACATGTATATACAAGGATGAAAAGGCATTTCATGTGCAAGAACCACAATTCCGTATACCTGTACTTTGTGCATTGGAAATCTTGGATCTTCATCATGTTGAGAAGCGATCCTTTGTATCATTAGGCGAAGATAGTCTCAATAAACATTACACATACAAAATATACTATGGGCTTTCAAGTGTGTTTTAATTCTGGTGCACTTTCTTCACTTTCTGTGAACAATTTAGAAGCCTCCGTGGTGCAGTGGTTACGCTACTCGCCTTGTAAACCAGGGATCGCAGGATCGATCCCGGGCTTCTCCAGACTTTCGGATGAGTCTTTAAACCGAGGTCCCGTCTCTGTATGACTTTAGCTGTTGGTGGGACGTAAAACTAAAACTTACTCACTCACTCTGAAGGCAATATTGGCTTTGGTCGGGGGAATTGCCATCTCCTCTGATGGCTATTTTTTCCTTCAAGTTCCCAGAATCTTTTGGCATTGTTGAAGGAAATGACGCAAAAAATGCATCTGTGTCCTTTTATAACGTATCCGATGCGAGAAAGTGACGTTACACCGTCTAACGTTAACGAATCTACGAGTGAAGTCATAAATCAGCGGCTTTTAATGACTTCACTGGTCACGCTCTACCGCCCCTGATTTGTTGCATAAAAAATCACAATTCCTTCCCATTGCTTGTATAGGCGCGCTGCGTCAGAATGCCATACAATGCTCATGTATGTATAAATGTGGCAAGTTTGCCTCTGAAAAGATCGATGTGATGACAGACACCGCATCCGCATATTTGTTGGCATCCGCGGTAACCGCCTGTCTGTTTTCATCAGCTACAAGAGCCTGTCTATAAGCAGCAACTGCAACTGATTGTTTGTTTGCTGCATCCACAACCGTCTATCCCAAGCGTGTGTCTGCAGTGACCGCAAGTGGCGGTCTGTTTGGAAGCACTATAGACGCCAATTGTTTTGTAAACACTGGACCTGCCTATCTGCTGACGTCTGATTACAGGCAGTGCATCCATTTGTCTATTTGCACACACTGCAGCCACAACAACACCTGTTATTGCTAGCCTGTATCGACTGCCTTGTTATCAGCTAAAATCACTCTCCAGTCTATTGGCAACTAGCCACTGCAACCACCTACATGTTTGCGACGGCTTCTTTGCAGCAACCGCAGGCGCTGGTCTGTTTGTAGTCACTCTAACCGTCAGTATTCTGGTAAACTCGGAGCCTACTTGTTTGTTGACAGCTACTGAAACTGCCTGTCTCTGCAATCAAGTGTCTGTTTTTTAATGTCAAATCCTGGATAATATATATTTGTCTGTTATATATACATGCCATTGAAGCAATTAAAATAAAGTTTAAAGAAAATGTCTGTTTTTAGCTGCTTTTATCATATGACGTCGCGTCTGAGAATGTAATAGAGCCATGTAATAAATTCGTGAATTAAATATGCAAATTAGTTAGATGCCCCCCCTGTAACGTTACATGTACGACGTCTTTAACGATGTCGCGTTAACTAATGGCGGAATATTGACATTTGTGTAAAATAATCGTGAAAAATGCGTTTTAAATGTCATATGATAAAAAGAATCTTGCATTCGTGCCCATGTATTATTGAATCTGTGTGTGTGTGAATTCGGGTTTAACGTCGCTTTCAACATTTTTTCAGTCATATCACGGCGGTGTCTGGTAGCGACAGGGAGCTCAATGCTCCCTTTTATAGTGCTGTCTCACTGAAGTATCATGTCCCAGACACATTACATGATACAACACCCAGTCACATTATCGTGACACTGGGTCGACCAGTCCTAGCTCTACCCCGTAAATCTGAGTTACAAGCGAGGAGCAGCTACGAGTACCATTTTTAACGACTTTGGTATGTCGCGGCCCGGGATCGAACCCGTGACCTACCGTTCCCCGGGGCGGACACTCTACCAACTGAGCTATCGGGGCCGGTATATTATTGAATCTATTTAACTCGCTGAGGAAAAGGGAAAAATGCTCGTCAGAACCTCGCATTTTATCCCTTTTCCTCAACGAGTTTAATAAATCCAATAATACATGAACACTCATGTTTGTTTGTTTGAATTGGGGTTTAACGTCCCCGTCAACACTATATATATCATTTTGGAGACGTTGCTTCCAATTTTGCGGGACTTTTACCCAATATTGAGATTAAATGACTTCTCAAGCCTTGTCGCCCAATGATAAGCATGGACGGTCCGACTCGCACTGCTTTGCCTGGGCAGGCTTAGACTCTCTAAGCGGTTACCAGTACTCGTTTGCAGTCGGTTTCAGTCCTGCGTGGAAGCATCATGCAGTCCATTTATTTCTTCAAGCCCCAATGGGCGGGGGCCGATAACACACAAGTAAGATCCTCTATGTCAACAATTTATTTAACTCGTTGAAGAAAAGGGATAAAATGCTCGGTAGAGCACCGCATTTTACGAGTTTAATAAATTCAGTAATACATGAACACTCATGTAAGAACCTCTATTTATAATCTGTCTGTTGGCAGTAACTGTACCTATTTGTTTGCTTGCAGTCGCTTAGCATCTGTCTACTGACAGGAAGGACGCCCCCGCGGCCGCTTATCAGGGCTTGAAGAAATATATGGGCTGCATGATGCTTCCACGCAGAGCTGAAACTGACCCGCACACGAGTACTGGTAAACCGCTTAGAGGATCTAAGCCTGCCAAGCCAAAGAGGTACGAGTCGGCCCTTCCATGCTTATAAACCCTATTGATTTCATTGGACGACAGGGCTTGTGATGTCATTTCATCTCAATGCCGGGTAAAAGTCCCACAAAATTGGAAGCAACGTCTCCAAAATGACCTGTACAGTGTTGACGGGGACGTTAAACAGAAAATCAAACAAACAAAAACTGGCAGGAAGGAGAACCTTCTGTCTGTTAACAACCGGCTTCTTCTCCTCATTTGTTTGCAGCCACTGAACAACGAACCTGTTTCGAGACACAGTAGCCACACGTATGCTGCTAGTCTCTGAGGCCACCAGGCCCCAGGTTATAAAACTTTTTTTCATGCTCAACTCAGCTGAGCATGTGTGCTCGTAAAAATTAAAATACAAATAAGTTGTTCGATTTTTCTTTCTCAGTTATCAGAGAATGATATTTGTCCTGCTCATAAATTTGAAAATGCCAACATTTGTTGGCATTTTCAAATTTATGAGCAGGAAAAATTTCATGCTCACATGAGTTGAGCATGAAAAAAATTTTATAACCTCGGGGCAGACATGTTGTTCAACCACTGAATTCGTCAGCCTATACCAGGCATGTGGAAATAAATAATAGCATAAACTAAGGGAAATGAGTTAAGCAATTTTTTTCGGTCCACTTCTTTTTCAAACTCTGAGGTGCTAATCTTACAAGTCAGTTCTGATATCAAATTCACTAATTCTATATTCTTTTCACGGTTTTCTCGCTGCCATGGACGTTTGGCATAATTCTACTCACTTCACGCCGTGCACATGCACGTGCAGTCAACATCGATGATACTCACTTCACTTTTGTGGCCCATGCCCAAAAATGAATAAACCGTCGAAAATCATAAATGTTCTAAGATGGGGCGCCGTCCTAGACTGAAGTTAGACCAGCGTAATATGGCTGTTGGAATGCTTACTGGCGGCATGAAAGTTAAGGAGGTTGCAGAATATTTTCGTGTTAGTGAAAGCGCCATGTCCAGACTCAGGTCAAAGTTCCGTCGAACTGGCACCGTCAAAGACAGACCACACTCTGGTAGACATCACGGCAGTTATATCGTGACGTCATCTCGACGTAATTGGTTTCTTAGCAGTACCAGATGGGAATGCAACTGGATTTGCGGTAGGACTGTGAGGAATAGACTACCAGCTGCACGGTTACGTGGACGTCGACCGTACGTAGGAGCTCCACTGACGCGGGCCACAGACTGGCTAGAACCAATTGGGCAAGGGTACATCGTCGGTGGACAAGACGGCAGTGGAACCAAGTTGAGTTCACGGACGAATCCCGTTTCAATAAGAAATTTACTGAAGGAAGAGTACGTGTTTGGAGGCGGGATGGAGGAAGATGGATCCTGCAAACGTCATTCAGCATGACCGGTTTGGAGGCGGCAGCGATATGGTTTGGTTTGGGGCGGAATTTCGCATCGGGCTAAAACAGACTTAGTGACTGTTCAGGGAAACTTGAATGCCGTCCGATGCTGTGGTGAAATTGTTCGGCCTGTGTTACTGTCTTTCTTACGTCAAGGACACGCCGCGATTTTTCAGCAGGATAACGCACGCCCCTATGTTGCACGTCATATAATGGACTTTCTGCAGGCAAATAATGTGTTAGACTAGCCAGTAAGATCACAGGCCTATTTCGCCTATTGAGCACCTCTGTGTAAAAATTTGGTTTCATTTTAGATCCAGACAAGAGCGAAATTAGCGGTATTATAACAATGCTAAACTTATTTCCCTTAGTATATTTGTCATAATGCTCAGACCCATCAATACCGGTACTGATAATGTCATAATAAACACTTGTCCGAATAGCATTTCCCTTCTCAGAAAAAATCAGAGCACTGAGAGTACTGGTGGGTCGATTGTCTCTGGGTGTAGGTAGAGAAAATGAGCCTGAACGGGGACTCAGACTGTTTAATTTTATCTTTTAACTCCTTTACAGAAAGCAAACCGTGTAGACCTTGATCAGACCGCGGCTGCGGTTTTCGTCGTCTAACCCTTAAATTCTTATACTGTAAGCAAGCAGTGTAGACCCTGATCAGACGCCGCGTTCTGCGGCGTCTGATCTGGGTCTACACTGTTTGCCAAGCCCAACCCATGATTCCAGCCCAGATTTTACAGATAACCTTTTTACGCAAACCCGCTGACCTCACTGCGATAAAATTCTATAAATAAGTGATAGTCACGTGGACTCCAGCACTAATAGAGGTTTTCTTCTTTATAACTTTGGGTCGATAGACAAACAATCGACCCATAAAACAATATTAGGACAGCGAATGAACTTAAATTCAGACTGTGAACTGCATATGCATTGTCATTGTAAGGGAGCGTTGAATGAGTATTTCAGATATAGAGAGTCTTACACGAGTGCTCATTTCATATAAAATTTATTCAAACAGCTTCGGCGAGTTTCCTAAATTTCATATGAAATGACGAGTATATAAAATTTCTGTTTTATACCACATAACGATTTTAAATATAATTGTATTCATTACGTAACGTTAACTACGAAAGAGCATTAGGGCCAGGTATACTTTTTTTCTTTTGATAGGTATCTCGAAATTTCGACTTAGTATCTCGAAATTTCGACTTAGTAACTCAAAATTTCGACTTATTAACGCGAAATTTCGACTTAGTATCGCGAAATTTCGACATAATAACTCGAAATTTCGACTTAGTATCTCGAAATTTCGACTTAGTATCTCGAAATTTCGACTTAATAACTCGAAATTTCGACTTATTAACTCGAAATTTCGACTTAGTATCTCGAAATTTCGACTTAGTATCTCGAAATTTCGACTTAATAACTCGAAATTTCGACTTAGTAACTCGAAATTTCGACTTATTAACTCGAAATTTCGACTTAGTATCTCGAAATTTCGACTTAGTAACTCGAAATTTCGCCATCCTATCTCGAAATTTCGACTTAATAACTCGAAATTTCGACTTAGTATCTCGAAATTTCGACTTACGAGATATTAAGTCCTATACACACAGTTAATGTTTAACACCCCCGTTTCATTATACCGGGCCGGGGAACATGGACATTGCAAACAGTGTAGACCCTGATCAGACACCGCAGAAGAGAGCTTCATTAAATAACCGGTACGTTCATGGTGTAGATGGTCAGCGATAGTCACGTGGACAATAGCAGGCGAGAAACTTCTGTAGGTTGTTACTTTGGGTCGAATGAAAAAAAAACGACCCAAAAGATGGTAAACTATGCATTACGAACACCATGACTAACTTAACAAAGCAACAACCGGACAGAAAATGCGGTATCAGAATACGTTGCGTGTTCCTAGACCCTTCGTTTCATCCCATCGGTCAGACGTCGAAATTGATGGCTGGTCAGCTCTAGCCACGCGTGTGTGTGGTGGTGGGGGGAGGGGGTGTGGGTGTGTTCAATGTTCTGTATTCGACGCCCAAGAATCTCCCAAATATGTTCCAGGGGATTCAAATCCGGGCTTCTAGCTAGCCAAGCCAATGTCTCAATTTCATAACGGCGGGGTCTAGCACACAGGTCCAGTGGCAAATGATTCGTTCTCAAAATGAGGCATGACTTCTGGCGCTAAACATGCAAAAATATCCAAACTCCATATTTAAACCGTGATAATGAAGTTGTGGAAAGTTGGTTATGCCATCTGAGGTCTTCTTTCAACTCTGAGTTGACCATAACAAGATTCCTGTTATGGCTAATCCCTATTCAGAGTTGAATGCACAGCGCAGATCACAGAGTCAGCTTCGAGCTAGTATGTAGAAATCATAGTAAGTCGAAATTTCAAGTTAGTATGTCGAAATTTCGGGATAGTAAGTCGAAATTTCGAGTTATTAAGTCGAAATTTCAAGATAATAAGTCGAAATTTCGACTTACTTAGTCGCAATTTCGAGATACTAAGTCGAAATTTCGAGATATTATGTCGAAATTTCGAGTTATTAAGTCGAAATTTCGAGATAATAAGTCGAAAATTGGAGATATTAAGGCGAAATTTTGAGTTATTAAGTCGAAATTTCGAGATACTAAGTCGAAATTTCGAGTTAATAAGTCGAAATTTCGAGATACTAAGTCGAAATTTCGAGATACTAAGTCGAAATTTCGAGATACTAAGTCGAAATTTCGAGATACGAGTCAAAAAAATAAAAGTTAAAGTGGCCCTAATGCTCTTTCGTAGTTAACACACCCGTGTGACATAGTGCATTCTTTCACATCTCCAAAATGACTACTTTTCTGATGAAAATCCGTGATATTTTTCTTACAAATACTGCAAACATAGGTTGTGTGTGCTCGTTTGAACCGCGGTTCTAACGAGTATCCACAACCTATGTCTTGGAGCATAAATAGGAAAAACAATGTATACCCCCTTAAACCCCAGTTTTCTCTATATAAAGTGGGGTTTAGGTGGTGTTTATTTCACGGACTTGTTTACGTGGTGACCGAAGAAGTTCGAAAGAAAGCATAGGGTTGTCACGGACACCGTCATTACGTTACGCGCCAGTAACGATGTGTTTTTATGTATTTGTTTAAGAAAAAGATCAGCTCTAACTGTGATTTGTTGAGTAATAAATCACAGTTTGAAGGTCAGTTGTAAAGTAGATCAAATCATGAGCGCGTTGCGCACGTGATTTGTTTACTTACAACTGACCGACCAACTGTGATTTATTACTCAACCAATCACAAACTAGAGCTGCTCTATTTTCGATTCTAACAGGCTGAAAATCGGCAATAATGCTGTTGTTTCCTTCAAAATCTCACAACTTTTCGCCATTGTTATAAGAAATCCCGCTAAAATTATCGACTGAAACTCATGCATTTATATCCTTTTCTTAGGTTTTCGATGCGAGAATATTACGTTACACCGTCTCACGTCAAGGAAATAGACCAGTGACGTCAAAAACTGGCAGATTTTAATGACGTCACTCGTCACGCTCTTCCTTGCCGTGATTTGTTGTAGAATAAAACACAGTTATTTTCCATTGAATAAATAGGCGCGCTGTATTAGAATATTTCTTAAAGGGCTCCTGTGGTATTTGAATACCTTTCAAAATGCGGCTTGCTCTTAAAGGGAGCAAATACTTTCCTTTGAGAATAGAAAACCCTATGACATGAGGCAAAGCTTTTTTTTTTTGCAAAAACAGCCTCCTAGTCGTCTTCGGAAAACAGTCCATAAACATATTTTATACTGGTCTAATCACGTGAACAAGTCCGTGAAATAATCACCCCCTTAACCCCGCTTTATATAGTGAAAAGTGGGGTTTACGGGGGTATGTATACATTATTTTTCTTATTTCTGCTCCAATACATAGGTTGTGGGTACTCGTTAGAACCGCCTCAATGAGGCGGTTCTAACGAGCACCCACAACCTATGTTTGAAGTATTAATAAGAAAAATATCACGGATTTTCATCAGAAAAGTAGCCATTTTGGAGATATGAGAAAATGCTCTATGTCGCACGGGTGTGTTATAGTAATGTCAGGTAAAATAAACATTTATGAAATGAAATTTAATTTTCAGCAGTTCATGGAAGTATGAACGCAGTGGGTCGCGTGCAAAGTAAATGAACCCCGAAGAGGTTCATGTAAACTCTGCTAGCGACCCACTGTCGTTTGTATTTTCATGAAAAGCAGAAAAATTGAGTTTATTTTTTTTATATTCACATTATTTATCCCTCGTCACTGGGCGAAAAATGCTTGTAGGGCAAACATTTAAAGCTGAAAAACATTTACACGCTGTTTTTCTACAAAGAGCGGAGCAGCGTTGACGTCATCAACGCCCGTAGAGAACAATGTTTTAGAATAACGTCACTTAACGTCACTGAAAATCATGTGATTCGATGCGTTCATGGACGTTTGAACGCAATTGTTTTCTATAGGTTTACATTAGACTTTACACTGGAAATGTAACTAATTTCACATGAAACAGTTTCGAGTGAAATGAAACAAGCGTATAAGTCTGGCATGGTATTGTAAAATTCAGCTCTTATTTCTGTTTGTCCACAAGGCTAAAGGCACTTGGGAATTTTATAAGTAATTTTTTAAAAATTTTCAATCATGTAGCCTTGTGACACAGGTAGGGCCGGTTGGTCAGACTCTACTCCGCACGAGGAATTGATCGCAGCAATACACTAAGATATTTATTTGCAGATTATATTTAAGCAAAGCAGAAAGCCCTCCCCCCTTCTCTCTCTCTCTCTCTCTCTCTCTCTCTCTCTCTCTCTCTCTTTCAAAAAGATAACAAAATCCCAAAACAAAACCCAACGGGAAAAAGACCCAGAGCCTTTTATACCCCTTTCAGCCCCCAAATTAGCTTACTTTGTAGTTTTAAATAGATGAGAATACGTCTAAGATCTAGTACTATTATTAGATGTCTATTTATAAAGGGGCAAATTCCTCAGTTATAAAAATATGTACAGAAACAAGCCCAAATTTCAACCGTTCGGTCTAAAAAAAGCCTGCTGATCTTGGGCTTCTGTTCATACGTACATTTGCAGCACCAACTGAGGAAACCAATTATTGGCTTTCATGAATCATTTAACCCTTTTTATACCAAATGGAATCTTCCTCGTATATAGCAGGTAAGGAGTCCATCTCTAAATTTAGGTATGACCCTTTTTATACCAAATGGAATCTTCCTCGTATATAGCAGGTAAGGAGTCCATCTCTAAATTTAGGAATGACCCTTTTTATACCAAATGGAATCTTCATCTTTATATATAGCAGGTAAGGAGTCCATCTCTAAATTTAGGAATGACCCTTTTTATACCAAATGGAATCTTCATCTTTATATATAGCAGGTAAGGAGTCCATCTCTAAATTTAGGAATGACCCTTTTTATACCAAATGGAATCTTCATCTTTATATATAGCAGGTAAGGAGTCCATCTCTAAATCTAGGAATGGCAGGTTGTGGTATCTTCAAAATTGATTTGGAAAATGGCTGAACTTTATGCAAATAGTGTAGAACACCGGCGTCTCATCTGGGCCTGCACTGTTGGCAAGGTACCCCATTTTAGGGTTGCCGGTACAAAATGGGTTAAGGTGTTCCGGATTAGGCCCATAATTAATTAAGTCCCTACAGAATGAAAATAACTTGAATCGACATCAATATTTCTTCACCCTTGGCAGCTTTTGACAGGCTCATGACGTAATTGTGACATCACACCAACGTCGGTCCAACGTCATGATGTTTATGCAACGTCACATCTACTTCGGTTGCCCTAGCGACCGGTGCCAGATCGGCTATCTCTGCGGTCGTTGTGTTACGAACTAAGTGCAGAAGAACATATATAAAAACAAGAATCATTGACACAATTCATTTACAAGACGTTTAGGTGAGTCTTGCTGCCATTATGAATTAAGAAATAACAAATTAGAATTGGCTCTGTTCTCGAATGCTCTTAAATAAACCCGCACCGGGCAAATGACGTTTACGCAACATTGTATCAACGTCGATGCAACGTCATGACGTTGAATCGACGTTGAAACAATGTTGCCTACACGATGTGTGCAGTTCTGATTCAACAGAAAGTTTCAACGTTGATTCAACGTTGTGTGTCTGCGGGTTACCCGCAATCACGGACTCGTTAATGTAAAGAGTCCCAAATGTTTTGCAAAAAGACAAACTTGTGTATATCCTTATCCGGACGAATTGTTTTCTTCCTTATTTGGCTCCTATCATAACCGGGATAATTATTTATTATTATTATTATTATTATTATTATTATTATTATTATTATTATTATTATTATCATCATTAACCCATTGTATGCGGGATACCACTAAAGGGTATCCCGCGGCGTCTGATCAGGGCCTGCAGTATTTGCTAACAGAATTTTTCGTCAAAAATGGAATTAAAACGAAAAAATAGCCCTGACACCCCTTATACGACAAATGGACTTCCATCTATTTTTAGTTCAACTGGAAAACCCGAAAATCTAGTTAATGGAAAAACCCAATTACGAGGATATTACACATTGGAAGAACAGCTCGTTTTATTTTTGATATTCAGACCGATACTTAAATGGAAAATTTACCTAAAAGGTGTGAAGTTGAATCTGTCTTTGATAGGAACTCTTTACAAAATAAACGTGAACGATTTAAGTGTCAGCAAAATAGTTCCGGCTATAGTTCAGTAAGTGAAAATACTGAGGATCCGTATGAGAGTGGAAATACTGAAGGAGTGACAAGAGTGATATGTGCGACGGAAGAAGAAAAACAAGCGAAGATGCACTGCACTGGCTCAGTGGACGTGGAGACTACTGAGGTGGATATGGACGCGGCGCCAGTCCCGCCAACTGAGGTACAAAATGTATCGGAAGTAGACCGGTCGAGTGTCAAGTCTCGGAATGAAAATGAAGTAGTTGAGACAACCCTAGAGAATCTGAGGGAATGCGATGCTACTGTGCCAGCCTCGGCAGGTTCAGAGGCGACACCAGCCGTCCCTGAAAATCAATATTTGTGTGAGGTTCAAGTGCTTACAGACTGTAAGATAGACGACTTAAGCTCAAGCGAAAATGGCACAGACAAATCTGAAAGCGATGAAACCAAAGATCAATGTGACCATTCTCCAGTGCCGGACTCGAAAATCTCGGAAAGCCCTCTCACCATTAAAGAGCAACCTTTGTGTGAAGATCAAGTAGACATGGGGATGGGCAGAGGCAAATATAATTGGGAACGGTCTGGGGTTATTCCCAAGTCCGCAAATTTTTCAAAAATGTTTAAACGACAGTCCGATTCAAGCGATGACAATCCAGACGACAGTGATGAGGAAAAAGATGTTGATAAGAGAAACGATTTAGAAGCATTTCGCGTACAGGACAAAATAATCGAAGAAGTCGAGGCAAAGGTTTCACACCATCCAACCTTGTTTTCACAAATGTCATCAAATTCCCTAGTGAAGAACAAAATTATTCCTAACGAAGACATAGAGACTACCGAAGACTGTGATGGAAATAAACTAGACAGTGCATCTTCAGTATCATCACTGGATTCAAACATGTCAGAATACAAGATAATGGTAAGTAAAACTTCCATTTTGAAAATGTAAGATTATGTTGGCTTTTGAAAATCTAAATTCGCTTTTCCTGTGCAAATGTGTGACTATTTCCATAGCTATGATCCAAAATAAAGATCATGAGGGTTTATGATGCTCATCAAAGTTTGAACAGATTTGTGTCTACAGGTGTAGTTCTTCTTGGCATGTCCCTAGCCTATTGCTTATGTACTTTTATTTTGGATAACCATTTGACAATTTTGTGGGAAAGTAACTGTCCTTTTGGCTTTCCGCTTAGGGTTTCGTGTTTGGTGTCTCAGGTAAATATATCGATTCCTGATCGTTGCTAAGGCTGACACGATTAATCGTATAATTCACAAAAATGATTATCAGTACTGATTTGCTTGTAATCGATTATTTGATAAGAGCAATTTACTGCCCAAAGTTGTGCATAAAATAGCTGGATCAGTGGCAAACAGTGCAGACCCTGATGAGACGCCGCATGTTGCGGCGTCTCATCTGGGTCTACACTGTTTGCTCAGACCTGCTTGTTCAAATACTCATATGGTAACGTGCAACATATGGTAAGAGTTCTGCTCAGACAGAAAAGCAGACAGGTAATATTGAGCCAAAAACCTTAGCGATTACTAATCAATTATCGATCGCAGTGGCAGGACTGATGATCGATTATCTTTTCAGCTCCGATTAGCCAACCCTAATCGTTGCCTTCACTTCTGTTTTCAAACCCGAAAAAAAAATCGGAATACCTCAGAAGACCTCATCACGTGACATGCGCGCGCACATTGAAATCAGCCTGTGTACATGTTTGGTCATGGAGCAGCCTTCACAGTCTCCACGGCGAAGCTTGTGGGCAAAAGACATCCGTACAGTGTGCAGAGAAGACCTGATCAGACTGCGATCTGAGTCTTCGCTGGGGACTGTGTCTGGAGACAGACTTTCGCATCATACGTAAGGCGCATTTAATAGAACGTGCTATTTTAGATCAAAATGTGTATATTTTGTTTGTTATGTAATTCATTAATTATACAATTTTGAAATTCGGTCATCATCTGGGTTCCCGAAAAGTGATGTAACGATGCAAAGTAACTGTTGTAATGCGCAGAACACTTCATTGACTATCACTATTAATAGAATATAAGAATCTTATATGGGTGTGAGGGTTGGATTGAAAAATCCGTCCCGAGGGACACTGTCCCGCATCACGAGGCTTGCCGAGTGATGCCGGACAGTGATTCCGAGGGACGGATTTTTCTATCCACCCCTCACACCCATATTGGATTCTTTTTCTTGCATGCCTTCCATTTCTATTGCAAATTTTTAATGGTGCTGTCACTTCGGTCACCGACGTCCGCCATTTTGTATTGACACAACAGGAATGTTTAGTGACGTCACGCATGACGACGCCACACATAAGGTGTAATCAATCAGTGTATTTATCAAACACGCGATTATATTCGATTTGGGGTCGGAACACCAGGGTCAGAACATAAATTTCTATCCCAGGGTAAAATCACGGATTTCCTTGTCTGGTGTGCAAGAAAATAGCTTGCCGGCCTCGGTAGCTCAGTCGGATGCGCGTCTGACTGGTGATCAGGAGGATGCGGGTTCGATACCTGCCGGGGTGGGCAACATTCTTTCGTGGAGATTGATCATGAAATCTTTTCTACGGTCATTCTCTCTCTTCCGCTGATTCAAGAAGGGCAGTTGTCAGTTTCTGGCGAAAGAATGTGCACTGTTCTGGTTAACCGCTTCCGTAAGCCTGCCCTGGAAAAGTGTGGATAGGTAAACTGACCGGATCAAATATGACCTAAATAGAGTTGACTGGGCCGTGCAACTCCAATACAAATTGAAAATAGCCTCGCTATTCTTATTGGCTATTCTTATTTGTTGCGGTTTTCGTCGTCTAACCCTTAAATTCTTATACTGTAAGCAAGCAGTGTAGACCCTGATCAGACGCCGCGTTCTGCGGTGTCTGATCTGGGTCTACACTGTTTGCCAAGCCCAACCCATGATTCCAGCCCAGATTTTACAGATAGCCTTTTTATGCAAACCCGCTGACCTCACTGCGATAAAATTCTATAAATAAGTGATAGTCACGTGGACTCCAGCACTAATAGAGGTTTTCTTCTTTATAACTTTGGGTGGATAGACAAACAATCGACCCAAAAAACAATATTAGGACAGCGAATGAACTTAAAATCAGACTGAACTGCATATGCATTGTCATTGTAAGGGAGCGTTGAATGAGTATTTCAGATATAGAGAGTCTTACACGAGTGCTCATTTCATATAAAATTTATTCAAACAGCTTCGGCGAGTTTCCTAAATTTCATATGAAATGACGAGTATATAAAATTTCTGTTTTATACCACATAACGATTTTAAATATAATTGTATTCATTACGTTAACACACCCGTGTGACATAGTGCATTCTTTCACATCTCCAAAATGGCTACTTTTCTGATGAAAATCCGTGATATTTTTCTTACAAATACTGCAAACATAGGTTGTGTGTGCTCGTTTGAACCGCCTCATTGAGGCGGTTCTAACGAGTATCCACAACCTATGTCTTGGAGCATAAATAGGAAAAACAATGTATACCCCCTTAAACCCCAGTTTTCTCTATATAAAGTGGGGTTTAGGTGGTGTTTATTTCACGGACTTGTTTACGTGGTGACCGAAGAAGTTCGAAAGAAAGCATAGGGTTGTCACGGACACCGTCATTACGTGAGACGGTGTAACGTAATATTCTCGCATCGAAAACCTAAGAAAAGGATATAAATGCATGAGTTTCAGTCGATAATTTTAGCGGGATTTCTTATAACAATGGCGAAAAGTTGTGAGATTTTGAAGGAAACAACAGCATTATTGCCGATTTTCAGCCTGTTAGAATCGAAATAGATCAGCTCTAACTGTGATTTGTTGAGTAATAAATCACAGTTTGGAGGTCAGTTGTAAAGTAGATCAAATCATGAGCGCGTTGCGCGCGTGATTTGTTTACTTACAACTGACCGACCAACTGTGATTTATTACTCAACCAATCACAAACTAGAGCTGATCTATTTCGATTCTAACAGGCTGAAAATCGGCAATAATGCTGTTGTTTCCTTCAAAATCTCACAACTTTTCGCCATTGTTATAAGAAATCCCGCTAAATTTATCGACTGAAACTCATGCATTTATATCCTTTTCTTAGGTTTTCGATGCGAGAATATTACGTTACACCGTCTCACGTCAAGGAAATAGACCAGTGACGTCAAAAATTGGCAGATTTTAATGACGTCACTCGTCACGCTCTTCCTTGCCGTGATTTGTTGTAGAATAAAACACAGTTATTTTCCATTGAATAAATAGGCGCGCTGTATTAGAATATTTCTTAAAGGGCTCCTGTGGTATTTGAATACCTTTCAAAATGCGCAAATTTAATAGAACGTGCTATTTTTAGATCAAAATGTGTATATTTTGTTTGTTATGTAATTCATTAATTATACAATTTTGAAATTCGGTCATCATCTGGGTTCCCGAAAAGTGATGTAACGATGCAAAGTAACTGTTGTAATACGCAGAACACTTCATTGACTATCACTATTAATAGAATATAAGAATCTTATATGGG
Organism: Lucinisca nassula; assembly: GCA_963580285.1. Taxonomy (NCBI): domain Eukaryota; kingdom Metazoa; phylum Mollusca; class Bivalvia; order Lucinida; family Lucinidae; genus Lucinisca; species Lucinisca nassula. Next base: position 78,220,237 of record OY757024.1, on the reverse strand, counting down.
TGTGAGGGTTGGATTGAAAAATCCGTCCCGAGGGACACTGTCCCGAATCACGAGGCTTGCCGAGTGATGCCGGACAGTGATTCCGAGGGACGGATTTTTCTATCCACCCCTCACACCCATATTGGATTCTTTTTCTTGCATGCCTTCCATTTCTATTGCAAATTTTTAATGGTGCTGTCACTTCGGTCACCGACGTCCGCCATTTTGTATTGACACAACAGGAATGTTTAGTGTCGTCACGCATGACGACACCACACATAAGGTTGTAATCAACCAGTGTATTTATCAAACACGCGATTATATTCGATTTGGGGTCGGAACACCAGGGTCAGAACATAAATTTCTATCCCAGGGTAAAATCACGGATTTCCTTGCCTGGTGTGCAAGAAAATAGCTTGCCGGCCTCGGTAGCTCAGTCGGATGCGCGTCTGACTGGTGATCAGGAGGATGCGGGTTCGATACCTGCCGGGGTGGGCAACATTCTTTCGTGGAGATTGATCATGAAATCTTTTCTACGGTCATTCTCTCTCTTCCGCTGATTCAAGAAGGGCAGTTGTCAGTTTCTGGCGAAAGAATGTGCACTGTTCTGGTTAACCGCTTACGTAAGCCTGCCCAGGAAAAGTGTGGATAGGTAAACTGACCGGATCAAATATGATCTAAATAGAGTTGACTGGGCCGTGCAACTCCAATACAAATTGAAAATAGCCTCGCTATTCTTATTGGCTATTCTTATTTGTTTGTTTGATTTGAAGTTTAACGTCCCCGTCAACACTGTAAAGTCCTTATGGAGACGTTGCTTCCAATTTTGTGGCACTTTTACCCGACATTGAGATGAAAGACATCTCAAGTCCTGCCGCCCAATGAAACCAATAGGGTTTATAAGTATGGACGGACCGACTCGCACCGCATTCCACGGGCCGGCTTAGATCCTCTAAGCGGTTTACCAGTACTCGTGTGCGGGTCGGTTTCAGCTCTACGTCGAAGCATCACGCAGCCCATCTATTTCTTCAAGCCCCCATGGGCGGGGGCTGTGATATTCTTATCGATGGGAGGTCAGAGTTATCTGTGGAATCTAGACTGGAATCGTGGTTTTGACCTAGCAAACAGTGTAGACCCAGATCAGACGCCGCGGAACGCGGCGTCTGATCAAGGTCTGCACTTTAAGCTTAAAAGCTGAAATTTAACATCACGTGAACAAGTCCGTGAAATGAGCATCCCGCTAAACCCCACTTTGTACAGAGAAAATTGGGGTTTACGGGGGTATGCATTATTTTCTTGTTTCTGTCCAAGACATAGGCTGTGGGTACTAAACTCATTGAGGCGGTTCTAACGAGCACCCACAACCTATGTTTGCAGTATAAATGAGAAAAATATCACGGATTTTCACCAGAAAACTGGCCATTTCGGAGATGTGAAAAATGCACTATCACGGTCGCACAGGTGTGTTATCGTAATGAGAGTCAAACTTAACAGCCTCAGTCCAGCTTACACTCAGAGACAATCTACCCACCTGTTCTCTTAGTGCTTCGATTCTTAAGGATTTGTTTGTTTGTTTTGGAGTTTTACGGCCCAGTCAACACTATTTAGGTCATTTTTGAGCCGGTCAGTTTACCTATCAACACTTTCGTGGGCAGGCTTATACGTAAGCGGTTAACCAGTACAGTGCACATTCTTTCGCCAGAAACTGACAACTGCCCTTCTTGGATCAGCGGAAGGGAGAGAATGACCGCAGAAAAGATTTCATGATCAATCTCCACGAAAGAATGTTGCCGACCCCGGCGGGAGTCGAACCCGCGTCCTCCTGATCACCAGTCAGACGCACATCCGACTGAGCCACTGAGGCCGGCCGATGCTTAAGGATACATGTAGAGACACTTGAGGTATTTTGTTCTGAAATTTCAAAGTCGTACCCTTTTTGTCATTTATTATGACTCGAGGGATTGACAATATACTGGTTGTTTGATTGTCTCTGAGTGTAGGCTAAAAAAAGCCCTGACCTCGTACTCTAAATGTTTGTAAATAGACCAACAGTAGCTCTTCAGTGCTGAAGTCCACGTGACTATCTCTTGATCACAGATTTAAATCCAAAAATCCTTTGTGCATAATAGGGTTATAATTGAATCATATCGTGTTTGTTTTGACAGACTGTTTTTCTCTTAAGACCACTTTTAAACAGTCACAAAGGTGGTTCCAGACCAGAGGACATTGTGTGCATGCATTCAGGAAGAAAGAATAACTGCAACCTTCTAAATAAGCTTTTTAAAGCAGAATTTGTCTCAATTTTAGGCGAATGTCACTTTCAGTTTCTGGCAAAAGAACGTGCACTGTACTGGTTAACCGCTTACGTATAAGCCTGCCTAGGAAAAGTATGGATAGGTAAACTGACCGGCTCAAAAATGACCTAATAATGTTGACTGGGCCGTTAAACTCCAATAAAAATAAAAATCCACCAGCGGTCATAGCGATTGTACAAAATCCAGGTAACGCGTATTTATTGCCGCGCTATTTTTGTCGCGGTGACGTCAGAGAGCTGAGTCAAGAGGGCTATCTATTATTTCTACACTGGGCGGCGTCTGACCAGGGCCTACATGATTTAAAATACAGTAAAATTCCAATATAAAGACCATATTTGGAACTGTTCAAAAGTGGTCTTTAAGACCACTTTTGAACAGCACCAAAGGTGGTCTCTTATAAGATGACAGTGGGTGTATAAAACACAAAGAAAAACTAACCGAAACGTTCTTAATAAGCTTTTAAAAGCAGATTTTGTCTTTGTGTTTCCATGTATGTGGTCTAAATAGCGGAATGATACTGGACAGGAAGGAGTTTAAGGGTTAAACGGAACAGCCTTATTCGCCGTACAGGACAATTTACTGTACAGGAAGGAGTTTAAGGGTTGGACGGAACAGCCTAATTCGCCGTACAGAACCATTTTCCCAAATTAGAGACAATCGACCCAACAGTGCTGTCAGTGCTTTGATTTCAGTGCTGTCAGTGCTTTGATCTTCAAGACCACTTTTGAACATTCGCAAAGGTGGTCCCTGGCCAGAGGACACTGTGTGCAGAATTCACGAAGAAAGAATAACTGCACCCTTGTAAATAAGGTTTTTTAAATCAGAATTTGTCTTGATACTAGGCAGTCTTAAATAGCGGAAAATGACTGTTTTTCAGAAAAGAAAATCAGCCTTTGTGAAAATCGCCGGAAGTACAGACTTCTTCAAGCTTCAGACCGTGAAGTATGAACATAACAAGACAACGTCAAGACAACATTATATGAAAAATTTGCCCGACGCTGAGAAAGACGTAGAAGGCGACATTGGCTTACGGTGAGTTTTAGCGCCAGTTTCGTTTGAGCGGACGACATTTGAAATATAGTTTTTAGCTCGCCTTACGAAAGTAAGTGTGTGGTGGTGGTGGGGGTGGGGGTGCGGGGGCGCTATTTATTGCTGCCCGGCGTCCGGCGTCGGTTTAAGTTTACCTGCAAGCTCTTATTTGTGATGTTTAACAAATTTAATTTCAAATCTAATTAACAAAGTAGTATAAAACACTATTTTACAATGTCTTTTGTTGCCGCCCCCGCACATAGGGGCTTGAAGAAATATATGGGCTGCACGATGCTTCCACGCAGAGCTGAATCCGGCCCGCACACTAGTACTGGTTACCGCTTAGAGGATCTAAGCCTATCCAGGAACCGCGGTGCGAGGCGGACCGTCCATGCTAATAAACCCTATTGGTTTCATTGGGCGACAGGGCTTGAGATGTCATTTCATCTTAATGTCGGGTAAAAGTCCCACAAAATTGGAAGCAACGTCTCCAAAATGACCTTTAAAGTGTTGACGGGGACATTAAACCTATAATCAAACAAACAAAACAATGTCTTTTGTACTTCCTTTTCCAGTTTTTGTGCTTAAAATAGGAATTTGCAGATGTTAATTATTTGCTCTGTATTACTCGGACCTCCCTTGTTGTAGTGGATAGACATCAGGGATCAAAGAGAAGCCTCCGTGGTGTAGTGGTTACGCTACTCGCCTTGTAAACCAGGGGTCGCAGGATCGATTCCGTGCTTTTCCAGACTTTCGGATGAGTCTTTAAACCGAGATCCCGTGTCTGTATGACCTTAGCTGTTGGTGGGTCGTAAAATTCAAACACTCACTCGCTCAGGAATCAAAGGGTCGTGAGTTCAGATCCTGGTGAAAACACATACAGTAGAACTTCGATAGCTCGAACACCGATGGCTCGTTTACCATGGCTGAATCGAACCCGTTCTTGAGTCCCTATTGAATTTCTCTACATAAGTCCCACAAAATTGGTCTCCAAAATACCTCAGTTCAGTCAACCAATCGTTCCGTTTAGACCTTATAAACATGGGACATTGGCGTACAGTGCAGACTCAGATCAGACGCCACAGAACGATTTTTATGCTGAAAATACTTTAAAATCCTATCTTAAGACCACATCCGGGACTGTTCAAAAGTGGTCTTTAAGACCACTTTTGAACAGTCCCACAGGTCGTCTCCCACTTGGACCCTGGATCGTAGAACACTAGGTATGTCGTTATGCCTCCTGGCAGTGGCTCGAACTACCGCTGTCTCGAACAGATTTTCGTGGTCCCTAAGGTGTTCGAGTCATTGAAGTTTAACTGTAAATGATCCCCCCCAAGCGAATTTGTGTCTTCGAGCATTCCGTCATGACAAATTTTAATTGCACATGCCCAGCCATTCAGAGGGGCCAGGGATATGACTTTCTGTCTGAAGGTTCCTCTTGATTCACTGCATATATGAGCGAGCAGCGAATGTTCTTGCGAGACTGCGAGGATGCGCATGCTCGCCTGAACCTTCGCTGCTCGCATAGGCGATAAGTATCAAAATCGCTTCACGGGGCCCAAATAGTTATTATTACTCAGAAGTTTGAAGAATTTTTTTTAATCAAATATAGATTTCGCTTTTTTACAGTGTTGCAAAGGCTTGAAAACAAGATTTCTTGTTCATTTGTTCTTTGGGGGTAGTTTTTGATTCGCTTTCAATGCTGCAGCCTGTTTATCTCTTTTACATAAGAAAATGACATTCTTTCGGGCAAAACCTGCAAAACTGGAATTGAATTTTTTAAAATAACAACAAAAACAAGATTTCTTCTTCAATGGATTTCATGGGTACTGTCTGGTTCTCTTTTAATTGCTGCAGTCTGTTGGGTTGTTTAGCAGGAGAAAATTTCAATTTAGATAACTTGCCCTCATCCAACTTAAGCCCCAAAGGCCGAACTGTGTTGACTTCGGACAACTCTTGTTGCTTATTCTTTCTAAGCATGCATGGCTAGATTAACCCTTGTCCTGCTGAGCCCGGATATGCCTTATCTTTGAAACAATGTAGATCCAGATCAGATTGCTTCTGAAGAAGCCATCTGATCAGGATCTTCATTGTTTGCCATCCAGTTTATGAATTTGTTGCAATAATTTGCATCAAGTAATCTGGTTGGCTGATAATCAGTAGTGGGTGTGGCAGATTAAAATATTTAGCAGAACAAGGGTTAAGATAATTTATGTCAAACTTGACTGTCACTGCAAAATTAAGAAAAAAAAACTGTATCAATAGAGAAATGTCATCAGCTCTGCAGTGTTGTTCAAGGAACAGATCCACTCTAGCAGTGATTTGTTCAGTAATAAATCACAGTCTTGAGGTCAGTTGTAAACTAGATCAAATCACGAGATCGTAGCGCGAGTGATTTAGCTGTTTTAATTGACCGACATACTGTGATTTAATACTCAACAAATCACACATTAGAGCTAATCTGCTTCGATTCTATCACACAGAAAATCGACAATTATTTTTTCTTCAAATTCTCCGAACCTTCCGCCATTGTTAGAAGAAAACATGTTAACGTTTTTGACTTAGGCCGACCATAATTATCTTTCTGTGTCTGTCCCTCTACCTACCCGGAAAACTGCCCCTGCCCAAAAAATTTAATTGGCCATCATGAAGATTTTTTTTTCTTTTTTTAATTTTCTTGTGTTAAGATTCATTAATCCTTATTCTGCTGATGAACTGCTGATGGAAAAAATTCTGACTGTCCACCAACATCATAAAATGTATTTATTCAATTCACAAACTGCATGAAAAATCAAAGCACTGACAGTACTGGTGGGTCGATTGTCTCTGGGTGTAGTTAGGAAAAATGGGCCTGAGCGTAGACTGTTTCGTTTAGCCCTTAAACTCCTTTACTGAAAGCAAACCGTGTAGACCATGATCAGACGCTGCGTTTTTCGGCGCCTGACCCTTAAATTCCTATACTCTAAGCAAACAGTGAAGACCCTGATCAGACGCCGCGTTCTGGGCGTCTGATCTGGGTCTACACTGTTTGCCTAGCCCAACCCATGATTCCAGCCCAGATTTTACAGTTAACCTTTTCACGTAAACACGCTGACCTCACTGCGATAAAATATAAATAATCTGCGTGGATTCCTACAAATCAGTGATAGTCACGTGGACTCCAGCACTAATAGAGGTTTTGTCCTTTATACCTTTGGGTCGATTGAACAATCGACCCAACAATGTAGACCCGGGTAGGATGTCATCTGATCTGAGTCTTCGCTGGCTTCGCTGGTCGCTCAAGCCTTCTTGTAGATTTTGTCATGCGCTGGCTCAATTAGACTGTTGGGTTTACATTACAGGCCGGGTGATCTGCTTCTTGAAGTCAATGGGAAGTCACTAGAGGCAAAGACGCAGAAGAAAGTCCTTCGCATTTTCAGAAACATCTGGCCGGAGAAAGACAAGAAGATCTTCATTAATCTGGTTTGTATGCATTGAGCGAATCATTATATGGGCCCCGTCAAGCGATTTTGGTACTTATCGCCTATGCGAGCAGCGAAGGTTCAGGCGAGCCTGCGCATCCGCGCAGTCTCGCCAGAACCTTCGCTGCTCGCTCATACGAGCAGTGAAGCAAGAGGAACCTTCAGATAGAAAGCCATATCCCTGGCCCCTCTGTATGGCTGGGCATACGCAGTTAAAATTTGTCATGACGGAATGCTCGAAGACACAAATTCGCTTAGCGGGGCTCATATGATATAATGAGAATGGGTTAACCTAATGGGGGAAAAAGGAGGTGGTGGGGTTTGTTTGTTTGTTTGTTTATTTGATTTGAGGTTTAACGTCCCCGTCAACACTGTAAAGGTCATTTTGGAGATGTCGCTTCCAATGTTGTGGGACTTTTACCCGACATTGAGATGAAATGACATCTCAAGCCCTGCCGCCCAATGAAACCAATAGGGTTTATAAGCATGGACGGGCCGACTCGCACCGCTTTGCCTGGGAAGGCTTAGATCCTCTAAGCGGTTTACCAGTACTCGTGTGCGGGTCGGTTTCAGATCTGCGTGGAAGCATCATGCAGCCCATCTTTTTCTTCAAGCCCCGATGGGCGGAGGCCTAGGTGGTGGGGTGAGTGGAGCGCCCGGCCAACAGATGTGTTGATGATAAATAGGAGTTTATAGGATAACGCAACCCGTGTAACATAGTGCGTTCTTCATATTTCCAACACTGATATGTCACGATGCATTTTTTCTTATTTCTGCCTCAAACATAGGTTGTAGGTGCTCTTTAAGCAATCAGTGTAGGTTGTAGGTCTCAAACATAGGTTGTAGGTGTTTTTTAAGCAATCAGTGTAGACCTAGATCAGACGCCGCGTTCTCCGGCGTCTGATCTGGGTTTACACTGTTTGCCAATCTCCGAAAAAGGGATCGCTAGCCATATATGGGTTAACCTTATGACTATTATCTTAACAATTTTCTCCTGAGGTGAACATTCCTTATTTAAGCGTGTTCTAGCGAGCACCCACAATCTATTTCGAAGCAGAAATAAAAAAGTACAACATATTTTCATTGATCTATATATGCCTAGTGGCCTCAAATTGTTACCGCAGCAGCAAAAATTTATATTAGGGTCTTGAAAATCTGAATTTAGACAAAGATGGCCATCAGAGTTAAAAAATAGAAAAAAAATCACATATCCTGTCATGCTGTGGCTCGATTTCAAAACAATTTCACGGATATGTTTCTCTCATGGCTCTGTACCAAAATTTATAAACTCTGGCTCCATTGTTTTGAACAAGATGGCCGCCAGCGCTAAAATAATAATTAAAAAAAATTAAACATCTCATGTCAAGCCTATGGCTCGGTGTCAAAAGAATTTCATAGAAATATTTTCCGAATGGCCTGTACTAAACTTACTGAATTGGTTCCACTCCACTCCACCTTGGCTGCCAGAGCTAAAACATTACGATAACACATCCGTGTGATTATGTGCATTTTTCATATCTAAAAAAAAAAAAAAAATAATTTTCTGATGAAAATTTGTGACATTTTTCTTATGTATACTCCAAACATAGGTTTTGGGTGATCGTTAGAACCGCCTCATTGAGGCGGTTCTAACGAGTACCCACAACCTATGTCTTGGAGCAGAAATAAGGCAAATATTGTTTACCCCGAAAACCCCAGTTTTCTTTATAAAAAGTGGGGTTTAGGGGGTCTTTTTTTCACAGGCTTGTTCACGTGATGGACAACAGAACAAAACTGGTCCCAGTCAACTGATTCCACTCCACTGAACAAAAAAAACTGCTCGATGTCAAAATAATTTCATAGGAATGCTTTCCTCATGGCTCTGTACAAAAATTACTAAACTGGTTCCACGCCACTCACTGAATAAGGTGGCTTCCAGAGAAAACAGAACAAAAATGGTCCAAGTCAACTGATGCATGGTGCACTTCACTGAACAGCTTGAATGAGAAAAAAAAATCTAAAAGGGAATGGGAACACCTTCAGGGGAGGCAACTCCCGCAAAAGTATTTTTGTCTCCCATGTCAGTCGGGGGCAACTCTTAAAGGTAAGAATTTGCTCCTTTAAGACTAGACCCCTTTTTCAGCGGGACAGGCCTTAAAGAAAAGTCAACAGGAAGTACCGAAAACTGTCTCCCTTGGAAAAATGGCAGAAAAATCTGCCAGGTATTCCCATTCCCCTTAAATGTTGCATCCACTCATTTTAAAAATAATTTAACAAACTCTTGGTGAACAAAATAGCAGGTAGTATAAAATTAAGGCAACAACGAAAGGTAATACATCATGACTCAGACCTCTTGTTAGCCCCCGCCCATCGGGGCTTGAAGAAATAGATGGGCCGCAAGATGCTTCCACACAGAGCTGAAACCGATCCGCACATGAGTTTGTAAACTGCTTAGAAGATCTAAGCCTGCCCGGGCAATGCGGTGCGAGTCGGTCCGTCCATGCTTATTAAACCTATTGGTTTCAGTGGGCGGCAGGGCTTCAGATGTCATTTCATCTCAATGACGGGTAAAAGTCCCACAAATTGGAAGCAACGTCTCCAAAATGACCTTTACAGTGTTGACGGGGACGTCAAATCTCAAATCAAACAAACAAAACAGACCTCTTGTTTAATTTCTGTGCTTTTATAAAGATTAGATCAGAAGTCTTTAAAAATGATTTTTTTTCTCTCCCTTTTTTCAGGTATTTCGAAGATGGGAAACCAAACCTGTCGAAGGGAAGAAACGAGTTTTCGAGGTGGACTACTTGCTCAAACTTGTGCTGGAGCCCGATACGCCCATGCTACATGAAAAAGGAGCAAAACGTCGGTCTTTTCGATGGTTGCGTAGACATGGGACAGCAAGAGACACTGAAATAAGTAATGAAAATATGAAAATTATGCATAATGATATTATTTCTTATTACATAACGCTGCTGTTGTATATATATAGTGTATATCGTCATGTCATAAAAATTTTACCACCGAAAAACGAAATTTTCAGATGAAAAATTGTGATATTTTTCATATTTCTGCTCAAAACTCAGATGGCAGATACTCGTTAGAACCTCCTCGACGAGGCGGTTCTAAAGAGTACCTACAATCTATAATTTGAAAAAAAAAATATAATGTATACCCAGTTTTGGGGTTTAAGGGGGTCAAAATTATATAGGCATGTTTTCGTGATGCGAAGACTATGAATAGACTGTGCGTTTAGTCAATGGCAGTTTAAGATTTTTTGTCTGTTTGCAGATAAGAATAATTCCATTTTTTTTTTCATCTCATCGCCCAGTCGGTGTGTACGAGCTGCACAATCTATGTTTTGAGCAGAAATATGAAAAATATTAGATTTTTTTTATCTTAAAATTTCATTGGTTTTTTTTTTTTTTGTCGTATAAATTTTCAATATAATTTATGTGAATAGGCGTGTTTTCATAATATACTAAGAATTTCATAATATACTTAGAATTTTTCAGCAAAAATATAAGCATATTTTCCACATTAAATGATCAAATTTCTAACGGTATATTAAGTAACAACATCATTAATTTGAACAACCGAACTGATTTAATCACATGACGTCGCGTCCGAGAATGTAATAACGCCATATATTACATGCATAACAGAGAAATACCATGATTTCTATCAGACAAAAACATGGTATTTTCCTTTTAGCTAAGGAGAAATATTTCCTCTTAGCTGGGGAAATAAATCTTTCTGGCTGGAACTACTTTTGACACAAGAAACAAGGTACTGCTTTTGCAATGAAATCGCTATATTCAAACGCGGGAAAGTTCAGACACGTCGACGTTAATTATGACGTCATCTCAATGGCGTCTGAGAAGATATCAACAAACGTTCAGAATGCGTGACGTTCGAGTAGGATGCAAGGTTGGAATACAGATTATCTGGACATAACTACAGAATGAGGGGTACGTTTGGTGACCGTTCTCTCGCATTTTTAATTGTTTTATCATTATAATACTTTATTTCTTCCATCTTCATGCATTACAATAGGAACCGCTTTCAAGATGGCGTCTATACAGTTTTTGTTTCAGTCAGCTTATGTGTCACTGCGCCCACTACCTTTTGCATAGACTGTATGTTAACAGTGAACTGTAAACAGAATTAGATGCAAAATGATCCATCAGCTCTATCAAATGCATGTAATATATAGTTTATTGATTCAGCCCATTCTAAATATGGGATTTATAAACCTCGGGAGATTGAACATCCTATAAAGAAACTCGTGCGCAAGCGCACTCGTTTCTTTATCGGATCTTCAACCACCCTCGGTTTATAAATCCCATATTTAGAATCGGCTGAGTAATAAACTCTATGTATTAAATTCGGTAATCCACTAGTGGATTAGATATGCAGATTAGGTAGATACGTCCTGTAACGTTACATGTACGACATCCTTAACGACGTCGCGTTTACTATTGGTGGAATATTGACAATTTTGTAAAACAGTCGTGAATAGAATGCGCTTTAACTGTCATATGATAAATAGAATCTTGCATTCGTGCACATGTATTATTGAATTTATCAAACTAATTTAGGAAGAGGCATAAAATGCTCGGCAAACCCTCGCATTTTATCCATCTTCCTCAACTCGTTTAATAAATTCAATAATACACGAACACTCATGTAAGATCCTTTTATACATTATTAAACTTATTAAACGAGTTGAGGAAAGGGATAAATTCTCGGCAAAGCCTCGCATTTTATCCTTTTTTTCTCAACTCTTTCAGTAACTTCAATAATACATGAACACTCATATAAGATCCTTTATATATTAACTTATTAAGCGAGTTGAGGAAATTTATTAAACGAGTTGAGGAAAAAGAGATAAAATGCTCGGCAGAGCCTCACATTTTATACCTTTTCCTCAACTCGTTTATTAAAGTCAATAATACATGAACACTCATGTAAGATCCTCTACTTACAGCATACAAGGTTGCTGACAGAGAGCAGCAGGAAACCAAACAATTGGAGCTTCCTAAAGGTCAGATAGATGACATTGTGTCAAAAGGTAGTGCGACCAATCGAATAAAACCTATGCACTTTGGAGAGGAAGAGTTCGTTACAGTGGACCACGATGGACTTCTAAGTCTTCAGGTCTGGACTGATGCTACTGCCTCAAACAGTAAGTTGTTTAACCAATTGATATGGATGGAATCGTCTTGCTCGCCAGATAAGAAACTCCATAGTTTTAGCTTGGGATAGAATTTCTGTTCTAACCCTGATGTTCTTACCCAAAATCGAATATTCTCGCGTGTTTGATAAATGCACTGGATATGCGCCGTTGTTAAGGTTGCCGTCATAGCACGTTACGTGACGTCACTAAACATCACTGTAGTGCCATCACAATATTGCGGACGTCGGCAGCCGAATTGTCTGCAGTATTAAAAATCCGCGCTCAGAAATGGAAGGTATGCAAGATAAATCCGTCCCTCAGGATCACTGTCCGGCATCACTCGGCAAGCCTGTGATGCCGGACAGTGACCCTCGGAACGGATTTTTCCATCCATCCCTCACACCCATATAAGATTCTTATATTGTTTCACGCCAAGTAATATTTGGGTTAACGGTTTATTTTTTGGGTCATGTTTTTCAAAAAACAACCATTAAAATAGCGATGTCCGAGGCGGGGCGGGCAGCCGTCGTCCGACAGGTTTTCCTTTTCAAAAACCATAATGCAAATAAAGGGTATTTTTTTCTTGAATTTTGAAAATTACTTTATACAAGATCCTGCATTCTTTGATGGCTCCACTTATGACCTATGTTCTTTGGAAAAGTTGTGATATTTTGTGATATTATTTTTGACCACTCGTGCGAAATTCTCTAAAGAATGAGTTCGAGCGTTAACTAGTCTGACTATTGTTGCCGTTGCGTTTATTAGCATCACTCCCTTGTAGACTCAATCAATGCGGACGAAACCAAATTACGGGTTCTACGAGACAGCTACTTTCCTTCCTTAGTCTGTCCATCCTGTTATTCTACTTGACTATGGTTCTAACGGGCCTCAGTGGCCTGCTATGATGGAAAAGAGCACTGACTCGTAATCATTAGGTCTCTCACAGCTGTGGTTCGAGTCTCGCTCGGGCCACATGCGAGATGTCCAGTTCTGCAATGAAAAGTCAGGTGTTTTTTTTATGTCGGCTACTCCGTGTTTTGCCAACCGCAGATTAACCAGTTCCTAGCATCTTTACTCAGGCTAACTTACGCTGGAATACAGCCAATATACTGTAGAATTTCACTATCAAGACCAGCGAAAATTAAGACTAAATCCTCTTTTTTTTTTAAACATACAGTCGAACTGGCTCGAACACCTTTAGAACCATGACAATCTGTTCGAGACAGGGTTAGTTCGAGCCACTGAGGGCTAATGCCAGGAGGCATAACGACATACTTTAGGACATTTTTTCTGTGTTTTATAATGAAAAATGTATGTTGTGTGTATTAATTAGAATCGCATCATCGAGGCGATTCTAATGAGTGCACACAGCATATATTTGCAAGATAAAAGACGAAAATATCCAAATTTTTACCCTCCCTATTTCTTATGTACAAATTCCCTAGGGACTCAAGAACGGGTTCGACTCAGCCATGGTAACGAGCCATCGGTGTTCGAGCAATCGAAGTTCTACTGAATTTAAAAGTTTCAGTTTTTCTTTCTTTGTGTTTTTACACCCAGTTTCTTGGACTAGTAGCAAACCACCTATGGAACTGTTCAAAAGTGGTCTTTAGACCACTTTTGAACAGTCCTAAAGGTGGTCTAAATGATAGGAATTTTACTGTTTATGCGAACCTTTGTTTCAGATGTCTTCGAGTTCCATTTCTTCAGAGGGGTTGACAAGTCTCAGGAACCATTGTCTTCAATGATTTATTGCAGCCGCATCTGCTGTTCTGGACCAGCTGGTGCCAGATACCTTACATCTGACTTGGACTCACATACAGAACTCATCTTCCAAGTATGTACATGCATGTTTGCAACAGCGAATTTACACCATAATGAAAACACGCTTATATACTTTTGACCCCCTTGAATTCCACGTTTATATTGTAAGACTGGGGTTTACAGGGGTAAACCTTAATTTTCTTATTTCTGCTCTAAAATATAGATTGTGGGTACTCGTTAGAACCGCCTCGATGAGGCGGTTCTAACGAGTATCCACAATCTATATTTTGAGCAAACATAAGAAAAATATCACAATTTTTCATCTTAATTTTTTTTTTTTTTCGGCGGTACAGTTTACAATGGATTTGTATAGGCGTTTTACGACTAAATAACAATAGATTTCTGCTCAAAATCGAGGCTTTATCGAGGTAACTATCAGACAAAGTACATGTACATATGTATCCCACAGATTGGACTGGAAACACTTATGACACATAAAATTAGCACGTCCATGTAATGTAGACCCTCTAAACCCCATTTTATATAGAGAAAAGTGGAGTTTCAGCGTGTTCTAACATTTGCCTTATTTTCGTTCAAAAATATAGATTGTGTGTACTCGTTAGAACCGCCTCATTGGGGCGGTTCTAACGAGCACACACAATGTATATTAGGACTAGATCTGCAGATAAGAAAAACACCATTTTAGAGCATGGGTGTGTTATCTTAGCCCTTTTTGTACCAAATGGAATCTTCGCCCGATGATGTAAATATAAGAAACAAGCTTAATTTTTCTGCTGTTCATGCATGTATAAACGACAGCGGGTCGCTAACAAAGTTTACATGAACCACTTTGGGGTTTATTTACTTTGCAAGCAACCCACTGCGTTCATACTTTCATGAACAGCAGAAAAATAAAATTCATTTCTTAAATATATTTAACATTCAAAGCACTGAGAGTACTGGTGGGTCGATTGTCTCTGAGTGTAGGCTGGAAAAAATAGTCCTGGACTGAGATTTAAACTGTTTCGTTTAACACATGAATTCCACTTTAAAGCAAAACGTGTAAACCCTGATGAGACGCTGCGTTTTGCGGCGACTGGCCCTCAGATTCCTGTAGTGCAAACAAACAGTGTAGCTCCTGATCAGAAATAATAATAATAATAATTATAATAATAATAATCAACCTTATTTATAGAGGGTAACAGATTTAGTACTAGTACTAACCTTCCATGCGGCCCTCTTTTCCTGGGTAGGAACCAGTACTAAGCAATGTGGATAAAGTTTCTTGCTCAAGGAAACAACACATGGCGCTTGCAGGGATCGAACCGGCTGCATTTCGATCTCAAATACGATGCTTTACCACTGCACCATAGCGCTCCACGTTCTGTGGCCCCTGATCTGGGTCTACACTGTTTGCCAAGCCCAACCCATGATTTCAGCCGAGGTTCTATAGGTAACCCTATTGCGCAACACGTTGACCCCATGGCGATAAAATTAACGCTGTTACTTTCTATAAATAAGTTACCTGGATTTCCTACAAAATCAGTGATAGTCACGTTAACTGTTAACTTCAGCACTGAAGAGCTACTTGCGCTTTATAACTTAGGGTCGATTGCTAAACAATCGATCCAACAATAGAGTACAATCCTGTAGTTATAAGACAGTCTGGACACATATTCAGCTCAACCATTATGAAAACATGCCTGTATGATTCTAACCCCCTTGAACCCCACTTTTATATTGCAAAACTGGGATTTACAGAGGTAAACCTTATTTCTAGCTCACCTGAGCACTTCGTGCTCAAAGTGAGCTTCTGGGATCGGTCATTGTCCGTCGTCCGTGCCTGCGTCCGTGCGTCGGTCGTCAACTTTTGCTTCAAACAACTTCTTCTCCAAAACTGCTGGACAGATTTTGATCTAATTTCCTCTACCAAAATTGCTCAAACTGTTCCGCTCGGGTGAACAAGATGGCAGCCAGAGCTAAAAATAGAAAAAAAGCTTTAAACGACTTCTCCTGCTTAACCAGTGGATGGATTTTGAAATTATTTCACAGGAATGTTCCTTGGATGACCTTCTACCAAAATTGCTCAAACCGTTCCGCTCCGTTGAATAAAATGGCCACCAGAGCTAAAAATAGAAAAACCTTTAAACGAATTCTTCTCCTTAACCAGTGGATGGATTTTGAAATTATTGCTTAGGAATGTTCCTTGGGTGCCCCTCTACTAAAATTGCTCAAACCGTACCGCTCGGATGAACAAAATGGCCGCCAGAGCTAAAAATAGAAAAACTTTTAAAGGACTTCTTCTCCTTAACCAGTGGATGGATTTCGAAATTACTTTACAGGAATGTTCCTTGGGTGACCCTCTACCAAAATTGCTCAAACCGTACCGCTCGGGTGAACAAGATGGCCATCAGAGCTAAAAATAGAAAAACCTTTAAACGACTTCTTCTCCTTAACTTATAGATGGATTTTTAAACTACTTCACAGGAATGTTCCTTGGATTATCCTCTACCAAAATTGTTCAAACCGTTCCGCTTGGGTGAACAAGATGGCCGCCAGAGCTAAAAATAGAATAACCTTTAAACGACTTTTTCTCCTTAACCAGTGGATGGATTTTGAAATTATTTCACTGGAATATTCCTTGGTTGACCCTCTCCAAAAATTGCTCAAACCGTTCGGCTCGGGTGAACAAAATGGCCGCCAGAGCTAAAAATAGAAAAAACTTTAAACGACTTCTTCTCCTTAACCAGTGGATGGATTTAGAAATTATTTCACAGGAATGCTCGTTTGGTGAACCTGTACCAAAATTGCTCATACCGTTCCGCTCCGGTGAACAAAATGGCCGCCAGAGCTAAAATAGAAAAACCCCTTAAACGACTTTTCTCCTTAACCAGTGGATGGATTTTGAAATTATTTCACTGGAATGTTCCTTGGGTGACTCTGTACCAAAATTGCTCCGCTCGGGTGAACAAAATGGCCACCAGAGCTAAAAATAGAATAACCTTTAAACGACTTTTTCTCCTTAACCAGTGGATGTATTTTGAAATTATTTCACAGGAATGTTCCTTTGGTGAACCTCTAGCAAAATTGCTCATACCGTTCTGCTCCGGTGAACAAAATGGCCGCCAGAGCTAAAAATAAGAAAACCTTTAAACGACTTCTTCTCCTTAACCAGTGGATGGATTTTGAAATTATTTCACAGGAATGTTCGTTTGGTGACCCTCTACCAAAACTGCTCATACTGTTCCGCCTGGGAGAACAAAATGGCCACCAGAGCTTCTCCTGCTTAACCAGTGGATGGATTAATAGCCCTGGGGCCAAAAACGGCCCCGCCCCGGGGCCCACTGGTTTTACATAGGCTTATATAGGGAAAACCTTTAAAAATCTTCTTGTCTGAAACCAGAAGGCCCAGGTCTTTGATATTTGGTAAGTAGCTTCGTAAAGTGGACCGTTACCAAGAGTGTCAAATTATAGCCCTGGGGCCAAAAACGCCCCCGCGCCAGGGCCCACTGGCATTACGATAACCCACCCGTGCGACATAGTCCATTTTTTCACATATCCAAAATGGCTACTTTTCGGATGTAAATCCATGATATTTTTTCGTATTTCTACTGCAAACAGAGGTTTTGGGTGCTCGTTAGAACCCCCTCATTGAGGCGGTTCTAACGAGTACCCACAACCTATATATTGGAGTAAAAATAAGAAAAATAATGTTTACCCCCGTAAACCCCAGTTTTCTCTATACAAAGTGGGGTGTAAGGGGGTGTTCATTTCACGAACTTGTTCACGTGATGTTTTACATAGGCTTTTATAGGGAAAAACCTTTAAAAATCTTCTCGTCTGAAACCAGAAGGCTCAGGTCTTTGATATTTGGTATGATGCGTCATTTAGTGAACCTCTACCAAGAATGTTCAAATTATAGCCCTGGGGCCAAAAATGTCGCCGCCCAGAGACCCTTTTGTTTTACATAGACTTATAAAGGGAATTTTTTAAAAATCTTCTTCTCCGAAACTGCAAGGCCCAGGTCTTTGATATTTGGTATGGAGCTTCATCTATTGGACCTCTACCAAGATTGTTCAAATTATAGCCCTGGGGCTACAAATGCCCCCACCCCGGGGCCATTTGGTTTTACATAGACTTATATAGCCCTGGTGCATAGGCTAATGTAGGGAATATCATTATAAAAATCTTCTTCTCTGAAACCGCAAGGCCCAGGTCTTTGATATTTGGTGTGTAGCTTCGTCTAGTGGACCTTTGCCAAGATTGTTCAAATTATAGCCTTTGTTGATGTTTGGTATGAAGCTTCACCTTTAAGACCTCTCTCAACATTATGCACATTAAAGCCCTTGGGCCAGTAATGGTCCTACCTGGTGCCCACTTGTTACACTATGGATCAGGTGAGCGATCCAGGGCCATCATGGCCTTCTTGTTCTTATTTCTGCTCTAAAATATAGATTGTGGGTACTCGTTAAAACCTCCCCCATGAGGCGGTTCTAACGAGTACCCACAATCGTTATTTTGAGCAGAAAGAAGAAAAATATCAATCCTTTCTTTAACCCTTGTCCTGCTGAATAAATCAATTTCGTCACGTCCATTTCTGACTTGTCATCAATCAATGTATTTATTGCATTAACACACTGCATGACAAACAGTGTATATCCTGATCAGATGGCTTCTTCAGAAGACATCTGATCTGGATCTACACTGTTTGCAAAGGTAGGGCATGTTTTGTTCAGCGGGATTAGGTTCAGCAAACAATGTTGAACTTGACGCTGCGTTCTGGGGCGACTGATCACGATCTTCATTGTTCTTCCAGTTACATGGCTATTTGTTGTTTTCAGACATCAAACACACAGG
Source organism: Lucinisca nassula (assembly GCA_963580285.1). NCBI lineage: Eukaryota > Metazoa > Mollusca > Bivalvia > Lucinida > Lucinidae > Lucinisca > Lucinisca nassula. The sequence continues at coordinate 78,201,677 of OY757024.1, read as the reverse complement.
CTGTCACGTGCCCAGATGATGTAGATGAAACCTGTTTTATCCTCCGGGAACTCGGAAGTGACGTCCTGTTTGAATCTGTTTTACACAGAGGTATATGCACGAGATATATATATGAAATTTATGAAACGAGCCTTCGGCAAGTTTTATAAACATGGCATATGAAATGACCACGAGTGTAAGATTCTGTTTATCATATGACCAGATTAAATCGGATTTTATCGCCTTGAACTTTGACAATTTTTCACCAAAAATGCATGATTGACATGGACGTCGTCATGACGTTACTTAATCCCGCCAAAGTATTTTTACAGTATGGTCATGCGATTTTTATTACACGACGGTATCCGCTGCTTATCAGCGACGTCATATGATAAATGTACATTAATATCATATTTACTAGTCCATAAAATGTATAATCTTGTATATGGTGAAACGTGGGGTTTACAATGATAAAACTTACTGTCTTTAGTTTTGCTCAAAACATTGATTGTGTGTACTGGTTAGTACCGCCTCAGTGAGGCAGTTCTAATGAGCATCCACTATCTGTATTTGGACATCACGAAAACACGCCCGTACAGTTTTGATTCCCTTAAATTCCACTTTTATACTATAATAATATTAATCACGTGATATCGTATTGGCCCAGTAACAGGTCCGAGGTCTGCTGTATTGGCCCCGAGGCCGAAGGCCGAGGCCAATACAGTTGACCGAGAACCTGTAACTTGGCAATACGAAATTATTTGATTAATGACAATTTTATTAACTGACATAATAAAAAACATGATAACCTCAGTGTTAATACGGAAGACCTCCGAACAATACAGGATAGTCAATTAATAAAGTACATTATTAATTGACTTTCTTGTATTGTTGGAGTTCATCCGTATTAACACTGAGGTCAAAAATCAATAATCATGTTTTTAATGGTGTCATTTAATAAAATTGTCATTAATCAAGTTATTTTGTATTCTCCAAGTTACAGGTCCTCGGTCAGCTGTATTGGCCTCGGCCTTCGTCCTCGGGCCAATACAGCAGACCTCGGACACGTAACTAGGCCAATACGAAATGACTAGATTAAAAGCATTATAGTAATACTGGGGTTTACTCGGGTATACATTACTCTTCTTATTTCTGTTGAAAAACATAGATTTGGGGGTAACCACATGTTGTGAGCAGACTGATTATGAATACTATTAGAATTGTTATATGAAGTTTCCGTTTATTTATTTATTTATTTTTTGTGATAAAATTTTTAATATACATATATTTGAATAGACACGTTTTCATAATGAGTAGAAATAAAGAATATACAAGAAAACTATTCGAAAAATCCTAGCAGATATGACAAATGCCACCGTGGCAGATGGGTCTGTTAGCATAATATGACATATTCCATCACGAAAACACGCCTATAAAAATACATAGTAAATTTTATCACCGAAAAAACGAAGATTTTAAGATGAAAAATTGTGAATTTTTTTCTTATTTCTGCTCGAAATATAGATTGTGGTGCACTTAAGAATCGCCTCATCGAGGCGGTTCTAACGAGTACCCACTTTCTATATTTTAGAGCAGAAATAAGAAAGTGAGGCGGTTCTAACGTGCACCCACAATCTATATTTCGAGCAGAAATAAGAAAAATAAGGTTTTATCCCTGTAAACCCCAGTTTTACTGTATAAAAGTGGGGTTCAAGGGGGTGAAAATTATAATGGCGTGTTTTCGTGATGCTATTGAGACGATCCATCACGAAAACACGCCTATATTATGTTGACCCCCTTGGACCCCACTTTTATATAGTAAAACTGGGGTTTACAGGGGTAAACCTTATTTTTCTTATTTCTGCTCGAAAATATAGATTGTGGGTACTCGTTAGAACCGCCTCGATGTGGCGGTTCGAACGAGTACCCACAATCTATATTGTAAGCAGAAATAATAAAAACTATCACAATTTTTCATCTTAAAATTTGCATTTTCAAAACAGTTATCCCTATTCTGATGCATTTGTTCATTTGTTTGTTAAAAGTATACTCTCTGCACAAGATGGCAAGCGCTGTGAGCTGCGTAAAACCAAATGCCAGCTAATCAAAAGCGACGTTAGAGGGTGAAGTTGGGTTTCCGACAGTTTAACGCTGAATATACTATCGCAAAGTTTTGACGTTGTCAATCCAGATAGCGCTTGACATGCCAGTGTTAAAACTTCAAACTACAGTAGACCTTCGATGGCTCGTTTCCCATGGATGTGTCGAACCCATTCTTGAGCCCCTAGCGAAGTCCTCTACATAAGAAATAGTGGGGGGGGGGGGTAATTAAGGAGAGTTTAGTCTTTTATCTTGGAAAAGTATGCTGTTTGTACTCATTAGAATCGCCTCGATGAGGCGATTCTAATGAGTACACACAGCATACATTTTCATTATAGAACACCGAAAATGCGTCAAAAAGTACCTCGTTATGCCTCCTGGCAGTAAGCCTCTGTGGCTCGAACTACCCCTGTCTCGAACAGATTTTCGAGGTCCCACAGGTGTTCGAGCCATTGAAGTTCGACTGTAAATTCAATCCATTATTTTACAGGGTTCTACATTGGTTGTGAACAAGCAAGCGACGGAGTTGTACAGTTTGTATTGATTAGAAAATCCAAACATCAAATCATTCATGACAGTGAACTTCAGAACGTAAAATTTCACCTGTATACAGTCAAAAGTGAAAAAGAGACATTTTTTCATAGAATTTCTCAGTCAGACTTTATACAATCCTTATTTAGCTGCACAGGCAGAAGTTCACAGCTCAGGAAGACTCAATAGTGAGTTAAGACTGGTAGTAGTTTGTCTCGATTGTTTGTTTGATTGTTTATGATAAGGTTGTGTTTATTCCAGAGTGTTTATGAAATACTTGTGTTTAGGAGACCATGATAATGTATTCACTGAAGAGTGTTTATGATAATGGTTTATTGAAGAGTGTTTATGATATTGTGTTTATTTGAGAGAAATAATGGTGATGTATGAATTATATTGTGTTTATTAGAGATTGTATATGATAATGTTTTTATTGAAGAATGTGTATCATACTGTGTTAATTGAAGAAAGTTTATGATAATGAATTTATTGAAAAGTATGTATGATATAGAGGATATTTACTTTTTTGAGGTGGATGCCAAAAATATTTCATCGAGTGTGTTGAAATAAATCAAAATTTTCACGAGTGCGAAGCACGAATGGAAATTCGGATGTTTTCAACACACTCGATGAAATATTTTTGGTATCCGCCTATAAAAAAGGAAATTTTCTTCTTATTTTATAATTTTATGCGGATATTTACGGTGATTGATCAGTCGTATCTCTACGTCACAATTTAGACCTGGCTATGACGTCACTACTGTCAGTTTCAAAACATAAACACATCGCCATTTTGAAAGCAGCATTTTTAGAGTTCAAAAAGTGCTTTTCAAGGTATTTTACAGAATTATCATCATCATTTTTTATTTCCTTTTTCAAGATTTACATAGATAATCAATTCCAAAATACAAAACTATGACAAAACTAAATTACATTAAAGCACATAACTGAAACAAGGACACACAGCACAATGCACAAACACTGACTCAGAATACTTGAGTTAAACCAGTTTGAGGTAAACAAACACTTTTTAGTAATAATCTAGCTGTAAAATTGTTTTGAACATGATATGATGAAGTTTGCTGATATCATCATGAGTTTTTTATATTCATCATCATCAAGTGCTTTAGTTTCTTTTGATGTTTTACCTAATAAGAAATGAAGAAAAGCTTCATTATCTAAACCAGTTACATAAACACTAAAGTTTGGAGTGTAATGGTCAACAATATACTCTAAAAACATGTCACAAATATGAAGAGTCAGCTGACATGATGTGACAACATGTAATAATAAATCTGTAAACTGATAATTACAATAACAGCAAACTTGATCTATTCTTTGTGGAACTAATGTAATGCATTTAATACTGAAGTGAATCGCTCGCAATTCTGGAACACTGGTCGGTATCTTCCAGAGATGATACAAACCTGCATTTGTATGCATATGTTTGAAACGACTAAAATCTAAATCAGCCTGCATCAATTCTTGCATTTGTTTTGATTCATACTCATGTACAGAACTACGAATTATTCGGTTCCAGCAAAATTTTGTTGGAAGCGGAATATTTCGAATGTAATCATTGAGAAACTTTACCAATTGGTATTTTGTTAAAATCTTATAAAGATCTGGGATAAATCCCATTTGAACAGATTGACACAAGCTGCTCTGTCTTTGAACATATAAGAACAGTCTTCGCAAAAAGATTTTCTTTGTCAGACTTGTATCTGGCAAGTTGGTAATTTTATGAAAAAAAAAAACATTTTTCTTTTATCAATTTCACCTACCAAAGACCCCATACCCAACAATGATTGACACATAACAGAACGTGTATTCATTGGTAGGCATTGGATCTTTTTTAAGCAATAATGGTGAAAGACTTCTATTTCCTTCACTTTAGTTTGTGTCATATTATGCCACATTTCACACCCATATAAAAAGGTTGGTAGAACTACAGAACAATAAAGTTTGATACTTGAAGACGGGTTCATTGAGATCTGAGTTTTGGAAGCAAATCCAAAAGTAGAATGAAAGACTGCTCTCCCCTTTCGACAGGCATCTTCAATAGCAATATCAGGTTTTAAATTTGATGACATTGAAATTCCTACGTGTTTGGCAGCACTAACAACTTCAAGAGGTTGAGAATTTAATTTCCATTTAAAATGTTGTGGTATATTCCTTCTTGATGTTGTTATTGTCATAATAAAACTTTTTGAATGGCTTATTTGCAACAGCCACTTTTTAACATAGTTTTGCGCAATTACAATCATTTTTTTGTAAATTTATTGGTGTCATGGCAATGAGGGAGATATCATCAGCCAGTGTTGGGTTGCCTGCTTTGATATCACATATAACTGTTCCAAGATTGCTTGTTTCAAGTTCTTCAAGCAGGCTATCAATAAAAAATAGAAATAGTAATGATGATAATACACCGCCTTGTCTTACTCCATTTCTAATATTAAAGGGATTTGATCTTGCACCATTGATAGATACAATACTTTTGATGTTTGTATAAGCTTCTTTAATTACTTTAATAATCCATTTTGGAATATTTAAGTGTTCTAGCTTCTGAAACAGCAAGTTGTGAGAAACTGAATCAAAAGCTTTCTTTATATCTAACAAGGCTACATATGCTACCTTGTTAAGTTCTACTGTATTGTATATAGCCTCATGTAAATTGAAGGAGGCTGTTATTGAACTAAGCTGTTTCTGAAATCCTTGTTGTTGTTTTGAAGGGAAATGTATTTGGTTGGATGGCAAAAACATATGAATTTTCTCATCAATAACATTTTCAAAGAGCTTGTATAGCTCAGGGAGAAGTGATATAGCACGATACGAGTCTGGATCATCTTTTGCTTTTGGATTAACTTTATAAATAGGTATCAACAAACCCGTCTTCCAAACAACTGGAATATAATTGACATGTATAATGGCATTGAAAAGATTACATATACACATGTAAAGTGTTCTTCCGCCATAGATAATGTGTTCATTTTGAACCCTATCAATACCTGGTGCTTTTTTCTTTTTAAGGGTTTTTACAGCCCGTATTATATCTGTTATATCAATTGTTTCAGAAACAGTTTGAATGTCTTCATAGTAACTTGTATCTGTTTGGGTATGTACTGAATTATACAATATTTTAAAATACTCACTGAATAAGTGTGCAATTGTCTCTGGGTCCCTAGCTTCTATGTTATTGTGTTTAAGCTTATAGCATATATTAGATTTTCTTCTTTTGGTTCCTTTAAGAAGTCGCCAAAAGAGTCTGATATCATGTTCGGCTGCATTGTTTAACTTTGCAAAAGTATCATTTTCATGATCATATATTGCTTTTTGCTGAGTGCTTCTGAATTCTGACTTTGCTATTTTATAATTTTTATAAGTTTCATGAATCATACCACGAGGTTTACCCTCACTAACCCACAAGTTTCGTTTTTGTCTTGCATTTTTATGTGCTTTTTTGACTTCTGAAGTCCAGTATGGTTTAATATGAGGCACAAAATGTGCTTCTGGAATATTGCTTCTGGATGAGTAATGCAGTGCCTTTTCAATAGCATCTAGATAATTATCAATTTCTGTGCTATTTGTTGGTATAATTTCAGATAAAGAAGCAAGATTGTAATGCAAATTTATCTGATAATTAATAAGCATTTTGTGAGTTGCTTTATGCCATGCCAATAGTGGTTCATGTTGGTTTACAATATTTGTTTCTGTGGGTATTGATAAGGTACAAAACAAAACTAAGTGATCTGATGCAATATCAATATTGCTATTAATCATTGTTTCATATGATAAAACAAGATCTAAATGTTGTTTATCTATCATGATGTAGTCTATTTTTGTTTTAGTAGGCACAAATGTATATGGTATACTCTGATTTACTTTAGATTTGTTAATCAGCTCCAAATTATGAAACTCAACAAAGTCAGTGAGAATCTTTGATTTCTATTTTTGTGTGTACGAGTACGAATCCTCCAAAGCTCTTGCATTGAAATCACCAGCAAGAATGATTATACCTTTCTCTGCATAAATGTTCATTATATCATATAGTTGTTGCATATATTGCTTGTAGAAATCGACATCATTATCATATGGTAAATATACTCCACATATATAGACTTTTTGGAATGTAGATGATGTCAATTCTAGAAGTACTATTCTGTCATTGCAGCATTCCCACAAGAGGGAAACTGAAAACATCAACTGTTGCTTTACAAGCACTGCAACAGAGTTTGTATAGTCAACAGTATCAGCAAAAGGGAAAGCAGTGTACTCTAAATGTAGAGAATTAAGAAAGGATAAATTTTGATAAGCCAGCTTATGTTCACATATAACCATAATGTCAGGCTTATAAATACTTAGAATATTACTGAGGCAGAGTGCAGAAGACATTACACCTCTTACATTCCAGCACTTTATCTTAAGTTCATTATGCATTGTGACGGCAGAAGATAGTTTGATGAGACCTGCATAGTTAAATATATACTATGTGATCTTTTAGTCCAGCTTTGAACTACAACCATTTTCATAATCAAACCAATCATTACTCTTTGAATTATGTGAATAACCCCTACTGTATCTATCATATGCGTCATTTTCTTGGTTATCTTGATAACTATCATAATCATCATAATCATTATAGCTATCGTATCTTCTTGGCTTTGTATTGTGAATATGCTTGAGACGATTCTCATAACGTTCCTGTAGTTCACGTTTGGAGAGCCATTTTTTAACGACTATTCCATCAGGCCAGTACACATCATCAATATAATCCGCCTCGGAATCGGGTATATTTATTCTGGCTGCTAAATTTCCTGAGCGCGTTCTAAATAGTCTGATTTGCGTTGGATGGAATTCATATTCACTTAAGAATGTTGCGATTCCATTGTATGTTGAAGTTTCATTTTACAGAATTATTTTTTCGATAACATTATGACTTCTGGCGAGAAAAAGTAGTCCGGGTTGCTACTGTGAAAATAACAAGTACATGTTATTTTTACAATGTGAAAATATCGTTTTTATTTGTTTCCGATATGCATTGATTTCACTGCAGAGTATTAAATAAAATATTTTTATTGAATAGTGTTAATTTGTTTGTTTGATTTGAGGTTTAACGTCCCCGTCAACACTGTATAGGTCATTTTGGAGACGTTGCTTCCAATTTTGTGGGACTTTTACCCGACATTGAGATGAAATGACATCTCAAGCCCTGTCGCCCAATGAAACCAATAGGGCTTATAAGCATGGACTCGCATCGCTTTGCCTGGGCAGGCTTAGATCCCCTAAGCGGTTTACCAGTACTCGTGTGGGGTCGGATTTCAGGTCTGTGTGGACGCATCATGCAGCCCATTTATTTATTCAAGCCCCGATGGGCGGGGGCCGTGAATAGTGTTAATGGAATTGGTTTATTGATGAGTGTTTATGATAGCGTGTTTATTGAGGAAGGTTTATGATAGAGTTGTGTTTATGATATGTATCTATTGAAGAGCGATCATGTGAAGAGTGTAGAAGCCTTCGTGGTGTAGTGGTTATGCTACGAGGACTGTTCAAATATGAATGCATGTAGAACGTTTTCTCATGCACTAATGCGAAAATCACCTTGAAATAAATATCACAGCGTAGAAAAACCTTTTACCTATACATTGCTACCAAACTTGTTAAAATCCGTTCACTTTAGCCATGTATATCGTTCGATAAGCACTGTCTACTCTTGTAAACTAATACAAAACATGGTTGGAAGAAGGTCAGAGTACGCCGTTGAAATACGGTCCTATATTAAGAATCGTTGTATTCTTGGTATACGGTGCAAAGACATTTTTGATGAAATATGCTCGGTTTATGGGCATAATGAAATGTCTTTTCCGACAGTTTTTCGTTGGTGTAAGAAATTCAGCTGTGGGCTAGGCTCAACAGAAGATGCACAACATGATCGTCGGCCGAAAAGAGCAACATCTGCCAAGATGGTTGCTAGAGTGAAAGAAATAGTTGCTACCGATGCACGATACACCACTAGGCAAATAGCTGGTATGGTTGGCATCTCATTAGGAGCAGCTCATACAATTCTGAAATGGGATTTAAAAATGGGAAAGATCTGTGCTAGATGGATTCCCCATCTGTTGACAGATGAGCAGGAAAAGACACGCGTTCAGTGCGCCAAGAAGTTGCTAAAAAAGTTTCCAAATTACAATGCAAGGTCTCTCGCTAATGACGTCACAGGTGACGAGACATGGGTTCTCTTTTTTGAGCCAAATCGAAAGATTCAGAACAAAATATGGGCAACAAAGTATTGCAAAAGACCATGCATTGCAAGGCGGACCGCCATATTCTTTTCAAATCAGGGCCCTGCTATTCATGTTTCTGTGCCTAAAGGCAAATCTGTAAATGCGAAGTTTTACAAGAATAAAGTTCTTCGAACATTGAATAAATATTTCAAAGAATGAAGACCCGCAACTAGTTTGGCCAATGTCAGATTGCTACATGACAATGCGTCATCGCACAAGGCGTTCATTGTGCAAGACTATCTGAAGCAGGAAAAGGTTGTTGAACTCCCTCACCCCCGTATTCCCCTGACCTTGCTCCGTGTGACTTTTTTTTTGTTCCCGCGGCTGAAAAAATACCTTTCTGGTCGAAAATTTGTACAGCGCAAACACCTCGGTTCTGCAATATTCCAGTGCCTTCATAGTATACCTCGAAAAGACTACCAAAATGCATTCAATGATTGGATCAGAAGACTGAAAGTTTGTATATCTGTTAAAGGGGAATACTTTGAGGGGACAAAATAAATTTTTCATCGAAATCTATCACGGAATCATTTTTATGTGCTTAGTTGCATTCATATTTGAACAGTCCTCGTACTCGCATTGTAAACCTGGGATCGCAGGATCGACCCCGGGCTTCTCCAGACTCTCGGACGAGTCTTTAAACCGAGGTCCCGTCTCCGTATGACCTTAGCTGTTGGTGGGACGTAAAACTCAAACACTCACCCATGTGAAGGGTGTTTGCAATTACAAATACATTTTGTATAGGGCAAAATTTTACAATGAAATATTTTGTTATGCATCACATGGTTCTTATGTAATATATCCACATTTCACAGATAGGGAAATGGCTAAATAGCCCAAAATTTGTCAAACAGATGTGTTTTGAGTTTTTTTGTTTTTTGTTTTGCTCACCTGAGCACAAAGTGAAATGCTCAGGTGACCTATGTACGTCGTAAGTGCGTTGTGCGTCGTCAATATTTACCTTGTTCACCCTCTAGAGGCCACAGTTTTACTTCAGTTGACATGAAACTTTGCCAGAATGTTTGTCTTGATGCTATCGGGGTCACGTCCAAATATGGGTCATGTCAGGTCAAAAACTAGGTCACTAGGTCATGTTTCTTTATAACCTTGTTTACCTTCTAGAAGCTTCAATCTTCATGAAACTTTACATGTACCAGAATGTTTGCCTTGATGATATCAAGGTCAAGTTCGAATATGAGTTATGTAAGTTCAAAAACTAGGTCAATAGGTCAGATTTCTTTAAAACGTTGATCACCAACTAGAGGTTAAAGTTTTGCATTAATCTTCATGAAACTTTACCAGAAAGATGCCTTGATGATATGGCCCCGCCAATCCGGGCTTGTACAAATAGATCAACTGCATGATGTTTACACGCAGAGCTGATGAGTACTGGTAAACCGCTAAGAGGATATAAGCCTGCCCAGACAAAGTGTCGCGTGTCGGACCGTCCATGCATATAATCCCTATTGGTTTCATTTGGCGGCAGGACTTGAGATGTCATTTCTTCTCAGTGTTGGACACAACGTGTTTAAAATGACATATTTAGTGTTGAATGGGACGTTAAAACTCAAATCAGTCAACTGCCTTGATGATGTGTGGATCGAGTTCGAATATCGGTCATGTCGGGTCAAAAACTAGGTCACAAGGTCAAATTACGTTAAAACCTTGTTCACCCTCTGGAGGCCACAATGTTGCTGCAATCTTCACGAAACTTTTCCGGATGTTTGTTTTGATAATATCAAGGTCAGGTTTGAAAATGGGTCATGTCAAGTCAAAAACTAGATCACTAGGTCAAATTTCTTTAAAACCTTTTCCACCATCTAAAAGCCATAATTTAGCTTCAGTCTTCCTATAACTTTACTGGAATGTTTGCTTTGATAATACATGTACTCGTTAGAACTGCCTCAATGAGGCGGTTCTAAATAGTACCCCTAATCTATATTGTGGCGGTTCTAACCAGTACCCACAATTCTTTGTTTCTGAGCAAATATAGCGAAAATAATGTATATCCTTGTGAACCCAATTTTCTGCATATGAAATGAGGTTTAGAAGGATTTTCATTACACGGACTTGTCAACCTGGTGATTACTGTAAACACCAAAAAAATTCGGACACCTTGAGGACTTGCTGTAATTCTCCTAAAATTTTAACAAATTTGTTACATGATCCAGCAAGGAGTCCAAACGTTGCAGACAGTATGGCAAACTGTGTAGACCCTGATCAGACTGCTCCTTCAGGGGCAGTCAGATCTGGGTCTGCACTGTTTGCTTAGGTCTGTCTGTGCCAATATTTAGGATCAATAAGTCAGGTATTTGTTAAATTGTTACAGTCTAAATCGCTTAAAGGGTTATTGTGCCTTTTTTGTCAAATAATTTGTTTTCAGTAGAATGAGACAATCTAAATATTGCTTTACATGGGATTGCTAACATTTCTTTGTAAACATTTGAAACAGGAACTTATTTCCTTAAAATTCAAAGCTGGGTGAACGTTTTGTTAAGTCATTTCAAATAGTTAGGCAGTGTTAAATTACATGAACTCCTATTGAGGAATAAGGGAATGTACTTTAGTAATACAACTAAGCCACTTTATGAATAAATGTGCTTTGTAAACTAAGGTGGTGCCAGCTAAGTCGCATGTGTAGTCTGATCAGAGCCATCGCTGTAAACTGGGGTTTAGTTTATACTAATTTATTTTAGTTCGATTGCGATGAAAGCTTCAAGCTTATTGAATCGCTCTCGAACACTCATTCCGGTGTTTTCACGCGCGCGAGAGAGAGAGGCAGTGGCTTTTACACCACTGCTACCCATTTACACCTGGGTGGAGTGGGGTAGTGTCATAACGTGTCTTGCCCAAGGACACACCTCGATACCGGTGGCCGGATTCGAACGCACAACCTCTCGATCATGAGTCGAACGCGCTAACCACTGCGCTATCGAGGCTGACAGAAACTGGGGTTTACAGAAACAGAAACTGGGGTTTACAGGGATATACGTCGTTCTTCCAATTTCTGCTTTAAATCATAAACTGTGGGTACTCCATAAAACTGCCTGGCCAGAGCTCAATCGGATTCGCGTCTGACTGGTGATCAGGAGGTCTCAGATTCGATACCTGCCGGGTCGTTAACATTCTTTCGTGAAAGTTGATCATGAGGGGGTGGTTGGGTGAGGCAAATGTGACGTCACTGGAGCGTTCAACTGATGTTGGCTTACAGTTGGACAATGCATGTTGTCCTTGCAGCAGGGAATGTTGTTACAGTAGAACTTCGATGGCTCGAACACCGATGGCTCGTTTATCATGGATGTGTCGAACCCATTCTTGAGCCCCTAGCGAAATCCTCTACATAAGAAATAGTGGGGGATGATTAAGGAGATTGTATTCTTTTATCTTGCAAATGTTTTCTGTGTGTACTCATTAGAATCGCCTCGATGAGGCGATTCTAATGAGTACACACAGCATACATTTTCATTATAGAACACCGAAAAGATGTCTAAAAGTATTTCGTTATGCCTCCTGGCAGTCATCTTAGTGGCTCGAACTACCCCTGCCTCGAACAGATTTTCGAGGTCCCAAAGGTGTTCGAGCCATTGAAGTTCGACTGTACAGTCCAACCTGTGAACTAAGGTCAGCTGTGGGACAGGACAAATTTGGCCTTTATTCACAGGTGACCTTTGTTCGGAGGTTTGGCAATTACCATCAATATTTCTTCTGTTTCTTCTCGACCGTTCATTTTCCTCTTTCTCCTCTGTCCCTCACTTTCATCTCCTCTACTATCTCTTCTATCTCTATCTCTTTTCTCCCCTTCTCTGGGATACGACGCAAAATGACCCACAAGGGCTGACTTGTCGTTAAACCCAAAACAATCAACCAATCGACGATCATGCATTCTTTCTACGATCGTTCTCCTTCCGTAAGAACCGGCTCAATCAGGCGATTCTAACGAGCACGAAAACAGATTGTTTTTGTTTGTTTGTTTGATTTGAGGTTTAATGTCCCCGTCAACACTGTATAGGTCATTTTGGAGACGTTGCTTCCAATTTTGTGGGACTTTTACCCTACATTAAAATGAAATGACATCTCAAGCCCTGTCGCCCACGAATCAATAGGGTTTGTAAGCATGGACGGTCCGACTCTTACCGCTTTCTCAGGCCCTGTTATTTCTCCAAATATTATTAGCTACATGTATTTTGATTCCTGGCGGGGGACATTGGATCACATTCCCCGTTTGAGAGCAACATTTGTCCGATCCCATGGTCCCCGTCAAGAAACAAAATCAAAGCACTGACAGTACTGGTTGGTCAATCGTCTCTGAGTGTAGATTGGGAAAATAGTCCTGAGCTGAGAATCCAACTGATCGTTTAACGTTTAGCAAGCACAGTAGAGCTGATCGGACATCGCGTTATGTGGCGTCTGATTATATAGATTCTATTTGCCAGTGCCCAAGTGTACGTACGAGCACAGTCCACCCGCCCCCGCCGATCGGGGCTTGAATAAATAGATGAGCGATATTATGCTTCCACGCAGAGCTGAAAGTCCCGTAACAGTGGAAGTAACGTCTCCAAATGACATATACAGTGTTGACGGGGACGTTACAAACGAGCACAGTCCAGAATTTTCTTCTTACGCTGCGCTCTGACGTCTTAGGGTGGTACTTGGATTTTGTTCAACGGAGTGGGGAGGGTGCAAACGCAGCCCCCACCCATCTTTTGGAAATTATTTCAGATTCATACAGTTTTTCACCCTCTGCAAAATACCTGAAATTCGCACCCTCAATCCGCCCCTTTTCAGAGTCTGCATACGGCCCTGAATCATGTTCAAAACTGTTGAGTAGTGCCGACCTGATCAGAAGCAATGCATTCTATATCCGATCTTGGTCTACGCTGTATGTCTAATAACGGTACCAGCTACTCATTTTTTTGCACTTGAACATTTCAGGGTTCTAAAATTAAGTTCTTAGCATATATTTGTATAACAGTTTTATAAATAAAATGTTCCGAAAGACGTCACGTGACATCGTGGCCTGGTTTTTCTTTCATTACGTGAGCAACCTGGCATTCTTATACTATTTCGTTTAACCCTCAAATGCCACCATTTAAGAAAACGGTGAAGTTCCTGTGCAACCTGCAGATCAGACGCCATATTCCGAGGCGTCTGATCTGGGTATTATCATGCACACGATTCCTGTCAAGACCCTATAGATAGCTCGTGTTGCATCGATAAAAATAGCGCAACGTTTCAAGTTCTATTAATAAAACATAATATTTGTTTCCCAAATCAGTGATGGTCTCTATAGATAGCTCCTCTTGCATCGATAAAAATGGCGCAACGTTTCAAGTTCTATTAAAAAACATAATATTGGTTTTCCCTAATAAGTGATGGTCACATGGACAACTGCATTAATTCCGTTTGGTCATTTAGTAAATTTGGGTCGATCGTAAACTGATCGACCCAATAACGAATTTGTAATAGGCTACTGCAAAACCTTTTCACGACATTTTATACATTGTTGCAATGTTTTTAACAACCATAGCTCTTACTTGTTTCCCTGATTTCGTCAACCACTGTACCGTTCTTTCTTTCTTTTCGTTAAAATCTTTGAGTTTTTCCCATTGATCAGTAAGAAGCCTCAGCGGTGTAGCGGTTACGCTACTCGCCTTGTAAACCAGGGGTCGCAGGATCGATCCCGGGCTTCTCCAGACTTTTTGATGAGTCTTTAAACCGAGGTCCCGTCTCCGTATTAGCTGTTGGTGGGACGTAACTATAACTCCCATTGATCAGAAAACGAAAATCACCGCATAAACTGTATCGAATTTTGCCCCTCTTGATACAGTGATCGGCCGCTTTTTATGACGTTGATAAGTCCGGCGAATCATTCACAAACTGCATAAAACCCAAAGCAGTTTGTGAGTGATTCGCCGAAGTAAACACAGCGATAAAATCCACAAAAATTGAAATTCATTCCTATAATAAAGATCAAATAAGTTCTCTTCGATTACATATAAGCTGATACTTTTTGTTATCACAGTTTATGCTTTTGATATCACAGTTTTCCAAAAAAAAAAAAATAAAAAAAAATGACGCCACATAATATTATATTGCATGATTTCTTATTTCTTATGACGTCACGTAGATTTATGTACAAAGTCTAACTGAAGACTGGACGATATACTCGCCAAAGGAGAACGGACCATGGGCTCGGTAGGCCTAATGATTCCCAAGTTGCCCCTTGCCATTCTCCTAAATTTCAGGGCCCAGTTGTTCAAAGCATCGTTAGCTTAACGAGCTCGTTAGTGGTCATATTGTTAACTGCTCTAGCAAGTTTAATATTCAGAATTTTGTTATTTTTGCTGTAAAAATGTTAGCAGCTTTTGCGAATGCAAAAGCTGCTTACATTTTTTCAGTAAAAATATTAGCATATTTGCCATAATAGATGATCAAAGTTTTAACGATACATTAACTAACGATGTCGTTAGTTTTGAACAACTGGCCCCAGATTTCGAATTCTTTGATTGGTTTAAATGTCAAAATACATACTTTCCATTGTCCATTGTGCCGGGCTACATTATCTGAACAGAGAGTAGTCACTTAAAATGAGGTCACATATATGTCTCGCAAGAAAATGGCGTTCACCATCGAAAAGTACATAAAACGCTAAAAATTGCAAAATACATCGGCGTCAACGTCAGTAGAGGCCTTTAAGGGGAATGGGAACACTTTCAGGGGAGGCAGCTCCTGCAAAAGCATTTTTGTCTCCCATGTCAATAGGGGTCAAGAATTTGCAAATTCTTTCCTTTATGAGTAGACCCATTCATTACGAAAACACGCCTATACAAATACATTGTAAATTTTACCACCTAAAAACGAACATTTTACACGAAAAATTGTGGTATTTATCTTATTTCTGCTATAAATATAGATTGTGGGTACGCGTTAGAACCGCGCATTGAGGCGGTTCTAACGAGTACCCACAATCTATATTTTAGAGCAGAAATAAGAAAAGTATGGTTTACCCCTCATGGAAACCTCAGTTTTACTATATAAAAGTGGGGTTCTAGGGGTCAGAATTATATAGGCGTATTTTCATGATGTATTCAGTGGGACAGGCCTTAGAGGAAAGCGAACAGGAAGTTCCGAAAGTTGTCTCCCTTTGAAAAAAGGCAGAAAATCTGCCATGTGTTCCCATTCCCCTTAATTTGCGCGCGTTTTAACTTTATTGGTCAGTGATAAGCATGTGGCCAACAGCAATGAACGACCAGCAGTTGTGTTACTTTTGGTCAACTGACAAACAATCGATCTCACTCCTCCCATTGCGAAAACACACCAAAACAAATACATTGTAAATTTTATCGCAGGGAAAAGGAAAATTCTAAGATGAAAAATTATGATTTTTTCTTATTTCTGCTCAAAATATATATTGGCGATACACGTTAGAACCGCCTCATCAAGGCGGTTCTAACGAGTACCCACACTGTATATTTAAAAGCACAAATAAGAAAAATAAGGTTTTCCCATGCAAACCCCAATTTTTACTATATAAAAATGCGGTTCAAAGGGATCAAAATTATATAGATGTGTTTTCGTGATGCGACAGGGAAACAACAACAGAAAAAAAAAATGTTTACTCCTTCAAACACAAGTTTTCTCAAAAGTATAAAGTATTTTTTTTTTTTTTTTTGTATTTAGCAGGATGTTTATACATATCCATAACGTGAACTTGTCAACGTGCCTGTTCGGGCATGTTAGCCTGTTAGCAAGTCAGTGTTACGAAAAGCCCTGAATATCACAGTTTATCATATGACGTCGCGTCTGAGAGTGTTATAACGCCATATATTACATACATTGCAGAGAAATACCATGATTTCTACCAGACATAAACTTGGTCTTTTCCTTTTTGCTAAGAAGAAATATTTCCTCTTAGCCGGGGAAATAAATCCCTTCAGCTGGAACTACTTTATGTACAAGATACGAGATACCGCTTTGCAGTGAAATTGTTCTATTCAAACGCGGGAAAGTTTCAATCACGGCGACGTTGTTCATGACGTCATTGTAATGGCGTCTAAGAAATATCAACAGACGTTCAGAATGCGTGACGTTTGAGTCGGATGCAACGCTGAAACAAAAGAAAACATGGATATGACCAGTGATTAGGATGTAAGTTTTGCTTTATTTAATCTAACGTTTTACTTGTTTTATCACTGAAACACTTTTTTCTTCTATTTTTGTTCAACACTGTAGAAAGCGCTTTTCAAAATGGCGCCCATCCAGTTGTTCTTCCACCCAGATTCTGTAACACTTCGCTGATTGAACCGTTTACATGAGCTGTAAACAGTCAACTGGACGGGCATTCAGATCCAAAATTCAAGATCCAAACTCTCCTAAAAGTCTATGGAAGTGCAAGTAATATACAGATTATACATTTCTCCTATTTGAAATATGGGATTTATAAACCTCGGGAGGTAAAACAATCCGTTAAAGAAACTCGTGCTTCGCACTTGTTTCTTTATCGGATTGTTTTACCTCCCTCGGTTTATAAATCCCATAGTTCAACTAGGAGAATGAATAATCTATATGTATTATTTTCGATAATCCACTAGTGGATTAAATATGCAAATTAGCTAGATACGTCCCATAACGTTACATGTGCGACGTCCTTAACGACGTCGCGTTTACTAACGGCGGAATATTGACATTTTTATAAAACAACTGTGAATAAAATGCGTTTAAATGTCATGTGATAAATAGAATCTTGCATTCGTGCTCATGTATTATTGAATTTATTAAACGAGTTGAGGAAAATGGATAAAATGCTCGGCAAAGCCTCGCATTTTATCCCTTTTCCTCAACTCGTTTAATAAATTCAATAATACATGACCACTCATGTAAGACACTCTATTTATACTACAGTGGAAATTGGGAGGTTTAACGACACGTCAAACCTTGTGGGTAAGTTTGTATCGTCTCCCAGAGAAAGAGAAGATATGGAAGAGATATTCTTGCACACCAGACAAGGAAATCCGTGATTTTACCCTGCGATAGAAATTTATGTTCTGACCCTGGTGTTCCGACCCCAAATCGAATATAATCGCGTGTTTGATAAATACACTGGTTGATTACAACCTCACGCGCGGCGTCGTCATGCGTGACGTCACTAATCATTCCTGTTGTGTCATCACAAAAATGGCGGACGTCGGTAACCGAAGTGACAGCAGCATTAAAAAATCGCAATAGAAATGGAAGGTATGCAAGAAAAAGAATCCTATATGGGTGTGAGGGGTGGATAGAAAAATCCGTCCCTCGGGATCACTGTCCGGCATCACTCGGCAAGCCTCGTGATGCCGGACAGTGTCCCTCAGGACGGATTTTTCCATCCACCCCTCACACCCATGTAAGATTCTTATAGTAAAGTAGATGAAAGAGAAGAGATAGGGGAGAAAGAGGAAAACGATTGTAGTGAGGAAACGGAAGAAATAACAGTCCCCACCCCCTACCCCATTCCCCCCCCCCCCCACACACACACACCAACTCATCCCTTACCGGCTGAAAAAGAAAGCAAGCCTTGTCCATAATTTGGACGCCCCAGTGACGTAAGATTCACGACACCTTCGCCTCACCCAACCACCCCGATTTGCAAGGATATACATTATTTCCCCCATTTTCTGTTTTGCTAAAAAAACTAGATTGTGGGTACACGATAGATCCACACCCTAATTTTGGACATAAATGAAAAAAGAAAAGAAAAATTAAAAACAATAACAACACAACAACATAAAAAATACAATACGATTGTTCCAAAAATCACCCAGCAGGCACATGACGTAAATGTGACGTCACATCAACGTCGGTGCAACGTCATGATGTATATGCAACGTCACATCTACGTCGGTGCAACGTTGATTTGACGTTGCCCTAGCGACGTGTGCCTGCTGGGCATACATCAGAAATAAACAATGAGACATGCCAGATGCCATTATCTAGGGTGTGTTATCCCAAGTAAACATCATGCACGTGCTTTCGTACACGCTTGTGTTCAAACTACGCGGAATAATGTACTCTTCAACGAAAATTAATACACGTTCAGGGGAAACGACTTTATCAATCATTATCTCCCTTTTTAATGAGGTTGTACTCGCAAAGGAATGGATTTGGTCCGCAGGAGCAAATTTCTTCCTTAACGAGGAGACCTTCTCACCAGGTTTAGCAAGTCAGTATAATTGACACCCCCTGTACACCCCAAGTAATATAATAAGTTATTTTGGTTCTTGACGCAGGACATGGGATCATATTCCCGCCTGGAGACTCTCGGCATTCCGTTCGACCTGGACGGAATTGAAAAAAAAATCGCTCGCTGAAAGAGAAGTGTTTTTCTTGGAAATCTGTATGGTTTCTTGTCTGATTCATAACAGACAAGCTTAAACCAGCAACATATTATTGGTGGTTACCCTAGATTGTGATTTTTCTGTCTTGTAGATTGAAAAAATTGTTGACATTCTTTCCCGCCATTACCTCACTAGTGGGTTGGGTAATGCAAACTGAAATTCTTAGGATCAAAATAAGGTCGCTTGTCACATTCATTCTTCTGAAGAGCCGGTGTGTTGTTAGATATTTGAGTGTGCTGAGCTGTATATAATTGGACCAGTGTACTGATTAGCCCTTTGTAGTTAGATGTCAGTGTGCTGGCTGTGACAAACTCGGAATCAGGATTGTTGCTTGACACTCATCATAAATCATTAGAAATCATCAAATCACTACTCGGTATATTAAAATGAAGGTCTCCCTGTTTCCCGATTCTTGGGTTCACTCTTTGGAAAACAACTTACAGAATGCATACAGATGATGGAAATCAGGAGTGCAGGATTACAAATATGGAGAGCAGTAGTAGAATTTTCCAGTACTTGGCAATTACAAGGAAGAATGGGAACAAAAGGTGTTCGGAGGGCTTGCGAAACTTCAATTCCTCACGCGGTCCAAACTTGGCTTTACTCATAATCTTGGCCGGAGACATTGAAACTAACCCCGGCCCAAGGTTTTGCTGCGGAATCTGCAAAAAATATTGCAAAGGTTCCGCGAAATGGATAGAATGTGAGGACTTTAACAAACGCTTTCACTCCTCATGTTCTGATTTGGATAACAGTCAATTGTTAGAAATTGAATCTAGAGCTGGAACTTGGTATTGCAAAGACTGCAAAACTGACTGTGGTCTTTGCAGTGGTGCTGTCCTTAATGGCCACAAAGCCGTTCAGTGTGATCAGTGTGAAATGTGGATACACACTGAATGTTCTTTCATTTCAGATGCGGAATAGGGCACTTTGGTAAACTCAAACTGCCACTGGATGTGTCCAAAATGTAAGGTTTGCAACTTTTCAGACTCCTTCTTTGATGAATATACAGAACTGAGTAAGTCAAACAGGTTTGACACTAAAAACACTTAAAACACTTCTGCAACAAGGCCTTTCGGAACCCGAATTCTATGGTGACTAAGTATATAAATTTAGAAAAATATATATATATGCCTGTAATGACTGGATAACACAATCACGGTTGGTAACTTTGCTTCCCTCTTTGATTGCACACTGGTGGGTCAGGCCTAAGATTATATGACGGTTCCAGCGTCAAAACATAAATGGAATTTTATTTTAGTACCGGTATTCTTTATGTTGGTTGGCGCCTAATGCTCCGTTTTGGTCGGGCCCCTCGGAGTCTAACTGTTGGTTTTCTTTTGCTCCAGCAATTCTGTTGTTGTATGCTGTCGAGTCCTCAACCTTGTTTCATCTCTGTAGTTTTTTTATTTGTATGTTCTCGGAGATGTTACACTGATGAGTTAGGAAGCCTTCGTGCGGACTAAACAAAATTAGTGTATACCGCGACAGCGGTAAGGGCGAGGATTACGGCCATGTAAAATCGATTTAAGCCCCCCCCCCCAGTGGAATTCTTTCCACTGACAGTTTCAAGGCGGTTCTTTTATGGTGGTTTATTTATGTTGTTGTTTGTTACTTACCGTGTGTATCACTTGTGTCTTTTTTTATTTTGGATGGCCATTTAGCCATTTTGTGGGAAAGTAACTGTCTTTATGGTCTTCCTTTGTTTAGGTTTCCATTATGATCTGGTCGCTTCATGTTTGTGTTTCTTTCCCTTTGGTGTCTTTGATGGGTGGAGTAAGTTAATTGTATCGATTGGTGATCTTTGTTTTACTTCTACTTTGAACCTCTGTCAGAGGATAAGAGAGGCAAATATTCGACTGCTGATGAAAATAAGTCAAATTTTGTAAAAGGTTTGAAACTTTGCAGTATAAACATAAATGGAATAAGAGGAAAAATTCTTGAGCTTTTAGCTTTCCTCGATACATCTCAACCACATATTGTTGCTATTCATGAAACAAAGATTGATAGTTCAATTACCACATCTGAGCTTTTCCCTGAAACTTGTCAGTACTGTGTCCATAGAAAAGATAGGAACTCTCATGGTGGTGGGGTGATGTTGCTTATTCACAGAGACATCCCTCACATGCCTTTCATGGAACTGGAAAATGACACCGAATCAGTCTGGGTTAAGGTTTTTGCAAATAAAACTTCCCACTTCGTAGCAAGTTGGTATCGACCACCAAATGGTACGGTCGAAAACTTTCAGTTGTTTAAAGATCAGCCGGATTGTATTAAGTCGCAGCACAAGGGTAAAAAAACTCCCGGCTGTACATGTTCTAGGTGACCTCAACTTCAGAGACATTGCTTGGCAAGACAAGGCTCAGCAAACAAGGCAAAATGCTGAGTCAGTCGGAAGGACAAATATCAATTGACATTATGAACGATCATGGCTTGGAAAAAAACTGTTAACTTCCCCATTCATGATAAGAACACATTGGATCTGATCCAAACGACTTTGCCAGGACAATTCGAAGACATTCATTCCCCAGATAAACTAAGTGATCACGATATTGTCTCCGGATGTTTAAAAATTCACATTCCACCAATAAAGAAACCTCGGAGGAAGGTGTACTCGTATCAGAAAGGTGACAATGAAACTATGAGGAAGGATGCACTCAGATTTGCAAAGGAGAATTACTTTAATGGTCATTCAGATGCTCGGTCTGTACAGGAGAACTTTGATTTGATAACTTCTATTCATTCATACTTCGGCCGAAAATCATATCCCCTCAAAAACTAGTAGGTCTGTATCTTCTATTCCCTGGATCACTCCAGAGATAAGAAGAAAAATTCGGAGAAGGAATAAGATTCATGCAAAGGCAAAACAGACGGGAAGTGGTAAACTCCTGACAAAATTTTGAAAACTTGAGACGTGAAATCAAGACTGCTATAAAAAATCAGCATGATTTGTATGTGAATAACTTGGTAGGTGATGTAAAGGCAAATCCCAGCGACTACTACAGATATATCAATACCCAGAAGAAAGACAGGCAAGGTATCCCGCCCCTTAATAAAAGAGGGGGAAACGGGGTTGCTGAATCCGACTCTGAAACGGCAGAGGAACTAGTTGGTCAATACAATGATGCGTTTAATAAAACTGAGATCATGAAGGTTCCATTGACTGGAAGATCGGCCCCATTCATGAATAATATTGTTGTGACAGCTGCAGGAGTGATCAAGTTACTTCAAGGCTTAAACGCCAGTAAGGCCTTAGGACCTGATGAGCTCCATCCTAGAGTCCTGAAGGAACTAGCCAATGAGTTAGGTCCAGTTTTTGCACACTTGTTCCAACAGTCTCTTGATACGGGTTAAATCCCTAAAGAATGGCTCTTAGCAAATATCTGTCCACTCTTCATAAAAGGCAATAGGGCTCTTGCCCGTAATTATCGCCCTGTGTCTCTGAATTGTGTTCTGTGTAAATTGCTCGAACATATAGTCTGCTCAAACATCATTGCCCACTTGGACGAACATAAACTTTTCTCAGACAGACAACATGCATTTAGGAAAAGGCATAGTTGTGAAACTCAGCTAAGCACAGTTATAAATGACTGGGCAAAAATCTTGGAGAAACGGGGACAGGTGGACACATTTATTCTGGATTTCGAGAAGGCTTTTGACACCCCTCCTCATGAATACTTAAATCCAAGTTATTTGGTTACGGAATTGGGTGAGGAGGAAGACCCTCATTTCGATAGATTCCTTTCTTTGCTGCAGCAAACAGCGCGTTGTTGTTAATGGTGAATCTTCAGATGTCTGGAGTCCCGCAAGGGACTGTTCTGGGTCCACTATTGTTCTCCATGTACATCAATGATATTTCCACTGACATTGACTCAGAAATAAGACTGTTCGCAGACGACTGTGTTTGTTACCGGGTATTTAGAGATACAGATGACTCATTGAAACTTCAGGCTGACATAGATAGATTAGGATGTTGGGCCCGAAAATGGGACATGAGATTACAGCCAGTTAAATGCAATATTATGCAGATAACTTGGAAGAGATCTAATAAAGTTGAGGCTTCTTACACTTGAATTCTTACACATTCTATGAATGTGGACTCCATTAAATACCTTGGAGTGACAATCTCACACAACTTGAGATGGAATACCCATATTAGCAACATGTCTTCTAAGGCAAATAGAACGCTTGGTTTCCTGAGACGAAATCTTTATCAGTGCCCTCAGGATGTAAAAGAGGCAGCATATAAAGGTCTTGTTCGCCCAATCTTGGAATATGGTAGTTGTATCTGGGACCCCAGTGGAGTGGTCCTTAACGATGAAATTGAGAAAGTTCAAAATAGAGCTGCTAAATTTGTTACAGGCAATTACTGCTTTGAAACTGGGAGCATGACTGGAATACTTGGAAAATTAAAATGGGAGTCTCTCAAGAAAAGGAGAAAAGACAGTAGGCTAATCCCTTTATACAAAGGTCTAAAGGGCGCTGCAAGCATTCCAACAGATGACCTTGTTCCCCCAGCTAGACACTGTAGAAATCACCATTCGTTGGCGTTTCAGACCCTTACTGCAAGAACTGACATTTATAAAGAGTCGTTCTTCCCCAGAACAATTAGAGATTGGAATGCCCTTCCGGATTCGATTATTTCGACAGCTGAAGGTGCTGATGATTGTGTAGCTAAATTTACCTATTTGGTTAGAGCTAGGGACTAACTTCCCACATCACAGGTCCTGGTGTATGAATGTCATTTGAACAATTCTGATTCTGATTCTGAGCCGTCAGGCTTGGGCAAATATAGGGATCAACCATGGTTTTTCATGCATTAACATTCGCCGGGTCCCGAGGAAGCTGTTTGAACATGAGGCCGCCAGGCCGAATGTTCAAATATCTTCCGATGGATCCGGCGAATGTTAATGCAAGAAAAACCATGGTTGATCGTTGTTCTTGCATAACTTACGATTCTGACAGCAAATGTTGACGAAAACTCCCAAAAGCTCCTTATAAACTCCATATAAACTCTTCAAATGCGACCGGCGAACCAACATGGCGGCCAGTTCAGAATGTTGTTTACAATGACGTTGTTACGCAGTAACCATCTGACGTCATCATAGAACCCTAAAACGCTACGTTCAGGGCGATAATGTAACGTCGTTCAACGTAACGTAAACAAAGCAAGGCCCGTCTTGTGATATCAAAAGTTCAAAAACCATTTTCAAACAGCACGCGAATTTCATGATTTGAACATGGTTTTTATTGTTTGAGCACGGCTTTCGGTCCATTTGACAATGGCTTCAAACAGCCATGCGCATAGATATTTATGCAAGAATATAGCTTTATATTCCCCGCCTGAGGGCAAATATGGCTTTAAGGCGGGAATATGATCCCATGTTCCGCGTCAAGAATCAAAATAACGAATTTGTTTTACTGCAATTTCCAAACAATTCTTTTATGGCGGACGTCATGAGAACTGTATGTTTATATGCGTGACTTAATCAATCGCGCCATTATGCACGCATTACGTTGATAAGGTTGCTCAGTGGAATGTAAGAATGAGTTTATAATGAAATACGATACCAAAAGAAATGAAAACAGTCAAAAGTTTTCATTTATTTATTTATTGGCTGAAAATTAGCGTGGTACTTAACTATGCAGTAGACCCAAGATGGCGGCCATCGCAATCAAGCGAAGGCAAGCTATTTTTGCTCACGGGGTATATGGAAAATAATTAATCGTGCGGTGTCCAATCAAAAGCCTGCAAATTTCTTTGCAGTATAACAAAGCGCGGTTTACAGGGGATATACATTATTTTTATGGTTATAGATCGTGAGTACTCGTTGGAACCGCCTCAATGAGGCGGTTCCAACGAGCACTCACAATCTGTTTTAACTAAAAATAAGGAATGCACCAAAATGTTCATGTCTGAAAATGCTAGTTCCTGAGATATGAAACACATGAGTGTGTTGTGTTGCTTTGGAGAGGCCTTCCTGCAACGGGCTTTCCATGCACAGAGCAACAGATATGGTATTTTGTGATAACGGAAGGATAGTTTTCCTTATTTCTTCATAAAAACTATGTTTTAGGTACTCATTGGAATCGACTCGGCGAGGTGGTTCTAATGAATGCCCACAACATAGTTTTCTTTTGATGGAAAATTTATAAAACTACCCTTCAGTTATCACAAAATACCAAATCTCTTGCTATAGATACTAGATAGCAAACGGGAAATCATGGAAAGTTACATCTCCTTTATAACAGTCAGAGCCCTTACTTAAACAGCTGATCATAGAAATCACGTGGTCGCGTGTTTTTTGTGTTTTTTTTTCTGTCCAAGTGGAAACAATATTTTTTTTGTTTTTCATTTTGACTGGTTTTATTTTCTTTACGTAATAGAAGCTATGTCCAGCTAAAGACACGCCATTGAGTCACATAGTCGGAGGCTGTACGAAAGGTGAGTTCAGAAAATCGCGAAAAAGAAGTGAATTTTACGTGATTTTGATGACTTTATGTTTCGATTTTTAGTGTTTCCAGAGTTTTAGTAGAGTGTGGAAAGTTTTTATTGTATGTTTGGAGTGTTTTTCGTTAAATAATGGAAAGAAAATATCAGAATCAGAATCAGAATTGTTACTGGTGACACGTCAAATGACATTCATACACCAGGACCTGTGATGTGGGAAGTTAGTCCCTAGCTCTAACCAAAGAGGTAAACTTGTTACACAGTCATCAGCAAATATGGTACGCGCACTCGAATTGTGAGTTAAAAGTTGAAGGATCATATATCAGCGTCATAATAATTGTTCGACCACTGTGTCAAATACCCACGCAGTGGGAAAGAACAAAACTCGATACAGTTTTATCAGTGAATGTAGTGATTTACGTTTTCTGATCAAGGGGGAAAACTCCTTTTAAAGAAATGGAAGAGCACATCGTACAGTGATTTACAAAATCACGCGAACAAGTAAGATTTCTGACTGTATAAGATCAGTAAGATACATGAGTTGAGTTGAGTGTTTTTAGTTTAACGTCCCACCAACAGCTAAGGTCATACGGAGACGGGACCTCGGTTTAAAGACTCATCCGAAAGTCTGGAGAAGCCCGGGATCGATCCTGCGACCCCTGGTTTACAAGGCGAGTAGCGTAGCCACTGCACCATGGAGGCTTCTAATAAGATACATGTAACACATCTGTGGGACATAGTGTATTCTTTAATATCACCTAAACGATTAGTTGTCGGATCATCATGTGAACAAGTCCGATAAACCCCACTTTATATAGATAAAACTTGGGTTTACGGGGGTATTCATTATTTTTTTCTTATTTCTGCTCCAAGACATAGATTGTGGGTACTCGTTAGAACCGCCTCAATGAGGTGTTCTAACGAGCACACACAACCTATGTTATGAGTATTTATAAGAAAAATATCAAGGATTTTCAGCAGAAAAGTAGGAGATATGAAAAATGCACTATGTCGCACGGGTGAGTTATCGTAATGGAAAATGTTAAGTATACTCCAAACTTAGGACGCAGGTGTTCGTTACAACCGCCTCATAGAGGCGGCTCAAGGCGGTTCGAACGAGTACCCACAAATAGAAATAAGAAAAATAATGTACTCCCTGTAAACCCCAGTTTTCTCTGTATAAAGTGGGGTTTATAGTGATATTCATTACACGGATTTGTTAAAGTGATATCGATCCCCACACATCTGGGCTTGAAGAAATAGATGGGCTGCATGATGTTTCCACGCAGAGCTGAGACCGACCGCACACGAGTACTTGTAGACCGCTTAGAGGATCTAAGCCTGCCCAGGAAAAGCGATGCGAGTCGGACCGTCGATGCTTATAAACACGTTTGGTTTCATTGGGCGACAGGGCTTAAGATGTCATTTCCTCTCAATGTCGGGTAAAAGTCCCACAAAATTGGAAGCAACGTCTCCAAAATGGCATATACAGTGTTGATGGGGACGTTAAATCTCAAATCAATCAATGTTTACGTGATGGAAAAAATGTCAGCGATATCACTTGCTTACATTATTTTCAACAAAGAAAAACATTCCGAATCTCAAACCGGTGTAAGTTTCGCAAGCAAACAAGATGATCTCCTACGAATGCAAAATGTGGTTTCTATCATGTCAAATGTGGCAGGACAACGCTGATCAGTCTGCACATTCGCACAGTCTGATCAGAGTCGTCTTGAGAATTACGTACATGTACACATATATAAGATTCTAATGCACTGGCGTATGTAACGCGACGTATGGTTGGAAAACATAAAAATAAGAAATAAAATTTATTTATTTTTTTTTTTTTATGATGTTCATGGAAGTATGAACGCAGTGGGCCGCCTGGTTTACATTAGACTTTTCATTGGAAATGTAAATATTCCGCGATGTACTGTCGAAAAAACCGACGTCACCCGTAACGTCGCTTTCCATTGGCTGCCATTTGGTTTTACGCAGCTCACAGAGCCTGCTGCTTTGTGTAAAATAGTACCAACCGAAAAAGTCCGTTTGAATAGGGATAACTATTGAAATTTGTTATTTGGGGAGTTAAATCGTCGGTTTACGATCGCAAATTCCGTTTTACGGCTCCGCTGACGCGTGGCCGTAAAATGAAAAATTTCCGACCGTAAAGCCGCCTATTTACCTCCCAAATTACAATATTCGACGCAAAAGCTTTTTGTGACTAAGAGGCGTGAGAGAAACCATCCTTTGACAGGTGTGTCGGTTATCCCAAAACCTTGCTTGTGAAACTGAACATTGATACATGCTATTGTGTCACGCTGATACTCATCTTTTATTATATACCTACAAGAAATACTGCTGTCTACTATCAGTTTTCCGACACAAAAATACAGAATCCCGTATCACGCACTCGCGTTTTCCGATTCCGTATCACACTCCTGCAAACCCTGAGTCCCGGCATTTGTTGCGACGTTAGAAAACAGCCATCGATAACGCGGAACCAAACGTTCGAAATGATGACGTCACTTACACACATAATGTAACGTCAAAGTTTCCCGCCAATTTACGTTGACAAAAGACTTTATTAAAAGCGAAAAAAGGTATATAATAAACGTATTATCACTAAAATAACTTGATCTGTCGCACAGTATCACGTCTCTTGGATGTTTCCAGATCTTACGCATCACACTCGACGCTGCGCGTCTCGTGTGATACGCTGATCTGGAAACATCCACTCGACGTGATACAATGCGTCAGATCAAGTTACTGTAGTAATAATATGTATGTATCCATGATGAATAGTTTCACGTTTTTACCTTATTTGCGTCGTTTTAGTTGGCCATTGTAATTTAGATAACCCTTTTGTACCAAATGGAATCTCCCACCTTATATATAGCGTAAGTCCATTTCAAAATTTAGGGCTGCCATTTTGTGTTTTCTTCAAAGTTTATTTGGAAAATGGCTAAACTTTTTTGCAAAATGTGGAGGCCCTGATCAGACGCCGCATTCTGCGGCGTCTGATCTGGGCCTGCACTGTTTGCCAACTACCCGTTTTGGGGTTTCCGGTTACGGTACAAAAATGGGTTAAACATACAAATGTATTCACTTCATAAACAAGAAGATACAAATATAAAGATGAGAATAAACAATTTTCACACATTCCGATAACAAAAATTGAAACCAAAACAAAAGTGTATTGCAGTTTTGCTTTTATTATTGATAGAACAAAATGGATGGACAAAACTTTTTTTTTAAGTTTGATTGATATTGTTTGTGTTGAACTTTTCCGTCCCTGTCAACACGATTAGGTCATTTTGGAGACTTTGCTTCAGATTTCGTGGGACTTTTACCTGACATGAAGATTAAATGACATCTCATGCCCTACCACCCAAACACCCTTCTAGGGTTGAAGGGACGGTCCGACTCGCTCCTGGACAGCCTTCTTATCCTAGCCAGTAAAGAATGCCGGGGCAACGTTGGTCCGATAGCGATATGACGTAGCAACGTCGTATCGCTATCGTCCCGACGTTAGCCGCTGTTTTGTGCTGGCTGGGTATTTGTTTACCAGTGCTCGGAAGTTTGGTTGGTTTCAGCTCTGCACGGAAACATCATAAAAACAGTCTATTTCTCCAAGCCCCGATGGGAGGGGCGATAAGTCGGATTCTAAAAAAGAAGGAAATTTAAGTTTGATTGAAAAAGAAGGAAATTTTGCCTTAAGTAAAGCAAACAGTTGACTACAATTATTTTTTTGATTTTGTTTGTTTGCTTGATTTGAGGTTTAACATCCCCGTCAACACTATTTAGGTCATTTCATGAGGCGTTGCCTTCAATTCTTTGGGACTTTTACCCGGCATTGAGATAAGATAACATCTCAGTCCCTGCCGCCCGATGAAACCAATAGGGTTTATATACATGGACGCCGATTCGCACGACTTTTCATGGGCAGGCTTAGACCATCTAAGCTTGTTAACAGTACTCGTGTGCGGTTGGTTTCAGCTCTGCGTGGAAGCATCATGCAGCCCAATCTATTTCTCCAAGCCCCGATGGGCGGGGGCAAAATTATGATTTGGTATTCAGACTTATCGGAAAAAAAAAAAAAAAAAAAAAAAAAAAAACATTTTCGCCCGCGTTTTTCTAACGTTTTTTTCAGGAAGATTTGTCACGATGGAGGACAAATATTCTTTGACAGAACCACCAGAAAGAAATATGGACGAAACGGTATTTGCGTTTGCTATTATTGATAAGCTGGAAACAGAAACCAAGTCGAAACGGTCCCAATTCAGTGCCAGCGGCCAGCACAGCTCGGGATATCTCTCCGCGGATTATTCAGACTTATCCGAAATGGCGACTTACGAAAGTGGAACTACTTTTCTTGATGACGACATGAAAGGGAGCGGACTGTCTATGACTGACAAAAACGATTCGAGCTCAAGTTCCGATCTCGAATCTAGTGCGGACGAAATCGAAGAAGACGAGTATCGCATCGAGCGGCGTGAGGGACGAGTGATGAGGATTAAACCGAGTACGCACCCAAGTCTTTACTCGCATATTTCCACCCTCTGCGATGAGAATAGTGTTGTGTTTGCGAGGAAGTTAAACGTCACCAACACAGATCAGGCTGATTGTATCCAACAAACCGAAGGTCACCCGTCCTCGGCAAACACCTCTTTGACAGGCTATGAGATAGTGGTAAGAATTACAAACTTGATACATGGCGTTAAGCAATGTCACACCTTTTGTATGCAGTTTTAAAATTTCAAGGGTTTAACCTAATGTATAGGTCATTTTTGAGACATTGCTTCCAATTTTGTGGGACTTTTACCCGGCACTGAGATTGAATGACATCTCAAGCTTTGTCGCCCGATGAAACCAATAAGGTTTATAAGCATGGGCGGTCCGACTCACACTGCTTTGCCTGGGCAGGCTAAGATCCTCTAAGCGGTTTACCAGTACTTGTGTGCGGTCGGTTTCAGCTCTGCGTGGAAGCATCATACAGCTCATCAATTTCTTCAAGCCCCGATAGGCGGGGGACAATCGAATCAACGTCAATGCAACGTTGCACTGACATTGATACAACGTTGTTTTCACATAGAACGCCTCCTATGGCCGAAAACACACCCATGTAATATATACATTGTAGATTTCATACTTAGCAGTGACCTAAATGCATATCTCAAACAAGTAAAAATGATGTTTTCATATTGTGAAAAGATTTGTGAAAAATAACATGACCCTCTTATTTCGCAGTAGCAAACCAGGCTTTTTTTCCGCCAAAGTCACAATACTTTTTTTCAATCAATACCATTAAAAAAATCTTGAGTGTTGAAAACACCAAACTTTTCACTCGTGCTTAGAACTCGTGAACATTATGTTTTTGTCAACACTATCGATGTAATATGTTTTGGTATTCAACTAAAAAGTTACGCATATTAAGGGGAATGGATACACCTTCAGGGGAGGCAACTCCTGAAAAAAGTATTTTTGTCTCCCATGTCAATAGGGGTCAACTCTTAAAGAAAAGAATTTGCTCCTCAGGAGCAAATTCTTTCCTTTGAGAGAAGAACCCTTTTTCAGTGGGACAGGGCTTATAGAAAAGCGAACAGGAATTCCAAAAGTTGTCTCCCTTTGAAAAATGTTCCCATTCCCCTCAACATGAGCGAGGTGAATGTGCGAGCGGGTAGAAAAGATTCCCCTTTGAGCTAGCCACGAAAAGATGTGCATGCATTTTGATATTGAGTGAGTTCATGTTCGCGACCTTGACTTTTTCATCACGTGAACAAGTCCGTGAAATGAACCCCCCCCCCTAAACCCCACCTTATATATAGAAAACTGGGGTTTATGGGGGTATACATTATTTTTCTTATTTTTGCTCCAAGGCATATGTTGTGGGTACTCGTTAGAACCGCCTTCGGTTCTAACCAACACACAGAAACTATGTTTGCAGTATAGTATTCATTTGAAAAATATCACGGATTTTCCCAAGAAAAGTAGCGATTTTGGAGATGTGATAAAATGCACTATGTCGCACGGGTGTGTTATCATAACGTTCTTCGCTGAGATCTAATGTCTTCAGACTCATTTTCGCTCCGCGCGACTCAGCCATTAACAAAGTTAACAAATACATTGTACCTGTCATTGTCAAATTAAAATAAAAGACGAGGAAGTTAAAATTTATGGGAAAAAATGGGAACCTTCAGTTTCGGGACGCAAGTTTGGTGGGCGGTGGTGTGGGGGTGGGGGTTCAGTATGTGGCCACTGTTTTCAAAAAACTATTTCAAATTTGTCTTGTTCGATGCTGGAGCTTAAGGTGAATGGAGACTTCAGGGGAGACAAATCCTGCAAAAGTGTTTTTGTCTCCCGTGTCAATAGGGGTCAACTCTTAAAGGAAAGAGGAGCAATTACTTTCCTTTACGAGTTGACCCCTTTTTCCGTGGGACAGAGCTTCACTATAAGTAAAGCCATCAGGAAGTTCCGAAAGTTGTCTCTCTTCGAAAAATGGCGGAAAGATCTGCCAGGTGTTCCCATTCCCCTCAACAGCACTTTGCCTGGGCGGGCTACACATAAGCGGTTGATCAACGCAGTGAACATTCTTTCGCCAGAAACTGACACCTCCCCTTCTTGGATCCTCGAAAGGGAGAAAATGACCGTAGATAAGATGTCATGACAAATTTTCATGAAAGTGTGTAGCCTGACAACTGACCTTTGTAACTCAGCAAAAGGGAGAAAACGATTTCATGACCAATCTTCATGAAAGAATGCTGCTTGACAACTGCCCTTCTTGGCTTAGCAAAAGGGAGAAAGCGACCGTAGAAAAGATTCCATGATCAATCTTTATGAAAGAGTGTTGCCATCTTCACAAGCCAAGGGTACTAAGTCCACTACGTTCCTTACGCGCGTGCGTAAGGAACGTAGTGGACGTAGTACCCTTGGCTTGCGAAGATGGAATGTTGCTTGACAACTGCCCTTCTTGGCTCAGCAATAGGGAGAAAACGACCGTAGAAAAGATTTCATGATCAATCTTCATGAAAGAATGCTGTTTGACAACTGCTCTTCTTGGCTCAGCAAAAGGGAGAAAACGACCGTAGAAAAGATTCCATGATCAATCTTTGTGAATTAATGTTGTTGGCCTGGCAGGTAATGAGCCCGCAACCTCCAGTCAGACGCACGTCTATGTGCAATACCGATGCCGGCAGGTTTGGATGCTCGTCTGAAATGAACATATATGTCAGACTATTTCTTGCAAGGAAATGCGTGTGCGTGTTTCAGTTTTACGTGCCACCAACAGCTACGGTCATACGGAGACGGAACCTCGGTTTTTAGTTGCTGACTACAGGTGAATATAAGCTTCCTACGTTATATTGGTTACCTAAACTTCATAAAAGACCATACAACGCACGGTTTATTGCAAATTCAAGCTCTTGTACCAACTGAACTTTCCAAATTAATAAATTCATGGTTAAGTGCCATAAAAAAACGTGGTTAAATATTGCGACAAAGTCTTTGAAAGATCAGGGAGAAATCTGTAAAAATTCTAATGAAGTTTCAAACAATAAATTGAAATCCAGACGTTTTCGTGCTTCAAGTTTGTCTACTTATGACTATTTTCACCCTTTACACTACTCTTCCTCATAATCTTATAAAAGGAAAACTTAATGATTTAATAGAATGCACATTTGATACGAAAGATTCCCTCTATCTTGCATGTAATGAAAGAAATGATTTTTTTTTCACTTCTGAAGAGCATAGAAGGGTTATGTCAGAAAGTGTCTGAAACTCTCACCTTTCTACTTGACAATGTTTACATAAGATTTGGTACTAAGTTTATTTAGACAAATTGAGGGTATTACGATTGGTACGAATTGCACATCCCCTGTGGCTGATATTTTCTTGTTTTGATATGAAAGAGACTTCACGATGTCCCTTTCCGTTGATAACCAATCTGAAAACATTGAAGCCTTAGGCTGGACTAGCTCGACTTCTAGATATTTGGATGATTTATTAAATATTGACATACCTATTTGGATGGTTTGATCAGTCAAATTTACACCACCCCCACTACCCAGAACTTCAGTTAAATAAAGTAAATTCTTCTGAGACCGAGGTCTCGTTTTTGGATTTACATCTATGTATTGTATATGGATTTGTTTTCTGCAAAACTTATAATAAACGCGATGATTTTGTTTTTGAGATTGTAATTTTTTCTTTATTGGATGGTGATGTTCCTCTTGCGGCATCATATGGCGTTTATATTTCGCAAGTAATTCGATTTGTCAGTGTGTCTAGTCATGTAACTGACTCAACACTCGTAATAAATTTTTAACTGCTAGACTTCTTAATCAGGGTTATCGGTATCACAAACTTTATCACAAGCCTTTTTTTTCTAAATTTGTCGACGTCATTCCGATTTAATTTCAAAATTAAGTGTTTGACTTAAATTTTGTCTGCAACAGGGTCTATCGGAACCCGAATTTTAGGGTGACAGTATATAAATTCAGAAAAATATATACTTGAAATGACTTCAGCACCCAATTTCGAAAAATAATTCTTCGATATAAAAATAGTGGGTACAATATAAATGTTATACGACAGACTGCATGCATTGTCGACAACTTTGCTTCCCTCTTTAATTGCGTGCCGGTTGGTCAGGCCTCAGATTCTATGACGGTTCCAGCGTAAAGACTTACTTTAATTTTATGTTATGTTGGTTGGTGCCTGATGCTCTGTCTCTTGTTGGCCCATCGGAGTCTAACTGTTGGTTCTCTTTTGCTCCAGCATTTCAGTGGTTGTTTGATTTGTGTGTTCTCGGAGATGTTGTAGTGATGCGTTAGGAGACCTTCATGCGGACTGAAGAAATTATTTGTCTAAATCGCGACGGAAATAAGGGCGACCGCGGAAAATCGATTTCAAAATTCAGTGTTTGACTTAAATTTTTTCTGCAACAGGTTCTATCGGAACCAGAATTTTAGGGTGACAGTATATCGAAAATTGCGGCCGCGGAAAATCGATTTAATCCCCCCCCCCCCCCACACACACACACACACCAACAGTGGAATTGTTTTTCACTAAGCTTTCCAAGGCGGTTTTTCTGTTGCAGTTTATTTTTGTTATGGTTCGTCTTTGAGAGTGTATCGCTTTTGTTTGTTTTTGTTTTGGATAGCCAAATGGCCATTTTGTCTGAAAGTACCTGTCCTTTTGGCTTTCCGCTATTGATGTTTCCATTAGATTCTGGTTATTTCATGTTTGTGTTTCTTTCACTTTTTGTGTCTCTGATGGGAGCTATGGGTTAATTGTATCGAATCCTGATCATTGCCTTCAGTTCTGTTTTAAAGACTCACCCGAAAGTCTGCTCTTGCAAGGAAAAACACGTCAAAAAGTGCATGTAATGATAATCCTTCCGAACCCCACTAATAACAGAGGAAAGCAGGGTTTAAAATGTTTTTTTTTTTCTTGGAATTGAGGTTTTACGTCAGGATCAACACTATTTTGGTCGTTTTGTCGACGTTACTTCCAATTTTGTGGGACTTTTACCCAACGCTGGCATGAAATGGCATCTCAAGCCCTATTACCCGATAGGGTTCATATGCAGGGACGGTTCGACTCGCACCACTTTGACTGGACAGTCTTGGACTTTCTATGCGGTTTACCGGTACTCAGTTAAAGTTCTGCAACGGAAGGTCAGGTGGTTTTCCTCCGGGTACTCCGGTTTTCGCCCACCTCTGATTAACGATCGGCTCTATATGAGTGAAATAATCTTGAAAGGGCCGTAAAACCAAAACCAAAAAAAAAAAAAAAAAAAGGTACTCAGTTGTTTGCCGTCGGTTTCAGCTCTGCGTAAAAGCATCATGGAGCGCAACCTATTTCTCCAAGCCCCGAACAGCGAGGCAGGGTTTAAATGGGTATATTATTATTATTATTATTATAATATTGCACGGGTGAGTCATTCGTTATCTGGATTTTTCAGCAACGAAGGTCGGCGTACTTAAAGGTCAACAAGACAACAGATTTCTGCAAAATTCAGACTGTTATATACAGACACGACAACCACGAGTCCATCCAACATTATAAGAAAAATCTACGGCCTGAAGAAAAGGACATCGAGGGAAACATAGGACTTAGGTGATTAACCGACTTAACGACAGGCCGATCATCCGACCGACCGAACTAACGGGCCAACGAACGGACGAACTAACGGACAGATGGACACACCCACGCATGTACACCCGAACGTACACATGCTCGCATGCACACACACACACGCACGAACAAACAAACGAACGAACGAATGAATGAATGAAAGAATGAATGAAAGAATTCTTTAACTAACGGACCGGCTAACGGACTGACTGAGTGCAGACAGGCCGACAGGCCAAATTGGATTATTGAACTGACCGATCGACCGACTTACCGACTGACCGATCGACCGACCGAACGAACTCATGAATGAATTAATTAATTAATGGATGAACGATTGAATGGCTAAGAGACTACTTTACTAACTTATGGACTAGCAAACGGGCTGAGGGACTGGCAGACAGGCAGGCTGACAGGCCTAATGTCATAAAGAAAGGTCCGGTATCCTTAGAAATGCAGAATGTTTAGTTGTAGTATATGCCATCAAATTTGCTTCACAGCATTGGAGGCCAACAAAGATCCACACCAGAGTGTTGATGCGCAGTCTGATATCTGCGCAGTCTGATGATAGCCTTCACTCTTCCTGGGTAAACGTTTTCATCTTTATTCCTGTTCCAAAATATAAAATGTTGTTGGCTTATCAATCGACACAAAGAAAATCTGGACTAGCCTAGTGTACGTACGAGGTATTGACTTATCAATCAACCAAAAGATACTAACTACAGAAGCTGCCCGCATCACGCAAACACGCCTATATAATTTTGACCCCCTCAAACCCCACTTTTATATAGAAAAACTGGGTTTGCAGAGGTAAACCTAAGTTTTCTTATTTCCGCTCTAAAATATAGATTGTTGTATATATTTCACTGGAAATCTATATTTTGAGCGGAAATAAGAAAAATATCACAATTTTTCATCTTAAATTTTTTATTTTTTCTGCGATAAAGGTTACAATGTATTTATATAGACGTGTTTTCGTAATGGCCTGCTATTTACATTATGTACTGTCGCTGACCCTTAACAAAATTCAGGCACTGGTTGTTTATAGCATAGTCGCCCCCTAAGACGCCAGAGCGCAGTATCAAAAGTAAATTCTGGACTAAGCTCTTGCACATGGGCTTTGACAAACAGTGTATACCTAATCAGACGCCACATAACGCTATGTCTGATCAGGTCTACTCTGCTTGGTTAAAATACCGGAATTTAAAGGTTCAACGAACAGTTCAATTCTCAGTTCAGGACTATTTTCCCAACCAACACTTGAGACAATCGACCCACCAGTACGCTCAGTGCTTTGATTTGTTCAAGCATCGGTACCAAGTTAACCAGCAAGCGCCCCCACATCCCCCACCACTCCCCCAAGGATATAGAACTCAAACTGCTGCCAAATGTCAAGGAAGGAAAGTCATGAAATGTACAGGCAATTTCGTTTGTCAGAAACCAACAACTGTTTTTCAATTTAAATTTACCACCACATGTAAAGGAATGTACTGAGAAAAAAATGGATTTGAGCAACTCACTCGAAAACTCGTTTAAAAATCTTTCTTTAGCAGGTAAGAATAAGAAAGGCTCTGCCTTTTTTGCTCTGTTAACTTTGTGTAAAACGCATTCTGCACATTGATTTTATGTATTCTTGGGCAGTCTGGTGGCATTAGCTTAAGAACCATTTTACCATTTTAAAGTAGATGGGTTCGGAAAATAAACTGTGATGTGATTGAGACCTCGACAAGGAAATCTCAGGCTCGTTTTCAGATTTTTAAGTCTCATCCTCAGCATGGCCTCGCATGAGACTTAAACAAAAAGGGCGGTAGGGCCTGAGATGTTATTTCATCTCAGTGTCGGGAAAAAGTCCAACAAAATTGGAAACAATCTCTCCAAAATGACATAATTAGTGTTTACGGGGATATGGACCTCAACACAAACTAAATTATCTTAGCAGCGAACACAAATGTGTTGATCAGACTGCGCGGATGCGCAGGCTGATCTACACCTTTGTTATTCGCAAACACGAAGGTACTGCAGCTTTGTTGTTCGCAAACACGAAGGTTTTACACATTGCTGTTCGCAAACACGAAGTTATTACACACTGTTGTTCGCAAACACGAAGGTACTGCACCTTTGTTGTTCGCAAACACGAAGGTATTACACATTGCTGTTCGCAAACACGAAGGTATTACACATTGCTGTTCGCAAACACGAAGGTACCGCACCTTTGTTGTTCGCCAACACGAATATACTGCCATTTTTTGTTCGCAAACACGAAAGTAATGCACCTTTGATGTTCGCAAACAGGAATATACTGCACCTTTGTTGTTCGCAAACACGAAAGTAATGCACCTTTGTTGTTCGGAAACACGAAGGTAATGCACCTTTGTTGTTCGCAAACACGAATATACTGCTCCTTTGTTGTTCGCAAACACGAAAGTACTGCACCTTTGTTGTTCGCAAACACGAATATACTGCACCTTTGATGTTCGCAAACACGAAAGTAATGCACCTTTGTTGTTCGGAAACACGAAGGTAATGCACCTTTGTTGTTCGCAAACACGAAAGTAATGCACCTTTGTTGTTCGCAAACACGAATATACTGCACCTTTGTTGTTCGGAAACACGAATATACTGCACCTTTGTTGTTCGGAAATACGAATATACTGCACCTTTGTTGTTAGCAAACACGAAGGTAATGCATCTTTGTTGTTCGCAAACACGAATATACTGCATCTTTGTTGTTCGCAAACACGAAGGTTATGCGCCTTTGATGTTCGCAAACAGGAATATTCTGCACCTTTGTTGTTAGCAAACACGAAGGAACTGCACCGTTGTTGTTCGGAAACACGAAGGTAATGCACCTTTGTTTTCGGAAACACGAATATACTGCACCTTTGTTGTTTGCAAACACGAATATACTGCACCATTGTTGTTAGCAAACACGAAGGTAATGCATCTTTGTTGTTCGCAAACACGAATATACTGCATCTTTGTTGTTCGCAAACACGAAGGTTATGCGCCTTTGATGTTCGCAAACAGGAATATTCTGCACCTTTGTTGTTAGCAAACACGAAGGTACTGCACCATGTTGTTCACAAACACGGATATACTGCACCTTTGTTGTTCTTAAACACGAATATACTGCACCTTTGTTGTTCGCAAACACGAAGGTTATGCACCTTTGTTGTTCACAAACACGAATATACTGCACCTTTTTTGTTCGCAAACACGAATATACTGCACCTTTGTTGTGCGCAAACACGAAAGTACTGCACCGTTGTTGTTCGGGAACACGAAGGTAATGCACCTTTGATTTCGGAAGCACGAATATACTGCACCGTTGTTGTTCGGAAACACGAAGGTAATGCACCTTTGTTGTTCGCAAACACGAATATACTGCACCTTTGTTGTTCGCAAACACGAATATACTGCACCTTTGTTGTTCGCAAACACGAATATACTGCTCCGTTGTTGTTCGCAAACACGAATATACTGCACCTTTATTGTTCGCAAACACGAAGGTACTGCACCTTTGTTGTTCACAAACACGGATATACTGCACCTTTGTTGTTCGTAATGGCAAAGATGTCAACTTACTAAAATCGTTTTCTTCCAGTGAAGGTGACCTCCTTCTTGAAGTCAATGGTAAGGCCCTGATTGACAGGCCGCAGGAACGTGTGCTAAAGATATTCAGAAAGATAAAACCAAACGTCAGTGATGGCTGCATTCTCATTAATCTGGTATTATTATTATTATTTATTTGCAAGATAGTAACAATGGACTAGTGCAGGTCGACTGGCAATAGCCGAAATACGTGAAAATTGCTATTCCCAGTCGAATGGCAATCGTTATATGGTAAGCAAAACCTTACACTTGTGTCCATTTCGTATAAAATTTATAAAACAAAAACTCGCCGAAAGCACATTTTATGAAATGAATATAAACTGACCACTCGTATAATTAATAACTTGAGAATGTTTGATTGGCTTCCCAGCAGGCACTCAAC
Source organism: Lucinisca nassula (assembly GCA_963580285.1). Lineage (NCBI taxonomy): Eukaryota > Metazoa > Mollusca > Bivalvia > Lucinida > Lucinidae > Lucinisca > Lucinisca nassula. The sequence continues at coordinate 78,161,834 of OY757024.1, read as the reverse complement.
GTTGATCTAACGTTGAAACAACGTTATAAACGTTGTTTCAACGTTAGGTCAACGTTGAGTCAAACTTTTTGTGCCTGCAGGGTTCTTATACCATAAAATCATAATTGTTGAAAAGTGTGATAAGAAAACGAAACAATAAATTATGCTATAAACATTCGCTGTCATTAGCTGGAGTGTCAAGTCCTAGTATTTTAACCCTTTTTGTACCAAATGGAATCTTCCACCTTATATATATAGCAGGAGTCCATTTCAAAATTTAGGGGTGTCAGGTTGTGTTTTCATCAAACTTTGTTTGGAAAATGACTAAACTTTTAGCAAACAGTGGAGGCCCTGATCAGACGCCGCGTTCTGCGGGGTCTGATCTGGGTCTGCACTGTTTGCCAAGGTACCCCTTTAGGAATTTCCAGTCTGAAATGGGTTAAGTGTGTCATCTTTAGGTAGATTAGAAAATGGACGTGGAATAAAATGGATGAAATGCAGGTGAAAAACGTGTATTTAAGGCAGGTAAATTGTCGGTTTATGGTCGGAAATTGTGTTTTACGGCGTCGTGGTAAAAAGTAATTTCCGACCGTGAATTACCGATGATTTACCACTACAAATAGCCCATTATCGTTTCGTTTCATGCATTTGCATTGGCCGGGTCCCGAGAAAATTGTTTGTAAGTGAGGCATCAGGCAGTTATTTTAATTTGCTGCTAAAAGATACCGTTTGTGGGTACTCATTCGGACCGCCTGAGTGAGACGGTTCTAATGAGTACCAACAGTCTAGTCACTCTACGTTTGAAATGGAAATAAGAAATAAGGCCATTTTTTCTTGAAACATGAAGAATGTGTTTTAGCTCAAACTGGTGTACTATCCAGGACATATTCTGATGGGTAAGGTTAGTTTGTGGTCTTAAATAAAACAATGCAGTGTTAACTCTTATACGACAGCACACCCGTGCGCCATACTGCATCTTTTCACATCTCCTAAATGGCTAGTTTTCTGATGAAATCCGTGATATTTTTCTTATTAATTCTGCAAACATAGGTTGTTGGTGCTCGTTAGAAATTGAGGCCGTTCTAACAAGTACCCACAACCTAGGTCTTCGAGCAGAAATAAGAAAAATAATGTATACCCCTGTTAACCCCAGTTTTCTCTATATAAAGTGAGGTTTTGTGTGTGCGTGTGTGTTTGGCGGGGGGGGGGGGGGGGGGGTATTCACTTCATGGATTTGTTAACGTGGTGGCACGACAACCCTTGCCTTTGTAAACAGTGAAGACCTAGATCAGAAGCCATCTGAACAGGATCTACACTGTTTGACATGCAGTTTGTGAATTGAAAGACTATATGGGCCCCGTCAAGCGATTTTGGTACTTATCGCCTATGCGAGCAGCGAAGGTTCAGGCGAGCCTGCGCATCCGCGAAGTCTCGCCAGAACCTTCGCGGCTCGCTCATACAAGCAGTGAATCAAGAGGAACCTTCAGGCAGAAAGCAATATCCCTGGTCCCTCTGAATGGCTGGGCATGCGCAGTTAAAATTTGTCATGACGGAATGCTCGAAGACACAAATTCGCTTGGCGGGGCTCATAGTATATACTTATATACTAAGTTATTCGATTGGCTGATAGTAAGAAATGGATGTGGCTTAATCAATTTATTCAGCAGGGTAAGGTGTTAAAATGTCCGGTTATTAGTAGTATTGTTTCAGTTTGATTTTCTAAATATACGCAATCAATGATCATAAAAAACAAAACAAATACAAAAAAGCAACAAACAACAACAACAACAAAAATAAAATAAAAACAAAACAAAACAAAACAAAACACACACACACACACACACACACACACACACACACACACACACACACACGCACGCACGCACGCACGCCGCACGCACACGAAAATTTTTACAAAAAACATCAAATGTAGAGTCTTAATGAGATGCACAGCTTCACTTTAAGATAAAAAAAAGTTGTCAGTAACCCCCACCCCCGATGGGGGAACTTTATTTCTGACAGACGAAATATCCCGGTTTACATTTTAACTTATTTTTTCGTTTGTACATGTACGTATATGTATAGCACAACAGATGAAGCTTTCCTTACTGTTTTATTTATGTTTCAATTGAAAGTTAATGACTCTCAGAAAGAGAGAAATATTTCATGAAAATATATGACAACGAATACATTATTTTCTACTCCCACTTTTGCTCCGGAAGCATTTAAGAAAGTTGAATGTTATTTTCTATTAGCATGACATCCGTGTTATTATCTACGCATGCGTGTGTAGACTACCTAACGTTAACTTTTGCTCCAGAAGCATTAAAGATAAGGTCATTACTGACTGAATGCTATATTCTATTGACTGGTCATCATTGTTATTTGTTATAATGATTAAAAACCGGGATTGACCGGAACACTTCCGTAAGCTTATCACGCCCTATTCGCAAACAAAATAAACATGTTTTCTGGGTTCACATGATGTTGACTTCCCTCCGATGTTACAGTACATCTATTTCTGTTTGTTTTCAATAAAAGAAGGCAGGCGCATCTGTTCTGCTGATTTTTCGTTTCCTTGTACGAGCCGGCGGTTGTCAAAGTAAGATATTGTATTTTTGCTTGTGTATGAAAATGGAGTCAACTTTTGGAATCTTTGGCTATTGAACAAGTTCCCGTATTTACTGGCACACCTTTGTCATTTGACTTTCCAATCCTTTGCCTACACAAATTCATGTGCGACTCAAGCTTTTTGTTAAAGCTAATATTTGTATCAAAATTTGTTCGGTTGATAGTCAGGCACGGGTGTGTCCAAATTAATTTACTCAGCAGGATGAGGGTTAATAACAGTGATGCTAAATTTGTATCTGGATAACCATTCTGTTTTCTCTGAACAGCTCTATCGTCGTTGGGAGACGAGACAAACTGAAGGACAGGAACAAGAATTCGAAGTAGACTACGAATTGAAACTAAAACTGGAACCAGTCTTTACGTATGAAACTGAATGCGAACAAACTTTAGAACGGGAAACCAGTCTTCCCAGCGAATCTGCAGCGGCGATACCGGTGGTTATCATGAGAGAGAGGGAGAATAACCGGACACGTAGGTCACGTGAGTATTCATTTCCATTGATTAATTGATTGATTGATTTGAGGTTTAAAGTCCCCGTAACTTCATCATTTCTAACACGGAGAATTCGTTTATAATGTATAATTAGAACTACAGTCGAACTTCATTGGCTCAAACATCTTTGGGACCACGAAAATCCGTTCGAGACAGGGAAAGTTCGAGCCACTGAGGCTTACTGCCAGGAGGCATAACGGGGTACTTTTGGATATATTTTCGGTGTTCTGTAATGAAAATGTATGCTGTGTGTACTCATTAGAATCGCCTCATCGAGGCGATTCTAGTGAGTACACACAGCATACATTTGCAAGATAAAAGACTAAAATATCCTTATTTTACCCTCCCGAATTCTTATGTATAGAAATTCCCTAGGGACTCAAGAACTGGAGTAGTATTCGGGCCACTTTGGTCCCAAGACAATAGATTACGTAATAAACAAAGGACGAGAACAATGGATTACGTAATAAACAAAGGAGGTGAGAGATGATAGCCGGCAAAGGGGAAGATGACGAAATTACCCTAAATATCGGGGTGAGAGTTCGAGTAAATTACGCCGTAATTATCCTAAAGTTTGAGGTCTCGGGCGACGATCGAAAGGCGTTCCCGCGGAATGGCGAAGTTCGCTGTCCCCCGATCGGGTCAGGGAGATCGGGGTCTACACCGTTCGCTCGAGCGCTCCTATCCGTATATTTAGGGGGATACTACCCGGTGTTGTATTGATATTATTAACAATCGCGGCGAACCACTTATCGCCTCGAAAACCGGAAAACAATGGAAGGTGCTGGAAGAGCGCGATTTGATGCGAGAAACTAGGAATGGACTGCGCCCCGGGAAAAAAGTTTTGTTTGTTCGATTTGAGGTTTAACGTCCCCGTCAACATAATTTAGGTCATTTTGGAGACGTCGCTTCCAATTTTGTGGGACTTTTACCCCGACATTGAGAAGAAATGACATCTCAATCCCTGCCGCCTAATAAAAACGATAGGGTTTATACGCATGGCCGGGCCGACTCGCAGCTCTAAGCCCCGATGGGCGGGGGCGGATCAATCATTTTGCCCCGTTTTCAACATAGAAATATTTTTACCCAAACGAAATAGATTTAATACGTCCGCAAAGTCTGCGCGGTGTGCCGGGACTTTTTAGGCCTTATACCATTACGAAATTCCGCCCATGCAAATATATGGAAAAAATTACTAACCAAAAACTGAAAAATTTCGGGCGAAAAAATATTTTTTCTTATTTCCGCTTCAAACAGTAATATTTTTTTTTGGTTCGGGTTTTACGACCCTTTCAAGACTATTTTACTCATACCGAGTCGATCGTTATTCAGAGGTGGGCGAAAACCGGAGTGCCCGGAGAAAAAACCACCTGACCTTCCGTTGCTGAACTCGGCGTCACACACGTGACCCATACATTGTGGGTACTCGATAGAACCGTCTTAATGAGTCGGTTCTATCGAGTACCCACAACTTATGTCTAGGGGGCAGAAATGAGGAAAATTATATTTACTCCCCACTTAAACCCTAGTTTTACCATATAAAAGTTGGGTTTAAAGGGATCAAAATTATATAGGCGTGGTTTCGTGATGCGATAGCGTGTTCGCCTTTTCCGGCCTTCTAGCTGCGCAGTAAAGAGTCTTCGCTGCGCGTATATGCGTTAAGTACCGTTTTCGCTTATGCCGGCTTATTATATAGAAATTAGCGTTATTCATTTAATTGAATAGATTGATATCTCAAGCCTTTCTTTTATACTACATCATTATCAGATATTCTGTTACAAAAGCGAGTAAGTCTTTGAACCACTTTTCGTAAAACTCAATATCTTTCAAAAGCATGGGACTTTTCTCTCCGGACGTAGGTATCGAATACAGCTCTCCCGTGCTCAGCTTATATCTGACGGTGTTGTCGTCGCTATCCGGTGGTGGAGTTCTCGCGGGTGGGAAGAAATAACACTGACCACTCCTTAGCTTTCGCTTTAGCCGTTTCCAGTAGTGCTTTACCGTATCGTAGATCTGCTTTCTGGTGTAGCTCGTGTTGCCTTCCCCGAGTGCGATATGCGTACCGTTTGACCGAGTTTAAATTTGTACTGCTTTTTGGTTTTCCGTTTGCTTCTTATTTTCGACTTGTCCCCGGCCTGTCTCAATAAATACTGCTGCAGCCTACTTTCGCCTTCGTTTTCTTTTGAAATGGAAGCCGGGGGTTGACCCAGACTTCTATTTACGGTTTGATTATAGCTGTGAACTACATCTTGAAGAATGTCGACATACCGCTGCGTTCTATTTTTCATCATATACCTAAACAACTTATGTTTTAAAGTCTTGATTAACCGTTCGCTGTAATTTGCTTTGGTCTCCGTATTCAGGGCGTAAAAATGATGAATGTTTTTGTTTTTTAAATATGTATTGACCTCTTTACTACGGAATTCCATACCTCGGTCAGTCCTAATAGTGTTAGGTTTTCTCGGTCCTTTAAGTATGACTCGTAGGGCTGTGACAATATCGACCCCTTTTTTACTTTTTACGGGCCGGCAATGAGCAAAACGAGAGAAAATGTCTATGGAGACCAGTACGTATCGACAGCCGTCATTATGTTTGGAAATGTCAACCATATCCATCAGAGCCATATCCCACTGACTGTCAATGCCAGCCACAATCACCCTAGACCGGGTATATTTGCGTCTGGCGCCTCTAGTCAGGGAATACGAATCCTGGTCTTGCAGCCATTTGCGTATGCGATACCTGCCAATTTTAAATTGGCCTCGAGTTTTGACGATCTGGTACAGTTTCTCCGGCCCTAGGTAACTGCCTGGGGATTTGGGATTAAAATACAAAGAAGATAAATATTGCTTCCAGTCAGTCATCTTTATTTTAACGAAGACTATGGCAAACGAATATTCTTACAAAATAATTAAACGATACTAAACATACAGGACACTAAATGATGCAAAACGAGTGTGTATACCGTGTCACGAGAAAACAATGGATATATAAAGTTTGAAACAAATATTCAAAAAGTATGATACAATGCATACAATTTACAATATAACGCTATATAAGTGCGATACATCGTCATCGTGTCTCTCAAACGCTTCTATAAAGCGTTCCGCAGCCTCCCTGGCTTCCCGTCGTAATTGAAAACACCTCAGCCATAACAACAGTTCATCCAACAACGCCAAAGTCATCATTGTCATACCAAACATTTTTATATTTGTCATTTGGGGTCTATCACTCTATATTCTGTCATGTATTCGCAAGCGTGCTCCATATTTATGACGCGTTGTATACGTCTGTTTCGTGTGTATGACAATTTACTTCCGTTCGTGTCACTGTCTTCACCAGTTTTGGTAATCGTTCGGATTGCACTCTGAGCACTGTAAAGCTCCCAACTGATTCAAATGGTCACTTTGCAGAAAGCAAGGGACCATTGGGTTGAGTTCGGGTAATGTATTTCCTATTTCTAACAACAAGTCTTTCAAACGATTGAATTCCGGCGGCCTCAAGCATATTCCCGTTTTCGTTGGTACAACTTCGTCCTGCGGTTTCCAGAATTGTCTTATATCTACGCAGACACTATTTTCGCCGATCTTACAGAAGACGTTTCCTCCGAGATGACATCTATAGACCTGTTTCTTTTCTAATGCCTTATCCAAGTATTCCAACTGATCGAGCCAATTCTTCCATCGCATCAAGTTTAGACTGATTCCTTTCTTATCGTCTTTCCACTCCCTGATATCGACCCGTAACTCGCCCTTCCATTCGTGCACTTCCACGTAACGATCATTCCCGAGACTGAACCGACATCTGTAGTTTGCCATGTTTTCTTATTGAATGGCACAGTACTGACTGACATTTGTTTTTAAGGTAACCGGGCGCCATGGGCACATAGGGGCTACCCCTCTGGCACAGTACCGCGCGAACGAGGTATATATACTTATGCGGTGCAATCCGATTGGTTCTTTCACGGCTGTCGCTGATTGGATAAAACGTGTCTAGACACGTTCGAGGAATGTCACTATCGGATAAGCGGTTATGACAAGCGTTTTTCTACTGGTTTGAGTACACACGACTTTAATGCTGTTGCTTGTTCGTCTGCTGTATCCCAAAATTCCTATGTCAAAAGTAAAGGTTTTTTATGAGTTCGAGCCTTTTACCGCGCACGTTCTTTTTGTCAGGTTTATCCAAACACTTCTTGATACTATCAAACATGACACGTCTATTTGAAAAGACAGAAGCTTCCATACTCTCGGAGTAAAGATGTTTTTCTATCGCGTGGGTTGACACTTTACAACACGAATTCATTTTGAAACTGAGGTCTTGACCAGCACGCAGAAAGGTTTAACTCATTGCTCCAACCAATCAGATGAGATCATTTAGACATGACCAAACTCGCTCTGTATTGATCAATTTTTTTTTTTTGCTCTGGCTACGCCCCCACGATATCCGTATAAATTCCGTAGCCGAGACAGATTCTCCGAGATTCAAATGTTGTAGATTTGTCCGGTAAAGGTCTCGCGCGACTGGGAGCAACGCCCCCCCAAATGACCTAAATTATGTTGACGGGGACGTTAAACCTAAAATCGAACAAACCAAACTTTTTTTTTCCGGGACGCGGTCCATTCCTAGTTTCTCGCATCAAATCGCGCTCTTCCAGCGCTCTTCCATTGTCTGTCCGTTTATAATATCGCGCCCCCCATCACTACTACACCGGGTAGTATCCCCCTAAATATACGGATAGGAGCGCTCGAGCGAACGGTGTAGACCCCGATCGCCCTGACCCGATCGGGGACGGCGAACTGCGCAATTCCGCGGGAACTTCTTTCGCGCGTCGCCCGAGACCTCAAACTTTAGGATAATTACGGCGTAATTTACTCGAACTCTCACCCCGATATTTAGGGTAATTTCGCCATCTTCCCCTTTGCCGGCTATCATCTCTCACCTCCTTTGTTTATTACGTATTCCATTGTTCTCGTCCTTTGTTTATTACGTAATCTATTGTCTTGGAACCAAAGTGGCCCGAATACTACTAACTGGTTTCACTCAACCATGGTAAACTTGCCATCGGTGTTCGAGCCATCGAAGTTCCATTGTATTATTTCAATCCGGAAAAAATCTACCAAGAGCATCAGATACAGACACCAATACAGTGAAACTTCGATAACTCGAGCATGGATAGTTCGTGTACCACGGCTAATTCGAACTAGTTCTGTAGTTCCTTGAGAATATTTTCCAAATCTCCATCCCAGCAGGCGCATGACGTAATTGTGACGTCACATCAACGTCGGTACAACGTCATGACGTTTATGCACGGTCACATCTATTTCGGTGCAACGTTATGACGTTGCATCGGCGTTGATTTGACGTTGCCCTAGCGACGTCTGCTTGCTGGGATATATCAATGTATTTAAGATTATACAAGGATATTTTTTTTTTATATTTTGAGGCGATTCTCATGAGTACACACAACAAATTGTATAGAAACTGCGGTTTTGAGAAAGCTTGTACTTGTCAACTAAATTGCGGAAAGTATGTAAAATCTGCTTATTGGCACTGTTAATATGTTTGTTCGATTCTGTTACCACAATACCGTGACTATAAACGAAAAACATTGCGTGATTTGGCATGTCTCCCAGTGAGAGCAATGATCAGGAATCGATACAGTAACCATCCAAAACATCAGGGGAAAGAAACACAAACTTTATTAGTTAAAACAACTTCACCATCATCACAAAAACACGCCTATATAATTTTGACCCCCTTGAATCCCTTTTTAGCTCACCAGAGCCGAAGGCTCCGGGGGAGCTTATAGGATAGGCAGTTGTCCGGCGTCGTCGTCGTCGTCGTCGTCGTTGTCGTCGTTGTCGTTGTCGTCGTCGTCGTCTGACGTCAACACTTTCAAACATCTTCTTCTCTGAAGCCACTAGACCGATTCAGCCCAAATTTTATCTGTAGCATCCTTGGGCAGGGGGATTGAAAGTTTGTGTTTTTTATGAAAATCGGCCCATTAGTTTGGTTGCTATGGCAACTTAGAGTTTCCATAGACTTATAATGGGGAAAATTGAAAAATGGCATTTACTGCCAAGTCATTGCAGATATTTGGACAAAACTTTTATAGAAATGTTTCTTGAGTAAAATTCTTTCAGCCATATGCTTTTATGCCAACCTGAGGGTCCCCCAGGTTGTGCCGGGGCCATGCCCCACCCCCTCCACTTCATAAAAGGCCATATATCTCAGAAACCATTCAGATCCCGACCCCTAAACCATATATATTCTTGTTCCTATTGATAAGACGCATTTAGTAACACCAACCTTGGGGTCCTCAGGGATGCGCCGAGGTCATGCCCCACCCCCTCCACTTAATAAAAGGCCCAATATCTCGGAAACCATTCAGATCCCCACCCCTAAACCATATATATTCTTGTTCCTTATGATAAGACCCATTCGGTGACATCAACCTGGGAGTCCCCTGGATGCGCCGGGGCCATGCCCCACCCCCTCCATTTCATAAAAGGCCCAATATCTCGGAAACCTTACAGATCCCCGCCCCTAAACCATATATATGCGTGCTTCTTATGATAAGACACATTCATTGACACCAACCTGGGGGTCCTCAGAGATGCGCTGGGGCCTTGCCCCACCCCTCTACTTCACAAAAGGCCATATATCTCAGAAACTGTTCAGATCCCCACCCCTAAACCATATATATTCTTGTTCCTATTGATAAGACGCATTCAGTAACACCAACCTGGGGGTCGTCAGGAATGCGCACAGGTCAGGCCCCACCCCCTCAACTTTATAAAAGGCCCAATATCTTGGAAACCATTCAGATTCCCACCCCTAAACCATATATATTCTTGTTCCTTTTGATAAGACCCATTCAGTGACATCAACCTGGGAGTCCCCTGGATGCACCGGGGCCATGCCCCACCCCCTCCATTTGATAAAAGGCCCAATATCTCGGAAACCTTACAGATCCCCGCCCATAAACCATATATATGCTTGCTTCTTATGATAAGACACATTCATTGACACCAACCTGGGGGTCCTCAAAGACGCGCTGGGGCCTTGCCCCACCCCTCCACTTCAAAAAAGGCCATATATTTCAGAAACTGTTCAGATCCCCACCCCTAAACCATATATATTCTTGTTCATTATGATAAGACGCATTCAGTAACACCAACCTGGGGGTTCCCAGGGATATGCTGGGGCCATGCCCCACCCCCTCCATTTCACAATATCTCGGAAACCCTACAGATGGCCACCCCTTAACCATATATAGTCTTGTTCCTTATGATAAGACACATTCATTGACACCAACCTGGGAGTCTCCCTGGGCCTTGCCCCACCCCTCCACTTCACATAAGGCCTTATATCTCAAAGAATGTTCTTAGCCCCACCCTAAACCATATATATTCATCTTTCTTATGATAAGACGCATTCAGTGACACCAGCTTGGGAGTCCCCGGGGCACGCCCAGGCCATGCCACACCGCTTTACTTCATTAAAAGCCATATATATCAGAAATAGTTCAGATCCCCACCCCTAAACCATATACTTGTTCCTTATGATAAGACTTGTTCAATCACACCAACCTGGAGGTCTCTTTGTGCTGAGGCAATGTGCCCCGCCCTTCCATTTCATAAAAGGCTTTATATTTCAGAAACCATTCAAATCCCCACCCCATAATCATATATGTTCTTGTTCCTTATTATTAGCACACCTACTGTAGCGGGGTCCGCAGGGGCCATTCCTATTTCATAAAAGGGCCTCAAATCTCTGAAACCGGTCAGATTCCCAGCACTGAACCATATATATACTTGGTCCTTATGATAAGACACATTTAGGGACAACAGTTTGGGCTTTCCTGGGATCAACAGGGCATGCCCCAACCCCTCAACTGTTAAAGAGGCCTTACAGATCCCCGCTGCTAAACCATATATATTTATTTTGGTTGCTATGGCAACTTAGGGTTTCCATTGACTTTTAATGGGGAAAATTGAAAAATGGCACTAACTGCCAAGCCTTTGCAAATATTTAGACAGTTTTTTATAGAAATGTTCCTTGCGTAAACTTCTGTCAGCCATATGCTTTTATGCCAACCTGAGGGTCCCCCAGGTTGTGCCGGGGCCATGCCCCACCCTCTTCATTTCAGAAAAGGCCATATATCTTGCAAACCATTCAGATTCCCACCCCAAACCATATATATTCTTGTTTCTTGTGATAAGACGCATTCAGTGACACCAACCTGTGGGTCCCCCAGGTTGTGCCGGGGCCATGCCCCATCCTCTTCATTTAAGAAAAGGCCATATATCTTGTAAACCATTCAGATCCCCACCCTTAAACCATATATATTCTTGTTACTTCTAATAAGACGCATTCAGTGACACAAACCTGTGGGTCCCCCAGGTTGTGCCGGGGCCATGCCCCACCCCCTTCATTTCAGAAAAGGCCATATATCTTGCTAACCATTCAAATCCCCACCCCAAAACCATACATATTCTTGTTCCTTGTGATAAGACGCATTCAGTGACACTAACCTGTGGATCCCTTGGGTGTGCTGGGGCCATGCCCCACCCCCTCCATTTCAAAAATGGCCCAATATCTCAGACACCGTTCAGATCCCAACCCCTAAATGATATATATTCTTGTTCCTTATGATAAGACACATTGAATGGTACCAACCTATAGGTCTCTCAGGTGCGCTTGGGCCATGCCCCACCCCTCCACTGAGAGACTGTTCAGAACTCCACCCCTTAAACATATATATTCATGTTCCTTATGATGAGACTCATTCAGTGACCCCAACACTGGGCCCCCGGGGTCATGTCCCGGGTCATGCCCCACCCCTCCTCGTCATAAAAAGCTGTATATCACAGAAACCGTTTAGATCCCTACCCCTTGACCATATATTTTCTTGTTCCTTATGGTAAGTCCCATTCAGTCACACCAACCCTGGGGTCTTTTTTATGGGGCAGGTGTACCCCACCTCTTCATTAAATGCCATATATCATAGAGCCATTCAGATCACCATCCCACAATCATATATATTCTTGTTCCTTATGATTAGACACATTCTGGCACACCAACTTTTGGGGTTCAAAGGGGCTGTTCTTCACCCCTTTATTTCATAAAATAGCCTTGTCACTCACAAACCGTTTTGATACCCACCCCTAAACCATATACATTCTTGGTCCTTATGATAAGAAACCTTCATTAAATACATGGCTGCCAGGGGCTAGGCAAGATTTTCAGCCTTGATCTTTGGTTCAGTATAGTGTGTCTCATTTCCAACCCCACCCATTGGGCCTTTAAGAAATAGATGGGTTGCATGATGCTTCCAAGCGGAGCTAAAATCAACCACAGATGAGTACTGGTAAACAGCTTAGAGAATCTAAGTCTGCCCATGAAAAGCGGTGCAAGTTGGACCATCCGTGTTGGATTCATTGACAAGGCTTGAGATAACATTTCACCTCAGTGTTGAGTAAAAGTCCCACAAAATTGGAAGCAATGTCTTCAAATTGACCTATAGAGTGTTGACAGGAATCAAACAAATTGTGTCTCGTTTCAGATTAAGACAGAAGATGATGAACAGAAGACCATTTTTTCAGTCTGAAATGGAAGAAGAAATAATGCTGACTGAATATGAACATTAGAAAGTCTAGAAACCAAGAATCAAACCCAGCACCCCTGGTTTATCAGGCTAGTCGAAGCTTAACCACAAAACCACAGAGGCTTCTATATGAACATCAGAACCACGTCAAAAAATGTCGTACCCGAGTGAAATCCACATTAACCCTAAAATATCTCTTCCATTTTTTTTTATATCAACTAATTCACTGAAGCTTCAAAAGTTAAGATTTGTAACAAATATCTATAATTGGATGCACAGTTAAGAGTATCTGAATTGCAATACTTATTTTATCAACAATTTAGTACATGTTTTCTTATAACAGACCATGAAGTGTCTTCATGGAAGAGATATTTATATATGTACCAGGTAATATGCCATGGGTGAAGATTAGCATTTTCTGTATGTTTTTAAAATAAGAACTTTGAAAACCTGTTTTAATAATGATAAATTCAAAATGATCATCTGACATGATGACATTATTTGTTAGAGTATTTACCAAATAACCTAGCAAAATGAATTTATTCATTTATACATTTATAATGGCTAAATAGTTGTAGCAGTCTGTCTTCACCTATTTGGTAAATGGGTCTCTTTCTGGGATGTAACCGCCTTCTTGATCACTGTGGAAAGTATTTTATGTACAGATTCATTTATTTCTTTAATTTGTTAACAATGTGAATTAGATATTTAGGGTGCTCAAATCAATAAAAATATCTCTGAAAATAACCGAAAAAACACACCACAGTAGTGTGCCACTGATAGAAGCAGAAGACTAAGTAACATGAAGGCAAACACAATACTAAATATTTTAATACCAACATATAATGCCAATTACCATACAAAATATTGCAAAGGAAATCCACTTTGGAATGGTCAGCAATCCCTACTGGGAGCTTAAACCTGGAGTTAATGAGTATTCAAACTTCACCGCAATTCCAGCAAACTGTCAAAAGAACTTGTCAGGAAAGCCTTTGTGATTTTTTTTTTGTCTTCAGTAAGCTTAATATTTTTCCTTAATCAGCAAATCTACAATTTAACATGTATTGGCTCTTTTCCTGATAAATTCTGGAACAGGATTGAAAACATTGAGAAAATATGAAGTTGCTCATGCTGTTCTCACTGTTTTCAGTATGGGTGTGCTGTAAAAGCATCAACTGTTCCATCATCAGGGAAAGAGTTAATACATATTGGCTGTGTATACTTCTATGTTTTTCTGTTTTAGGTAAAAAGTGTACAAGATTCAATTTGTTGGACGTTTATTTAACTTTACTTCAATTGTGTTTTTATATGAACTTTGTGTTTAATGATTGTGGAGTAGTGAAGACTTTAGGAGATCAATAATTGACATTTAGTAGAGGAGGTGGCTATTCCTTGCAAGTGATCGGAAATATCTTGTTGGACATCCTTGGTAATTGTTGTCTTTTTTAATCATAATTTCCTTTAATACATTTTTATTGCTAAATAAACATTTTTACAGAAACAATTAAAACTAGAAGCCTCAACTTTGGTCACGGCTGGTAGACTCGTAAGGGGTAGCCGGCCATTATGTACTCAAAATCCTTACGAGAACTCCCGGCTATGATTTACAAGGCTTAGAAATGTCAACAAATTGGTGAGTGTTCCCTATTGATGAATTTCAGTCACCTTTGTTAACATATTTTGAAAAATCGGGCAGCGTTATTCTCAACAACTTTTATTTCTGCATCAGAAAAGATAGGTTTGGATATGAAAAAGCAAGTTGTGGATTTTTAATTTAATTTCTGCTGGAGGAAGGATGTCATATATTTCGGTTTTTACTTGTTTTCTAGTGCAATTTTCAGCTACCGGGCTATGCAAAACTTAGCTATCATGTCAAATAAGACGTTATTTGAATTATTTCAAGGTAGAAATGCATTAGCTGCAGAATTTTTGCAAGATTTGTTCCAGTTGCTGAATGAAGAAGCGAACTGTATTCAGACACCCATTAGCAGGCTTTTCCTGTGCCAGTAAGGTGTAATATTTTTGTAAGGGGTAATCAGCCTCGTAAGTCATAATCGGCACAAATATTAAAGTCCCTGGGTTCAAACTGTGAAAGTTTTGCCTATGTATTTCAAGATGTCTAATTTGACATGATAGTAAAGTTTTGCATAGCCCCAGTAGCTGAAAATTGCACTAGATAACAGGTAAAAACAGAAATATGTGGCACCCTTCCTCCGGCAGAAATAAGTAAAAAAAAATGACCACTTGCTTTTCATGGCCACACCCCTTTTTTCTGATGCAGAAATGAAATTGGTTGAGAATAGCATTGTCGGATTTTTCAAAATACGTTTACAAAGTTGACTAAAAATCATTAATCAGGAACACTCACCTATTTGTTGACATCTTTTAGGCCTCATAAGCCATGGCCTGAAGTTCACATAAGGATTTTGAGTGCATAGCCGCTGGTTGCCCGATAGTCTTGCAGCCGTGTTGGTGTTCTATGTAATTTTGATAACTTTATGTCTTAATGGACGTTTTTTCTTGCTTGTTTTTGTTCTTTCATTTTTGTTTCTCCCCATATACTCCAATCTTAAAGGCATTTATTCTTGATTATTGAGGACTATCATTTCATTACATAATATTATGTAGCCCTCAGTGCTGACTGAAGACAAGTCCTCTGTCTTCAACAGGTAAGGGGCCTCCCTGGGGAAAATCAATAATTTACTAACTGTTGACTGGAGTGTATATTATTGATTTTCCCCTTATGTACCTCAGTCAGGGGATTCAACAAGAGCTACTAATCACCCTATTAGGGACCGCCTTTGATCTGCTATAGATAGTATACCACAGGGGGCAATAAAACAATTATGAACACACGGTGTGTTTTACTGTTTCAGAATAAACGCCTTTAACGGCCCCCATCCATTCATGCAGCCTATCTATTTCTTCAAGCCCCAAGGGTGTCACACACCACTGATGAATGCATTATTTGATTATTTGCAATAAGTGAAATATTCTTTAAAAGACCATAAAACGGTAGAAAAGAAAATAAGCTTGCCCAGGCAAAGTTTGGATAGGTGAACTGACCTGCAAAAACATAACTAAAATAGTGTTGACTTGGCCATTAGACCCAAATACAAACAAACAACGGACTAGAAAAATAATCTATACTTTGATGTTTCCCTAAAGGGTTTCAATGATGCTATATAAGCTAGAAGCCTCAAATTTTGTTTACAGTGCAATGATAAGGAATTGTGCAACATGCAAGAGACATTTGGTTTCAGAATGAATCAAAGTACTGAGAGTACTGGTGGATCGATCGTCATGAACTGAGAATCGGACTGTTCGTTTAAGTAGGCACAGTAGATCTGATCAGACATCTCGTTGAGTGGCGTCTGATTATGAAAATTCTGTTTGCTAATGGCCATGTGCATGAGCACAGTCCACCTGCCCCCGCCCATCGGGATGGACCGCTTGATTCTTCCACGCCGAGCTGAAATGGACCGCACACAGGTACTGGTAAACCGCTTAGAGGATCTAAGCCTGCCCAGGCAAAATGGTGCAAGTCCATGTCACAAGCCTATTTGGTTTCATTGCTGGCTGAGCAGACGGCCTCTGATCGTTTGCAAAATTCAGCATACGTAGCCTGCCAAGATACAAAAGATAGCTCTGACCTGCATAAAAATAATGCAAGAAAGATCGAGGTATTGTCATAGCTCCTTCATCTGCGTCATCGTCGTCTGCGTCATGCAAAAACTGACAATTTTAAATATCTCCACCATTACTTCATGTATTGCCTTCAAACTCACACCACTTCTTCATAATGACAACCCGCATTACTGTGACAAGTTTCAAGGTCATGACCTCAAGGTCAAGGTCACTTTGGCTATTTTTAGAAAAACTTTATCGCTCTAGCACCTACATTTTTCAAGGGATTTTAATATAACTTCACAATAATGTTGCTTATGATAATATCTCGAGCGACTTTATCTTTCAAGGTCATGGCCTCAAGGTCAAGGTCACTGTGGCTATTTTTAGAAAAACTTTGTCATAGCTCTAGCGCCTACATTTTTCAATGGCTTTTAATATAACTACACACAAATATTGCTTATGATAATATCGCGAGCGAGTTTGACTTTCAAGGTCATGGCCTCAAGGTCAAGGTCACTGTGGCTATTTTTAGAAAAACTTTATTATCGCTCTAGCGCCTACATTTTTAAACGGATTTTAATATAACTTCACACAAATGTTGCTTATGATATCTCGAGCGGGTCATGGCCTCAAGGTCAAGGTCACTGTGGCTATTTTTGGAAAAACTTTGTTATCGCTCTAGCGCCTACATTTTTCAACAGATTTTAATATAACTTCACACAAATGTTGCTTATGATAATATCTCGAGGGGGTCATGGCCTCAAGGTCAAGGTCACTGTGGCTATTTTTAGAAAAACTTCATTATCACTCTAGCGCCTACATTTTTCAAAGGATTTTAATATAACTTCACACAAATGTTGATTATGATAAAATATCTCGAGCAGGTTATAGCCAAGGTCACTGTGGCTATTTTTAGAAAAACTTTGTTATCACTCTAGCGCCTACATTTTTCAACGGATTTTAATATAACTTCACACAAATGTTGCCTATGATAATATCTCCAGCTAGTTTTACTTTCAAGGTCATGACTTCAAGGTCAAGGTCACTATGGCTATTTATAGAAAAACTTTGTTATTGCTGTAGCGCCTATATTTTTCAACAGAGATTTAATATAACTTCTTCATACTGACAAGCAGAGTACAGCTAAGCGTTGGCACCCGCATGCGGTGCTCTTGTTCTACTTCTATTAATAACCATAATGTGAGTCAGTGCGTGACAAAACATACAAGAAAGCTTGAGTGACCAGCGAAGACTCAGATCAGCCTGCTCATCAGCTCATTCTGATCAGAGTCTTCGCTTGTCACATGTACCTACTACATGCTACGGTTTATGCAAAGAGACATAAGCAAAAGGTCTTGTCACAGAGGATGGGTGTGCTGGCTGATTTAAGTCTACTGGTTGCATCGGTCATGGTTTTGTCATGCGCCTGCTCATATTGGTTTTTCGGATTCAGTGACGGTCACATGGACAATCGCAACTTTCCAGATTTTGCCATTTTACTAAATCTGGATCGACCATAAACGCTTTATCCAATAAAAAGTAAAGATAATGCAAATGGGAAGAATTAAATATCAATACAGTTTGAGTATCTCAGATAGGTGATGGTAAGTTTTACATCGAACCAACAGTTAAGGTCATATGGAGCAAGACCTCAGTTTAAAGACTCATCAGAAAGTCTGGAGAAGCCTGGGGTCGAACCTATGATCCCTGATTTATGATGCGAGTAGCTTATCCAATAGACAATCAAGGCTCTTGAATTCGGAGATAAAGTGTTAAGGTATGCAGACATGCAGTAAATGTTTACCTCGTTAGAAAAGCAGAACTCTGATTGCCATTGCACATACAAACATCCTAATCAACCTGTTTGTCCTTGTACTATGCAGTTTCGCACATTTTGTTTTATGTATTTACAGGTAAGAGATGCCTAGAAAAAAGTGTTGGAAGAAAGGAGAGGCTAAGAAGGGGAATAAAAGTGCCATGTCCAGAAATGAATGTAAATATGACAACGTACTTGACAGGACTGAGGAGCTGGCCTCGTTAAAAACAGAAAACCGTGACATACATGTACGACAAGTTAACAAACTTGTCGGCTCAAAATCTGCTAAAAATTTGCCAAATAACCTGCCAAATAACCTGCCAAATAAATGTGTTACTTCATCATCCACAGAAACTAGAAGTGAAGCATATGGTGAAGTTATTGCATCAATATTGCCTGAACTTATTTCTGAAGCTTACGAAAATACAGCAAGTTTTACTGCATTTTCTGTGACATTGTCTGAATCTGATTCAGCTTTTGCTCAGAGTCATCAAACTTTAAATGAACAGAAAAATACTGAAGACTTTTCTAGCCAAACTGATAGTGCTTTGTCTACTTTTGAGAAAGAGTTTGACATAACAAGTGTTGCTTCGAATAAGAACACTGATATTAGTAGATCTTCTTGTCAGTCTTGGAATTCACGTGAAATGGTATTTGGTTCTTTTCACCAAAATGATGGAAGATTTTCACCTGGATCTAGAGGATTTCAATGTACAGCTAATGCACTTAGTATGTTGGCCCACACAGTTACCACTGAAACATACTGTACCTCTTTATTAGATAAAATCCTTTGTGATGGTGATGACTTATATTGTTCAATTATAAATAAGTTGAAATCTGAAGGAAAGTATGTGCAACCTTTATTGAGCTTAGAAGAAGTACCAGATACCTTCAACATTGCAGGTAGTCATTTTATTGTCATAAAGCAGCCTATAATAAGTGGTATTCTTGTTGAAGCTGGAATTGTCACTGGCCTTTCTACACTTCATTCTGCTTTAGAGAATGCTTTCATTGATAACACAGCTGGTCTTTTAACTACTGGTGCCATTTGTTCAGCTTTAGCAAAAAAAGGAGAAGTTTTCTATTTCTTTGATTCACATTCACATGGAAAAAATGGGTTATCGACATGTGATGGAACATCAGTGATAATATCTTTCACATCACTGGAAGATGTTGTAGCCTTTCTGTATGCATTTTATGATAGCTTATCAATTGACTTTAATGCACAGTTTGACTTTTTACCTGTTACAGTAAAATTGAATCTTAAGGCACATACTGCAGAGAATCTTTCAGAAAGTCTTCTTGTTTCTTATTTTAAGGATCAAAATGCAAGACAGCAAGCATTGCAACAAAAAAAAATCATACAAAGCTAGTAGTCTAACTGCTTCTCAGAAGGCCAGTAAAACCAAAACCCGCAAATTATACCACCAAATGTACAAGAGAAAACAGAGAATATCAGTTGCTTTCAAAGAAAAGGAAATTGCTCAGAAAAGAGACGCTAGACAGAAACCAGGTGTTTTAGCAAAGGAATATGCTCAAAAACGGGAGTATAGACAGAAACCAGGAGTTTTAGCTAAAGAACGTGCTCAAAAACAGGAGTTTAGAACTAAACCAGGTGTTTTAGCAAAGGAACGTGTTTGTAAACAGGAGAGTAGAAATAAACCAGGTATTTTAGCAAAGGAATGTGCTCTTAAACAGGAGTTTAGAACTAAACCAGGTGTTTTAGCAAAGGAACGTGCTCGTAAACAGGAGAGTAGAAATAAACCAGGTGTTTTAGCCAAAGAACGTGCTCAAATGCAAGATTATAGACAGAAACCAGGTGTTTTAGCAAAAGAACGTGCTCAGAAGCAGGTGTCTAGACAGAAACCGGGTGTTTTAGCAAAAGAACGTGCTCAAATGCAAGATTATAGACAGAAACCGGGTGTTTTAGCAAAAGAACGTGCTCAGAAGCAGGTGTCTAGACAGAAACCGGGTGTTTTAGCAAAAGAACGTGCTCAGAAGCAGGTGTCTAGGCAGAAACCGGGTGTTTTAGCAAAAGAACGTGCTCAAATGCAAGATTATAGACAGAAACCGGGTGTTTTAGCAAAAGAACGTGCTCAGAAGCAGGTGTCTAGACAGAAACCGGGTGTTTTAGCAAAAGAACGTGCTCAGAAGCAGGTGTCTAGACAGAAACCGTGTGTTTTAGCAAAAGAACGTGCTCAGAAGCAGGTGTCTAGACAGAAACCGGGTGTTTTAGCAAAAGAACGTGCTCAGAAGCAGGTGTCTAGACAGAAACCGGGTGTTTTAGCAAAAGAACGTGCTCAGAAGCAGGTGTCTAGACAGAAACCGGGTGTTTTAGCAAAAGAATGTGCTCAGAAGCAGGAGTCTAGACAGAAGCCAGGTGTTCTAGCAAAGGAACGTGTCAAAAAGCAAGAGTATAGAAGAAATCCAATCATTAAAGAGGGTGAAAGGATAAAAAGACAACAGTCAAGGCAGGAAAAAAGAAAATTACAAGAAAATGAAAGCCATAAGTGCCGTAAAAGATGTAAGATTCTGGAAGAAAATCAATCAATGATAAATGCATTCGAGGTAAAGACAGGTAAACAGTATAAAAGTATAGAAGAAGCCATTGATCTTTTTCATAGAAATATTGCTGCAGGGCCCATATATGTTTGTACTTGTTGCCACAAAACTTGGTTTCAAAAGAGTGTTTCAGTACTAAAGAAAACGTGTTTATCAGCTACATTTAAACACAATTACTGCACAAAAATGATATCAGGCAATAATGAAGAATGGATTTGTCATACATGCTTATCAGCATTAAAGGATGGTAAAGTTCCTAAACTTTCCTTAGCAAATGGAATGAAATGGCCAGACAAACCACCTGAGTTAGATTTGTATCAGCTTGAAGAAAGGTTAATTGCATTACGCATTCCTTTCATGCAGATAAGAGAACTTCCACGTGGAGGTCAATACTCAATAAAGGGAAATGTTATCAATGTTCCAGTAGATATTCAACCAACTGTAAACTCACTTCCAAGGCCTATGGATGACACCTTTACTGTTGCTGTTCAGCTTAAGAAGAAATTATCATACAAAAAGGTAGACTTCAAGGAAAATGTAAGACCACTTAGAGTTTTAACAGCATTACATTGGCTTGTGAACAAGAGCGAACTGTATAAAAAATCAGACATTGTCATTGATGACAAATGGTTTCAAGAAGTTACTAATAGTGCAGAGGATACTGTTAGAGAGTTTTTAGAAGATTGCAATAGACAGTCAAAGGAAAATGAAAGAAACAATGATTTTGGGCTGAAACAAGATAATGATTCTGCATTAGATTCAGAAAGGGTCGCAGAAGGATATGATTCTGATGGTTTCAGTGAGATAGATAGTGGTGAAAATGTTGGGAATGTAGATAACTTAGTGGACGATGCTAATGTTGAAAGCAAATATGATCAGACCTTTACATTTGCACCAGGTGAAGGACAACATCCACTCAGCTTGTATCAGGATAAAGATGCTGAATTTTTATGCTTTCCAACTATTTACTGTGGTCAGAGAAGACTTGATAATGATAAAAGACAAACGCCAGTTCATTACAGTGATATTGTAAAATGGGAGTTGCGAAGTGTTGATAGAAGAGCAGCACAATCAGTCCCAAATATCTTCTTCAAACATAAGAAACTACAAATGAAACAAATAAGTGACAAAGTTAATTTAGCTCTGAGAAGATGCAAAAACAAAGGGAAGACAATTACTGCGGCTGAAGCTAGAGATCCAGCATGCATGGATAAGCTTGTAAAATTAGACGAAGGTTATTACATATTTCGTCAGCTTAGAAATTCTCCAGCCTATTTAGAAGCTAGAAAGAAAGATATATTTGCAATGATAAGACAGCTTTCCTTACCCACATGGTTTATGTCATTATCAGCTGCTGACACAAGGTGGAATGATCTCTTGAAGATTTTAGCGAAACTGAATGATGCGGTTGATTATTCTGATGAGGAAATCAAGGCTCTGACATGGCAAGAGAAAACAAAACTTGTTCAGAAAGACCCAGTTACATGTTCAAGATATTTTGATCACAGGGTACAGGAATTTATCAATACAGTGCTGAAAAATGAATATCAACCAGTTGGAAAAATTACTGATTTCTTCTATAGAGTCGAATTTCAACAGCGTGGTTCTCCTCATATCCATATGCTTGTTTGGATTGAGAATTCTCCTGTATTGGCAAAAAAATCTGATGAGGAAATAATTGAATTTGTAGATCAGTATCTAACTTGCAGCATTGAAGATGATGACATCGCTGATCTTGTAGATCTTCAAAGGCATAAACATTCAAAGTCTTGTAGAAAGAAAGGACATGCAATATGCAGATTCGGGTTTCCATTGCCTCCTCTTCCAAGAACAATGCTGTTACATCCACTGGATGAAGACGTAGATAATTACAAAAGAAAATACTCAAACCTTCAGAAGACCATGAATGAGTATAAAGATAACTCTGAAATACTTTTTGATGAATTTTTGGAGAAAATTGTCAAAATGGACTTTGAAGATTATATAAAATGTATCAGAAGTTCTTTAAACACTGCTAAAATGTTCTTGAAGCGCAAGCCAAATGAAATGAGAGTTAATTTATTTAACAAGCAAATACTCCTTGGTTGGAAGGCAAATCTTGACATTCAGATCATCCTTGAACCTTATGGTTGTGCAACATACGTGGTTGGTTATATCAGTAAATCTCAGAGAGGTATGAGCGCACAGCTTGAAGCAGCAGCAAAGGAAGCTAGAAAAGGTAACTCTGATTTGAAGAAACAAGTCAGACATATTGGAAATGTCTTTTCCAACTGTGTTGAAGTGAGTGCACAAGAAGCTGTATACCTGACTTTGCAGATTCCTTTAACAAAAGCTACAAGGGATGTTGTTTTCATCAATACATCTACTGCAGAAGAAAGAGTGTTTTTGCTTAAACCTAAATCTATTCTAGATGAATTACCTCCTGAATCAACTGACATAGAATCAGATAATATGATTCAAAGATATTCTAAAAGGCCTAGGCAGCTTCAGCAGTTCTGTCTAGCCGATTATGTTTCTAAAGTTGACATCATATATCCTAAAGGAAATAGTTTGCCAGAGAAAACTAAAGACAAAAATGAAGATGATGCTTCGGCAAGTGATTCTAGTGATGACTGTGAAGCTGATGATGAGGTTGATAAATTTGAAAGTTGTGCTTCAAACATGTTATGCATGACCAAAAATGGTACCAGATATAAACTCAGAGCAACACCCAAGATAATACGCTATGTAAGATACAATAAAAAGAAAGATCCGGAGAATTATTACAGAGAAAGACTTATGCTTTTTATGCCCTGGAGGAATGAAGCAAAAGACTTGATTGGTTCATTTGACACTTTTAAAGCACATTACATTACATTGAAAGCTACCATAGAACCTAAACAAAATGAGTATGAGCATCATGTAGAAGAGCTTGAAATCGCAAGGCAAATGGCAGAAGCAGATGAAGATGCATATGATAAAATAGCTCCAAATACAGAACAAGAAAATAGGGAAGCTGAAGAGGAAGGTGAAAGAGAAGCAGAGCCTTTCATATACTTCAATCCAGACAGGGTAGTAGAACATAGACAGTATGATATTGGTATAGAGATACAGGCCACTTGTTCAGTACCATCTGTTGAAACTAACAGTGTTATACTGCCAGAAGATCAATATTTACTTTTACTCAGAAGTTTGAATTTAAAGCAACGGGAATTCTTCAATCATGTTATCTTTTGGCTGAAATACAAAGAAGAGCCACTATATACCTTTTTGTCAGGTGGAGCAGGTGTTGGCAAATCAGTTCTTATTAAAGCTCTTTATCAAAGTTTGTACAGAATCTTGAATCTTAGAGAGGGAGAAAATCCTGATGACATCAGAATCCTTCTTTGTGCTTATACAGGAAAAGCAGCTTACAATATCAATGGTGTAACCATTGCTTCAGCTTTTTTGAAAAAGTTTAAACAAGTGAATGAACTTTTGTCAGCTGATGAATTAAACACATTCAGAGTTAAATACAGGCATTTGAAATTGATCATTATAGATGAAATATCTATGGTAGGAACAAGCACACTAAGCTTCTTAGACACACGCTTGCAACAATTGACAGGAACAAAAACAACATTTGGTGGAATAAGCATTATTGCTGTTGGTGATCTGTATCAACTGATGCCTGTTTGTGACAAATGGATATTCAGTGATCCATCAAAGGGTGCTTCAGCACTAGCTCCTAATTTATGGAAAGATCATTTCAGAATGTATGAACTTGTTGATATCATGAGACAGAAAGATGATATTCACTTTGCACAGTTGCTGAATCGTCTGAGGCAAAATGAGCTGACAGAAGATGACAGAATTGAGCTAAGGAGGCACACTGTTGATCCTGAAGTAGATGCTTATCCAAAACAGGCTCCTCATTTATTTACCGAAAACAAGTTTGTGGCTAGACACAATGATAGTGTTTTGAGCAGATTATCAGAGGAAAAAATCATTATTCCTTGTCATGATACAGTTGTTGCTGCTAACATCTCAGCACAAAAAAGCAAAACTCTAATTGAGTCACTTCCAGAAGATTCTAACAAAACAGCAAATTTAGAAAAAACATTTGAAAATAGCAGTTGGAATGGTTTATGATATAACAGTAAATATCAATGTAGAGGATGGTTTGACAAATGGATCCACATGTGTTGCAAAATACATTGAACGTAAAATGGAAGGAACTGATCGACCAAGTATAATTTGGGTTTTGTTTGATGATCCTAGCATTGGCAGTTTGACACGTGAGAAATCTTTTAATAGGGGTTTGTACAGTTCAAACATTCATAAGGCCTGGACACCAATATTTGACATAGAACGATCATTCATATACAATTTTAAAACTTATCAGAGAATTCAGTTTCCTTTGAAACCTTCAGCTGGAAAAACAGTCCATAAAGCCCAAGGGTCTACAGTTGATGAAATCGTTGTGGACTTGTCTCAATCAAGAGTTAGGAAACAACCACATATTCACTATGTTGCTTTAAGCAGAGTAAGAAAACTGGAAAATTTGTTCATTTTGAATCTTAATGAAGAAGCTTTGGCTGTTGATGAAAAGGTCAAAGTAGAGATGCAGCGGTTGCAAACAGAAGGTCTTCTTGAACTCTGTTATACTCCACTCTACAAAGTTGATCCTGGTAAAATAAAGGTTCTGTTTAACAATGCAAGGTCCTTGCACAAGCATTTTCATGAAATTGAGCATGAACCAAATGTGTTATCAGCTGATGTTGTTGGCTTTGCAGAAACTAGGCTATGCTCAAGAGATGAGAATATTCAGTTTAATCTCAATAGGTTCAGGCTGATAAGGCTAGATGAAACACAACAATATACTGCCAATAGACCTTATCATGGACTTGCTTTATATGTAAGAGAATGTCTAGAAATTCAGAAGATAGACAAATTCCATTCTAGTGCATGTGAATTCATGCTGGCTACTTTAAAGAAAGGTTACAAGTGTTCTTTTCAAGTTGTGGTTTTCTACAAGTATCCCAAAAGCTCGCAAACTGCTCTGAAAAATAATATGTTATGCCATTTGATGCCATTGATAGATTTGAATGCCAAATTAGTTATTCTTGGAGATTTCAACTTGGATGCAAATATGACCGCTTTGACTTTTGTAGATTTTATGCATACACAGTTAGGATGCGAACAGCTCATCAGCAAACCTACTACTGATTCTGGGTCATTGCTAGATCTGTTGTTTGCAAATTGCCCATGTTCTAGTGATGTTATTGAAGCTTACTGGACTGATCATAAGCTGATCTATGGTGCTTTTGAGACATAAATTTGAACACAAACCAGAAATATGCCTGTAGTTATATCAGAAAAATGCCAGGAGTTAAAAAAAATATGTCAGGAGCTTACAAGAAGTGTGCTAGGAGTTTAAAAGAAATATGCCAGGAGTTTACATTGTACCAGGAGTTTTCTAGAAACATGTCAGGAGATTACAAGAAATATGTCAGGAGTTAACAAGAATTGTACCAGTAGTGAACAAGAAATGTGCCAAAAGTTTACTGAAAATACGCAAGTTTGTGAGGAGGTTACAAGAAATATGCCAGGAGTTTACAAGAAATGTACCAGGAGTTTGTCAGAAATATGCCAGGAGTTTACAAGAAATGTGCCAGTAGATTACAAGAAATATGCCAGGAGGTTACAAGAAATATGTCATGAGGTTTCAAGAATTTTACCAGGAGTTTTCAAGAAATGTGCCAGAAATTTACTAAAAATATGCTTGGAAGTTTGCCAGAAATGTGCTAGGAGTTACAAGAAGTGTGCAAGGAGCTTACAAGAAATATGCCAAGAGATTACAAGAAAAGTGCCAGGAGATTACAAGTAATATGGCAGGAGGTAACAAGAATTTTGTCGGGCGTTTACAAGAAATGTGCCAGGAATTTACTTAAAAAATTGCCAGGAATTGCCAGAAATGTGCCAGGGGTTTACAAGAAGTGTGCGAGGAGTTTATAAGGAATATGCCAGGAGTTTGCAAGAAATGTACCAGGAGCTTATTAGAAATATGCCAGGTGTTTACAAGAAGTATGTCAGGAGGTTACAAGAATTGTGCCAGAAGTTCACTGAAAATATGCTAAAAAGGTTGCCAGAAATGTGCCAGTAGTTTTATCCAAAAGCTGTAGGAGTTGATGGCCTTATCTATCAAAGAGCAAGACAGAAATGTTTCAGACTGGTAGATATGTCAATGGATGGAAAACAGAGGGGAAAAATGATCAAGGAAAAGACAAACGGCATAACATAGGAAAAATATGCAACATGATATGGAATAGAATACAAAATATATATAGCATTTTATTTAATTTTGTTCACTTCAAAGTGTGTATCAGCACTGCCAAATACTTAGTTGTTGCCAAACAAATGATAATACTGCTTACCAGTAAATTGAAGTTTTATAAACTTATATGGCAAGAGCTACTCCAGGGTGGAGTCGATAGCCATGAATGTGCGCACAAAATTGCACTTTTGCTAAAAACATATATATCTTGGCAAGGTCTGAGTCAGACAAGCTTCCCTGTCTGGCAACAAGTTTTGATAATTTGATGCTGGAGAGGCTGTGTGAGGGGAAGAGTCATGTTCTTACGCTACTTGGGCCCCTAACATTTTGGCTTGCAAGAGGTAAAAGAGGTAAGGGTCTGTTTTTTTTTTTTTTTTGTTGTTGTTTTTGGTTTTGGTTTTACAGCCCTTTCAAGATTTTTTCACTAATATCGAGCATATCATTAATCAAAGGTGGGTTAAAACCAGAGTACCTGGACTTGAACTACAGCAGTGAGAGACCTTTTTTTTTTTTTTTTTTTTTTTATTTTTGGTCGGCGCCTCCTCCCCTATCCGACCCCATTTTTTTTTACATACCGTGTAATTTATGTACATTATATTCCGTCTCCGTCACTCAGTGCGTATGTATGTATGTATGTATGTATGTATGTATGTATGTGGCAGTGAGAGACCTTATGATTAAGAGTCAGCACTCTTATCCACTAGGCCACGAAGGCCCATCGGTACAGCTCTTTGACTAATCCTTGCATAAAGTGCATTTGTGCACAAGGTTCTAAAGCCATTGTGATCACCCTGCGTTCATCGAACATGTGTCATGCATCATTAACATTTACCTTGTAAGCCCTCTAAAGGTGACAGCTTTACCTCAACCTTTATGTAGTTTTACAAGCAGTGGCACCTTTGCTTTGTGTCCTAAGAAGATACCTGGGTGATTGTGCCCGAATTTCATTTGTAGCATCCATTGGCTTTGGACTGCCATGATTTAATAAAGTATATGGCTGCCAGTGGGCTGTGTCCATCAGCTCTGGTGAGCATAGTGGCCCATGGGCCTCTTGTTATATAGTAAAACTGGGGTTTCCGGGGGTATACCTTATTTTTTTTTATTTCTGCTCTAAAATATAGATTGTGGGTACTCGTTAGAACCGCCTCGATGAGGCGGTTCTAACGAGTGCCCAAAATCGATATTTTTGAGCAGAAATAAGAAAAATATCACAATTTTTCATGATAAAATTTTCATATTTTCGGCGATAAAGGTGGCAATGTATTTGTATAGTCGTGTTTGCGTAATGATGAAATTGTCACAAGCGGAAAGCAAAAATGACAGTACTTTCACACAAATGGCCAAACGGCTTTCCAAAATAGAAGATAGGCCTACATGCAAATTAATAACCACGACAGAAGATCCGCCTTGGAAATTTTTATAGTGCCACAATCCACGACTTTGGTTCTGTCGTGTTTCTTCGATAAAAAATAAAAAACTGGGTACACTATAAATGTTATACGACAGACTGCAAACATAATAGTTAACTCAATCACGGTTGATAACTTCTTTAATTGTCCGCGTGGGTCCGGCCTCTGACTCTATAGTGGCACCGTCTTAAAGACTTACTTGAACAGTTTTGCATTTTGTAATATCGGTTGGTGCCTGATGCTCTGTCTCCGGTCGGACCCACCGGAGTCCAACTGTTGGTTCTCTTTTGCTCCAGCATTTCAGTTTTTTTTCATGCTGTCGAGTCATATATTAATATGCAATACTAAACAGTAAATTATAAGACTAGTCTTACTGACCATCGTACACATGAAAAGACGGTCAGTAAAAAGTATTTTACGGAGTGAGGGGTTGGGTGGTGCTTTTAACGTGGTCACAATCCACGCCCTTGGTTATGTCCTAGTTTAGACAAATAATTTCATCAGTGCATCAGTGCAACACCTCCGATAACATAAAAATAAACGAATATAGAGATAAAACAACGATGATAACTCGACAGCATGGAATAACTGAAATCTGAAATGCTGGAGCGAAATTCCGGTGGGCCCGACAAGAGACAGAGAAAACATCTAAAATATCAAGGAACGTTTGATTAGCTTTTATACCGCAATCAGGCATTCTATTAACCTGATAAAGGCGATCGAATAACAGCACGTTATAATCGTCAGTCACCTATAATACCTTCGACTGACCTACAATACGTCTAGTGACCGTTTATAGACCGCACCTACTTTTCAGGTCACTAATTTACAAGTGTAAACAATAACATACAACCTGGTATACATGGGAAAACAACGAAACTGCAAGTTAAAATCGTTGCAATATTTATTTGAACATATTTTCAGAAATTTCAGCTAAATTCTTACCTTCTCGCCTTTTCCTGGTTTGAATGGCCCGTTGGAATAATTGCGCACCGCTAATGCAGTTCAGTCACAACCTCTAAAATAATTTCTAAAGCTAAAAAAAATACTTATTTGTAGATTTTCATACAGAATGTGACGCGCTGAGAAACTTTTATTCGAGCGTTCATGTTGTTTCCTACGTCTTTGGTGCATGGTGACGTCAGAAACTTTGCAGTCGTTGACGTCACGTTATACTACGTGTGCGCGCCATGGCACTGAATGTCGTTTAACATGCCACACTGTCTGCTGTCTTTTTTGCTTAAATTTGCTATATTATTGCAAGAGCCCTTGATTTTTTATTTGCGGTATAAACTAAATACATGATTAGTGTCTTTAATAATAAAATATAATCTGTTCGCCGCGACAATTTTATAGGGGCTCGCTAAAGCTCGCCCCTATTAAATTTTTTAAGGCTCACCGATTATATTTTATAATAAACATGTATTTACTATATTACCTGCATAAGGAAATAAGTATTTGTTCCGTAACAAATATAGCATATCAATACGGTGATTCCCGGGCAGGTAATTATTGAAAGACGACGACATTTTTGTGGTACAACGTGACACCGCACGGTACGGTTGCATGCTAAATACCGGTACTTTTGTCGCACGGGTGTGTTATCACGATGGGTTCTTTTTGACAGGCTACATGTATCGAGTCTCATCCGAAGATACTAGTACCGTTGAACTGAACAAAAAGGTGCTACCAAAAGGAAATATAGACTATATAAAACCGCTTGGAGAAAAGCGTGTTCGAATCAAGTGTCCTTTTTACGGGCCAGATGAGTTCCTCGCAGCAAATATAAACGAAAAGGTTACAGTGAGTGTTCCAGTGTCATCTACAAAGGCAAGTGGTAAGCATAAGATGGCACAGCCAACAATATAATTATATCGGGTAAGGAATGAGATATATTCCAGATAGTGAATACTTATATTTTCACGAAAAATCACGTAAACAAGTCCGTTTAAAGAACACCCTAGAAAACCCATATTATGTATAAAGAATACGGGATTGACAAGTGCATAAATGCATATGATTTTCATGTTCTTATTAAAAAAACAAAGAGTTTGGATGTACATGTACGTCTAACGGCTCGGGCAAATATCGCTCTCAGCATCACGATAACACGCCTATATAATTTTGACCCCCTTGAACCCCACTTTTATATAGTAAAACTGGGGTTTACAGGGGTCTTCCTTATTTCTCTTATTTCTGCTCTAAAATATAGATCGTGGGTACTCGTTAGAACCGCCTCATCGAGGCGGTTCTAACAAGTACCCACAATCTATATTTTGAGCACAAATAAGAAAAATATCACAATTTTTCATCTTGAAATTTTTGTTGATCCGGCGGTGAAGCTTACAATGTATCTGTCTAGGCGTGTGTTTCGTAATGGGTGGGGAATGTGATCCCATGTTCCCCGTGAAGAATCAAAATAACGAATCTGTTATTCTGGAAAGCTTTTTGACGGCTTTTTGTACTTGTTGCAATGTTTTTCAAAGACTTCTTTTGTAGCGGACGTCGTAACAAGTATATGTGTACATATGGCATCAACAAACGCGCCCTTCTACACGCAAAACGTTGATTTGTTTTGTTTGTTTGATTTGAGGTTAAACGTCCCCGTCAACACTGTAAAGGCTATTTTGGAGACGTTGCTCTAAATTTTGTGGGACTTTTACCCGACATTGAGATGAAATGACATCTCAAGCCCTGTCGCCCAATGAAACCAATAGGGTTTATAAGCATGGACGGTCCGACACACATCAATTTGCCCTCGATCCTCTAAGCAGTTTACCAGTACTCGTGTGTGTGTCGGATTCAGCTCTGCGTGGAAGCATCATGCAGCCCATATATTTCGTCAAGCCCAGATGGGCAGGGGCTGAAGCAAAACGTTGAACGCGGTGCTCAGTGGAAAAATGCTTACGTCATGTTAGAATGAGAGTTCTATAACGGTTATTCTAACACAGCGCGCCTATATAGGCAATGGAAAATAACTGTGTTTTATTCTGCAACAAATCACAGCTCGGAAGAGCGTGACGACTGACGTCATTAAAAACTGCAAATTTATGACGTCACTAGTCGATTTCCTTGACGTTAGACGGTGTAACGTCATTTTCTCGCGTCGAAAACGAAAGAAAAGGATATAAATGTATGTGTTTCAGTCGATAATTTTAGCGGAATTTCTTCTAACAATGGCGAAAGGTTGTGAGATTTTGAAGGAAACAACAACATTATGGCCGATTTCAGCGTGTTAGAATCGAAATAGATCAGCTCTAGTCTGTGATTTGTTGAGCAATAAATCACAATTTGTCGGTCAGTTGTAAGTAGACAAATCACGCGCGCTACGCGCCCGTGATTTGATCTACTTTACAACTGACCTCCAAACTGTGATTTATTACTCAACAAATCACAGTTAGAGCTGATCTATTTCTTAAACAATGAAATAAAGTACTTACCAAAAGTTGTTATTTTATTCTGCTGCATGGAATTATTTTGCTTATATTTCTTAGCAACTGCAGTAAATCCAAGATGGCTGGCATCGCAAGTCAGGGAAGGCAAGCGCGAGAGGGTGGTATATTTTTGCTCACGGGGTATATGAAAAATAATTGTCCTATCAAAAACCTGAAAATTTCTGTGCAGTATTACAAATCAACATGTTACTACTCCATACTGCTTTTGCCAAAGAGATAATCTAACACGAGTAGCCTACGGCAAGTTTTATAAATTTTACATAACGTAAATAGCCACGAGTATAAGATTCTGTATATCATGTAACACTTTCATGATGAAATTTGTTGCCGAAGAAGTTCAGAAGATAAAGAGTTATCACGGTGACATCATGACGTTATGCGCAAGTTACCACGCGCTAATATTTACATTTCCAGAGTAAAGCCCAATGTAAGCCTATAGAAAACAATGTAGTTCATACATATACTTCCATAAACGCATCGAGTCACACGTCAAGTGACGTCAGTCTAA
Organism: Lucinisca nassula; assembly: GCA_963580285.1. Lineage (NCBI taxonomy): Eukaryota > Metazoa > Mollusca > Bivalvia > Lucinida > Lucinidae > Lucinisca > Lucinisca nassula. The sequence continues at coordinate 78,129,450 of OY757024.1, read as the reverse complement.
ACCATGGTTTAAGACGATCTCATTGGGCGTTGGCAACGTCAACGCTGTTCCGCTCTTTGTAGAAAACAGCGTGTAAATGTGTTTTAGCTTTGAAATTTTGCCTTGTAAGCATTTTTTCGCCTAGTGATGTGGAGGAAAGATGAAAATATAAGAAATAAACTTATTTTTTCTGCTGCTCATGACAGTATGAATGACAGCGGGTCGCTAGCAAAGTTTACATGAACCTCTTTAGTGTTCATCCACTTTGCAAGCAATCCACTGCGTTCATACTTTCATGAACAACAGTGAAGTAAAATTCATTTCTTAATTACACGTGTGGTCAAATGATTTTTATGACATTATGTTCTCATGGAATAACATAGATGTTGTCTGATAAATCGCAATAATTTATGTTTTGTTTTGCATCACGTGAACCAGTCCGTGAAATGAAGACCCCTCTAAACCCCACTTTATATAGAGAAAACTGGGGTTTACGGGGGTATTCATTATTTTTCTTATGGTTGCTCCAAGACATAGGTTGTGGGTACTCGTTAGAACCGCCTCAATGAGGCGGTTCTAACGAGCACCCACACCCTATGTTTTGGGCATTTATAAGAAAAATATGAAGGATTTTCATCAGAAAAGTAGCCATTTTGGAGATGTGAAAAATGCACTATGTCGTACGGGTGTGTTAGCGTAATGGTGTGTGTATTTCAGAAATATTTTCAGTTGAAGAGTTTACAGGTATAGACACGTCAGCAGAACCGTTGTCATATCTTGTGTACTGTATTAGGATCCAAAGTTCAGAAGAGCTGGGCAGGAAATTTTTGTCCTCACAGATTAAGAAAAGAGATATATCCCTTTGTTTTCAGGTAACATAAATCAAAACTGACATGCCTATTAGAATAGGAAAATTCAAAACTAAACAGTAGGTAATAGAATCTGTGTTAGGACTATTGGTAGCTATATCCCAAATATCCGCGCAATCTGCGCATTTTTGAAAAAAAATCACTGTAGCAGTAACACATTACTGACTCAATTAGGAACTAAAACTTTTGAACTAAAGTGGTGCAAGTTCATCAGAAACAAATACGTTGACTAGTGGATTATCGAAAATATTACATGGCGTTATTACGCCATGTATTATTTCGATAATCCACTAGTTAATGGTCTTTGGCTCTATACAGGAGGCGGTGTGAAATTCTCGGCAGAATACGTTTGGTAGAATTTCGATTTTCTTTCAGTTACAAGTAAAATGTATGCAATATTTCAATTATTGACAGAAACCAAGAAAAGTTGTCCATCATTTGTTGAAAAAAAAACCAGATCTTTCAACGACCTTTCATGAACTCTTGAAGATCTTCCTCTATTTCAAAGCTCAAACTTTTGACATGACATGGTCCAAAACAATCTCACAACGTCGGCCAAGGGAAATGATCTCCAACCAAACTCCCATCGAAATCCAAAAGGTATCTCAGTGATCTTTCAATGAACACCATGTTTTGCCGTCTCGGAGTTAGGGTTAGATGACATGTCTGTGAACCAATTTGGGTTCATTAAAAGAAAGCAGCGAAGGTTGCTGAGACATCACCGGGATATCGGTTAGATCGTTCAGTCCTGTTTGAGAGGTCGTTAAGAGAAGGGCGCTTCAAGATCTTTCTGGCTTTTAGCGAAAATTGCATATTTGCTCACCAAAGCATTTGCACATAAACAAGTACGCCATCTTCGGAATTTGAGACAACGGCGAGACAGCCAAATCAATTTTGGATTACTTATTGACTATCCAACGGTGACAGTGTATATAAAATTATAACAACTTAATGCACACACGCACATACACAAACATCTCTGTTCAGACTCATTATGGGTAAAACCTCATTACTAAATTGCTCTGTCTATGTAATCCTATCATCACGAAAACACGCCTATGTAAGTTTGACCCCACTTGAACCCCACGTTTTTAAAGTAAATCTCAGGGCCAGTTAAAGCAGCAGCAATTTCTTTTGTAGGTTTGCTGTACAGACAATCACATTGGATATCAATAGTGCACAGGTCTGCATATCAGCTACCGATCTGATGGGGAGCTATAAAATCTAAGATTAATTTGCCTAGCCCAGTAGACCTAGGGTATACAGAGTAAACTGCTTAGATATTATAAGCAAGCCCAGGAAAAGTGGTGCGAGTTGGACCGTCCTTGCATATAAACCCTTTTTGTTTAAATGTGTAGCAGGGCTTGAGATGTCATTTCATCTCAATGTCGGGGAAAGTTCCACAAAAAATTGGAAGCAACGTCTCCAAAATGCAAAATGACCTCTCAAATCAAACAAAATATAACCTAATTGTACAGCATACCCACTTTATAGCACATTTTTATAACACAGTTTTGGATATAACACTTTATATCCCCCAAAACCTAGCCAGTTACACAGATTAAATGACAATAAAAGTCATTTTAGGTCAATTTGATAAACACTATTTTTTTAATATTTTTGTTTGGATGTAAAATTGCTTCATTCAGACGGTTAATGCGTAGATCCCGAAAACAGTGTTATAAGGAGGTGGTGTTTCCTAATGGCTGAAGATATAATATAGTATGAAAACAGAACTAAGCATTATTGTCAATGCCCTCTTCTACTTGGTTGTCTAAATTAAACCCTCGCCTGTAAATCCCTTGAGTGTGAGCATTTATGTGAATGAATTGTACTGGTAAACTGAGTGGGTGGGGTAATCATAGGGGCTAAATTGATGGTAAAAAAAGTCATAACAAACCATAAATGTACTTGGGAATAGTGTTAAATGCATTTTAGAATAGTGTTTTAGTTACAATAAACAATGGATAAATAAAAACTGTTTAAAATTTTGATACATCAGCATTGCCTTTATGTACCACCTATGAAACTAGACACAACTTTCACCGTTTTTCAAGCCAAACCTAAAATGGACACAAAAACGATGAAATGTCTTTTCTTTCACCGGTTTTCAAGCCAAACCTAAAATGTTGATAACTATTCTAGCACAAATCTTCTTTCTACACCAGAAAAAAAAAAAAAATAATAAGTTTGTAAGATGATGTGTGGTATTTATATTCATATTTTACAAGAAAAACTCGAATTTACAGCTATGGCGGCCATCTTGGACGCCATCTTGGATTTCTCAGCTCGCCATCATTTTTGCCAATTTATGCCGGCAGTTTCAGATACTGTGAATCCTGACGAACATTTAGGTATATGACATGTTTTGTTATACGGGGGGGGGGGGGGGTTATGGGTTACTACCAGAAATAGTGGACTTTTTGGCCCATTGTCACCCTACCATATATAATTTTGACCCCATTGAACCCCACGTTTATATTGTAAAACTGGGGTTGCCGGAATAACCATTATTTTTCTTAATTCTGCTCTTAAATATAGATTGTGGGTACTCGTAAGAACTGCCTCGATGAGGCGGTTCTAACGTGTACCCAGAATCTATATATTGAGAAGAAATAAGAAAAATATCACAATTTTTCATCTTAAAATTTTCGTTTTTTTCGGCGGTTAAGTTACTACATCATAGTGTAGATTATATTTTCTTGTCCTATGGCATCATTGATTCCATTGTGGAATTTTGAAAATATCTGAGGGTCACTGAGGCCTAATTGGCCGAAACTAGCTAGTCTGGCCCCGAAAACATGTACACTCCATATTTTTCACTTCTGTGGTGTATTCCTTGCTTCCAAAGGATAACCCTTTTATAGAACTTAATCCACAGCTTCCAGTACTTTCCTTTGATGTTGGCAGTACTAATAAATTTTGATAAATGTATCGTTATCATGTACTGATATCATGTACTGATATCATGTACAGTTTTGAATGGACCAATCAGCTGAGCTACAATTAAAATAGGAAAGGGCTTCTAAACTGTAGCTCTGCATGACAAAATTAACATTGTCAGGGTATTCATTAAAATAGCCTCGCGGAGGTTATTTGAATGAGTACCCACATTTAAAATAGCTTTTACTTAATGACAAACAGTGCAGACCCTGATCAGACTGCTCCTTCTGATCTGGGTCTGATCTGAGACTGATTTTTTGGTGTTCAAACAGTTAAATATATTAACAAAATAATTTTTGTCTGACTGAACCAACTGAATTCTTCTGTCATTTTGTTTTGTTACATTTTCAGCCGTAACAATTTAACATTGTGGGTATTCATTAAAATAGCCTCGCCGAGGCTACTTGAATGAGTACCCACATTTAAAATGGCTTTTACTTAATGACAAACAGTGCAGACACTGATCAGACTGCTCCTTCTGATCTGGATCTGATCTGAGACTGATTTTTTGATGTTCAAACAGTTAAATATAAACGTGAACATTAACTGCCTCATTGAGGCAATTCCAACAAGTACCCACAACATGTTTTTGTGGGATGAGGCGGTTCTAATGAATACCCACAACATACCTTTTTATGGAGAAAAAATATTCTTGAATTATCACAATACACTCCCGTTTTCAATTCCTCTGTAACTGGTGCCAAACATTTTATGAAACATTTGCATGCAGCAAAAACACACATCTGAGTTCAAAGTAAGTCCTTTCACTTGAAGTTTCAAAATTAAAATGCCCCAGTGATAAACATCAGGTTAAAAAAGCATGATCAAATAGCCTGATCAGAAAGAAGAATGTTTTATTGGCCACATATGGCTACAGTTGGATTTAGACCCATCAAATACAATTGAATATTAATGAAGCAAAGAAGCTGACAGTGTCCTTTCAGACGGGGTAAATCAGGTCAAATAAAAAAATGAAATTAACAGGAAATAAAACAAATATGCTTTAATAGGTTTTAATATTTTTTTTATCTATTACCTTTAAGCGGAAGCTACAATAAGCTGTGGATTAAAACATATATATCCATTTGTTTTTGAGAAATATTGGTAAATATTTGTACTGATTGGACTCGCCCTGGCTTGCTCGTCAAATTATCCTGTACAGATATCAATCAGTACAAATATTTCCTAATATTTCACAAAACAATGGATATATCTATTACATATTTAACTTCACTACAGCTGGTGTGTGGGAATGTGTGGCGGCGGTAAAACGTCTCCCTGCCCTGCATCATAGTGTAGATTATATTTTCTTGTCCTTTGGGATAATTGATTCCATTGTGGAATTTTGAAAATATCTGAGGGTCACTTATGATACCTAATTGGCCGAAACTAGCTAGTCTGGCCCAGAAAACATGTGCACTCCATATTTTTCACTTCTGTGGTGTATTCCTTGCTTCCAAAGGATAACCCTTTTATCGAACATATTTAACTTCACTACAGCTGGTGTGTGGGAATGTGTGGCGGCGGTAAAACGTCTCCCTGCCCTACATCTTAGTGTAGATTATATTTTCTTGTCCTTTGGGATCATTGATTCCATTGTGGGATTTTGAAAATAACTGAGGGTCACTGATGAGGACTAATTGGCCGAAACTAGCTAGTCTGGCCCAGAAAACATGTACACTCCATATTTTTCACTTCTGTGGTGTATTCCTTGCTTCCGAAGGATAACCCTTTAATAGAACATATCACAATGTATTTGTTCTGGCACACACACACACACACACACACACACACACACACACACACACACACACACACACACACACACACACACACACACACACACACACACACACACATCTCTGTTCATACACACCATCGGTAAAAACCACAAAAATCAATTTTCTCTGTCTATGTAATTCTGTATAATAAAATGTATTCTTCCAGTTTCTATTAGCGTTATAATAAGACATGTGAATAGGATAAACCCGTCTTTTCAGTCTCTATTATGGCAGTTTTATGATGAAAACTTCACTATTATGTTTTACCCAGCAGGCACATATCTGTACAAAGTCATGACGTTTATGCAACGTCACATCTACGTCGGTGCAACGTCATGACGTTTCATCGACCTTGATTTGACGTTGCCCAAGCGACGTGTGCCTGCTGGGTTATGTTTGCTACAAATGTCCGCGGTCCATTAGAATATTGGTCGGATAGGTCCAGCACAACATGAATTCTATCTATATAATATTACCTTTACAAGTTAGCATGTTATCTTGTCTACCGTCAGATAGACACTGTAACTAAGTGCAGTGGATCCAGTTGCCATAACTAGATAAGCAGGTATCAATCATGTTTGCTGTATGGACGCGAATGGGAGCATTAGATTTGAAGTTTGTGAGTAATTGTTTTGTTCCTAAATGCAGTCAAATTATTTTGACAAAGAATAGGAGTGAAGACATTATCAGGAATCGATACAGTTACCTCACACCACCCATCCAAAACAGTGAACGCAATGGTCAGGATAAGATACAATTAACCCAAAGCTCCCATCAGAGACGCCAAAGGGAAAGAAACGCAAACATAAAATAATAGACCCTAATGGAAACATCAATAACATCCAAGACATCAAAGGGAAAGAAACACAAACATGAAATAACAGACCCTAATGGTAACATCAATAACATCCAAGACATCAAAGGGAAAGAAACACAAACATGAAATAACAGACCCTAATGGAAACATCAATAACATCCAAGACATCAAAAGGAAAGAAACACAAACATGAAATAACAGACCCTAATGGAAACATCAATAAAATCCAAGACATCAAAGGGAAAGAAACACAAACATGAAATAACAGACCCTAATGGAAACATCAATAACATCCAAGACATCAAAGGGAAAGAAACACAAACATGAAATAACAGACCCTAATGGAAACATCAATAACATCCAAGACACCAAAGGGAAAGAAACACAAATATGAAATAACAGACCCTAATGGAAACATCAATAACATCCAAGACATCAAAGGGAAAGAAACACAAACATGAAATAACAGACCCTAATGGAAACATCAATAACATCCAAGACACCAAAGGGAAAGAAACACAAACATGAAATAACAGACCCTAATGGAAACATCAATAACATCCAAGACATCAAAGGGAAAGAAACACAAACATGAAATAACAGACCCTAATGGAAACATCAATAACATCCAAGACATCAAAAGGAAAGAAACATAAACATGAAATAACAGACCCTAATGGAAACATCAATAAAATCCAAGACATCAAAGGGAAAGAAACACAAACATGAAATAACAGACCCTAATGGAAACATCAATAACATCCAAGACATCAAAGGGAAAGAAACACAAACATGAAATAACAGACCCTAATGGAAACATCAATAACATCCAAGACACCAAAGGGAAAGAAACACAAATATGAAATAACAGACCCTAATGGAAACATCAATAAAATCCAAGACATCAAAGGGAAAGAAACACAAATATGAAATAACAGACCCTAATGGAAACATCAATAAAATCCAAGACATCAAAGGGAAAGAAACACGAACATGAAATAACAGACCCTAATGGAAACATCAATAAAATCCAAGACATCAAAGGGAAAGAAACACGAACATGAAATAACAGACCCTAATGGAAACATCAATAAAATCCAAGACATCAAAGGGAAAGAAACACAAATATGAAATAACAGACCCTAATGGAAACATCAATAACATCCAAGACACCAAAGGGAAAGAAACACAAACATGAAATAACAGACCCTAATGGAAACATCAATAACATCCAAGACATCAAAGGGAAAGAAACACAAACATGAAATAACAGACCCTAATGGAAACATCAATAACATCCAAGACACCAAAGGGAAAGAAACACAAACATGAAATAACAGACCCTAATGGAAACATCAATAACATCCAAGACATCAAAGGGAAAGAAACACAAACATGAAATAACAGACCCTAATGGAAACATCAATAACATCCAAGACATCAAAAGGAAAGAAACATAAACATGAAATAACAGACCCTAATGGAAACATCAATAAAATCCAAGACATCAAAGGGAAAGAAACACAAACATGAAATAACAGACCCTAATGGAAACATCAATAACATCCAAGACATCAAAGGGAAAGAAACACAAACATGAAATAACAGACCCTAATGGAAACATCAATAACATCCAAGACACCAAAGGGAAAGAAACACAAATATGAAATAACAGACCCTAATGGAAACATCAATAAAATCCAAGACATCAAAGGGAAAGAAACACAAATATGAAATAACAGACCCTAATGGAAACATCAATAAAATCCAAGACATCAAAGGGAAAGAAACACGAACATGAAATAACAGACCCTAATGGAAACATCAATAAAATCCAAGACATCAAAGGGAAAGAAACACGAACATGAAATAACAGACCCTAATGGAAACATCAATAAAATCCAAGACATCAAAGGGAAAGAAACACGAACATGAAATAACAGACCCTAATGGAAACATCAATAAAATCCAAGACATCAAAGGGAAAGAAACACGAACATGAAATAACAGACCCTAATGGAAACATCAATAAAATCCAAGACATCAAAGGGAAAGAAACACGAACATAAAATAACTTCACTATAAAGAAACCTTAAGATAGTTCGACAATTGTCAACCTTGTCAACTGACATCTGGTTGTCTATCCACCGCGGATCCACTGTTTTGTTTTTAGTTTCTTATTTTATGCACCTTTCTGTTATCCTACAACCTGTCTCATGGCATCATATCGTTGTCTAGATGTATGGATTAGGAAGTCAGTTCGCAGTACCACAATGACGTTTTTAACCTATTTATATCATGTCCTAATATAATGCAATACGAAACCACATCTATACAAATACATTGCAAACTTAACCGCCAAAAAACGAAACTTTTAAGATGAAAAATTGTGATATTTGTCTTATTTCTGCTCAAAATATAGATTGTGGATACTCGTTAGAACCGCCTGATCGAGGCGGTTCTAACGAGTACCAACAATCTATATTTTAGAGAAGGAATATGAAAAATAAGGTTTACCCCTGTTAACCCCAGTTTTACTATATAAAACTGGGTTCAAAGAGGTCAAAATTATGTAGGCGTGTTGTCATGATGCCTAATCTCGATCCAAACACAAAGGCATTAGCAAAAGATTAGTACTTTTGTTAATTGTCGAACAAAATGCTCAAATTGTCAAACACTTTCTGAACTAGATCCATTATTTCATCTAAGCTAATAGCGACACCGCCTTGTGGCTGCGAAGCAGCCACGCGGTGGCGTCAAATGGTAACGCGTGTGGAACTATGGGATAGAGCATACCATAGGCCTGAAAAGCTTTCGTCCAGGTACGAAAAAATTCGAATGATTAAAAAACAGCGAAGAACTCTGAGTATTCCAAATGAACCGTGATCCAATGAAATAACGTCTATGTTTAAGCTCATGAATAATGGTTATCGATTATTTGGCGTCTTTCTCGCCTCTGTTAGTAGACGACGGAAACCAGTATCTCCCCGGAAACACGCTCATTTGCATACAATTCTTGACCGAAATGACGCAATTTTTTTCAAGCTGTCAGCTGCCCAGAGGCGTATAATTAAAAATGCCTTAGTTATTAGAAGAATTTCGGTAAGAACAATAATGCATTTATTTCACATTTACTTGGAACTTCAAAGATAACTATATACTTTTATGTAAATATTTGCGTAAATCTGGACTTATAGTTGGCCGGGCACTGAGCCTCTGAGGCTGAAACTGAAAGTACAAAAATTGATCAGCTGAAGCATAAAAGACCTGCTTCAGTGCTCAACATTAACTGGTTGACATTGCAGTCGATATTGCTACAAAGTACATCATGGCCTACTGGTAATTCCCGCATGAGTCTTCAATCTGCACAGGTTCCGGGTTCAAGTTCAGAAGCCTCCGTGGTCGAGTGGTTACGCTACTCGCCTTGTAAACCAGGGGTCGCAGGTTCGATCCCGGGCTTCTCCAGACTTTCGGATGAGTCTTTAAACTGAGGTCCCGCCTCCGTATTAGCTGTTGGTGGGACGTAAAACTGAAACACTCACTCACTCCGGGTTCAAGTCTCACGCCAGAAATCTTTCTCGGTCACATTACACACGGTTGAAAGCATACACAGAAAACATGTAATTACTGTATGGGTGTGTATTAACCTGCACAAGAGATGACTCTTCCTGCACAGGGGGCCTCCAGTTAACTTCCGGATCCGAAGTAAACCCAGTATCCGTGACGATGTCTTGGAGAAAGAAAGATGCCGTGTGTGCAGGCTAATTTAGCTCAGTGGTTAGTGCACTTGCCTCTGATGCTAGAGGTCCCGGGTTCGATCCCCGGCAGGGGCGATAAAATTTCGGTGTCAGAACAAGCTCCATTGGCATCATTTGCAGGGATGACTGTCATAAAGTGCACCATCCATCGGATCGGGACGTAAACTGGAGGCAACTTGTGCAGGGAGAACCATCCCCTGTGCAGATTAAAGAACCCTACAGTAATTACATGATTACTGTGTAGGCTTTCCTCAGGCTCTTCAGATGTAGAAAAAATAGGGAAATAAAGAAATCTACACCGAACAGATGGGTGGCCAGCCTAGATCCGAAGGTGAAGGATTGTCTAAGGACCAGTCACCAGTAAACAATTCTGATTCTGACGGTGCAATTTTTGGCATACATCCCTGCAAATGATGCCAGTGGAGTGTGTTTGGCTACAGAAATAATCACCGCCTCCGGGGATTGAACCGGGGGCCTCTAGCATCAGAGGCAAGTGCAATAACCACTGACCTATCAGGCATTCTTGAGCAAAACATTGTACTGCCCTATCTTTGTTTGATTTGAGGTTTAACGTCCCCCTCAACAATGGACCGATAGTAATGTTTAACATCATTTTGGAGATGTTGCTTCCAATTTTGTGGGACTTTTACCCGACACAGAGATGGAATGGCATCTTTCTTTTCTTTCTACTGATACTGCGTCAGTCACATTTGACCATTACAACAGGTGTACATTACATACACTCTAGGTTTTGCAGGATGAAAGCTAACACAGTAAGCATGTAATTACGGTAGGGATCTTTAACCTGCACAGGGGATGGTTCTCCCTGCACAGGGAGCCTCCAGTTAACATCCCAATCCGAAGAACGGTGCACTTTATGATATTCATCCCTGCAAATGATGCCAATGGAAATGTGTTCGGACACCGAAATTTTATCGCCGCTGCCGGGGATCGAACCCGGAACCACTAGCATCGGGGGGGCAAGTGCACTTACCACTGGGCTATCACGCTCTCTCGCTTTCTTTCTACTTATATTGGGATCGGTCACATCTGACCATTACTCGCAGGTGTACATTACATACACACCAAGTTTGCAGGATGAAAGCCTACACAATAATCATGTAATTACGGTAGGGGTCTTTAACCTGCACAGGGCATGACTCTCCCTGCTCTTTTGCCCAATGAAACCGATTTGGTTAATAAGCATGGATGGTCGGACTCGCACCGCTTTGCCTGGGCAGGCTTAGATCCTCGAAGTGGTTTACCAGTACTCACGTGCGGTCAAATTTCAGCTCTGCGGGGAAGTATCTTCATGCAGCCCATCTATTTCTTCAAACCCTGATGGGTGGGGGCCGCTACCCTGTCTATCGACAGGCCCTCATGGCCAAGTGGATAAGAGACTGTTAATCATTAGATCTCTCACGGTTGTGGTTTGAGTGCTCTGGTCACATGTGAGATGCAGTGTTCTGCAATGGAAAGTCAGGTGGTTTTCTCCAATTTTTGCCAACGATCGGCTCTTTCTAGTGAAATAATTGTCTAATCTTGAAAGGGTCGTCAAACGAAAACCCCAAAAATCTCAATCTGTCAATCTATCCTTTTTCTTTCATCCAATACGTCTAAAGTTACATCTATCTACATGTATCTATCTATCTACTGTTTAAAAGTAGGGGTAAACTGCTTATAGGATCTAAGCCTGCCCAGGCAAAGCAGTAAGAGCCTGACCTTTCATGCAATAAACCCTGTTGGTTTCATTGGGCGACAGGGCTTGAAATGTCATTTCCTCTCAATGTCGGTTAAGAGTTGAAGCATTTTCTTGAACATGTGACCTTTGACCTCAGCCCATGACCCCAGGGGTTCAGATAAAAATTTGGCTACCCTCATGCACATCTGCAGTTCCTTAAAAGCAATCTATGTGGCAAGTTTTGCAACCATACATGAAGAAATATTTGTTTGTTTTAATTGAGGTTTAATGTCCCCGTCAACACTGGAGTGGTCGTTTTGGAGGCGTTGCTTCCAATTTTGTGGGATTTTTACCACATTGAGATGAAATGATGTCTCAAGCCCTGTCACCCAATGAAACCAATAGGGCTTACCTGGCAGGCTTAGATCCTCTAAGCGGTTTACCAGTACTCATGTGCAGTCGGTTTCAGCTCTGCGTGGAAGCACCATGTAGCCATTTATTTCTTCGCTGTAGCAGTAGTTGCATGCATTCACAAGTATTTTCTTGAAAATTTGACTTTTGACCTAAACACATGACCCCAGGCATTCAGATCAAAATTTGGATACCCTTATGCACATGTGCCTTCGTAAGCGATACATATACCAAGTTTGGTGACCATAGTGCAAGAAATCAAAAGTAGTTACATTCACAAGCATTTTCTTGAAAATTTTAATTTTGACCTCACCCCATGACCCCAGGGGTTCAGATCAAAATTCTAATACCCTTATGCACACCTGCAGTTTCTAAGCAATACATATATGTGTATAGGGCAAGAAATAAAAAAGTAGTTCCATTGACAAGGTTTGTGACAGATGGAAGGACGGAAGGTCATCCAGAAGAACACCCATGATGAAACTAAAATACCCATTTTTTAATTTTTTTAAAGCTGGTATTACAACATGTAACCACATTCTCACTAAAATAAAGTGGTTGAACTGTTCATTACAGGGCCTTATAAGGTGATAAGAAAAAGTGGACTGATTTAGGCACATCTTTTTGATGTTTTATAAAATATAAGTATGTTGTGTGTACTTGGTAGAATTGCTCATCCTGGCAATTTTAATGCGTACACACAACTTACATTTTCAAGATAAAAGTAACTTGTAAGATAATAGTGAGAAAATCTTCCTAGATTACCCTTCACATTTCTCATCTACAGCCAAGATTCCCTATGGACACAGGAATGGGCTTGACTAGCTCATTGTCATCAAGCTACTGGGGCCGGCCTCAGTAGATCAGTTTGTAGCGCATCCGACTGGTGATCAGGAGGACACGGGTTTGATACCTGCCGCGGTTGGCAATGTTCTTTCGTGGAGATTGATCATGAAATCTTTTCAGCTGTCTTTCTCCCCCTTCCGCTGATTTAAGAAGGGCAGTTGTCAGTTTCTGCCGAAAGAATGTGCACTGTACTTGTTAACCTCTTGCCTGGGAAAAGTTTGAATGGACAAACTGTCCGGCTCAAAAATGACCTAAATAGTGTTGACTGGGCCATTAATGTCCAATACAAACAAAGAAACAAGCTATTGGTGTCCATCGGGGCTTGGAGAAATAGTGATTCCACGCAGAGCTACATGTAAAACTGCCTGCACATGAGTATTGATAAACCACTTAGAATCTCTAAGCTTGTGCAGGATTTGTTTGTTTGATTTGAGGTTTAACATCTCCGTCAACACTAGTTAAGTCATTTTGGAGACCTTGCTTCCAGTTTTGTGGGACTCTCCCCGGCATTGAGAGGAAATGACATCTCAATCCCTGCCGCCAATGAAACCAATAGGGCTTATATGCATGTACAGGCCAACTCGCACCACTTTGCCTGGGCAGGCTTAGATCCTCTAAGCAGTTTACAAGTACTCGTGTGGGGTTAGATTCAGCTCCGCATGGAAGCATCATGCAGCCCAATCTATTTCTTCAAGCCCTGATGGGCGCGATCAAAAACCTGTCCAGGAAAAGTGGTGGGAGTCTAACCGTCCATGCACATAAATTATAAACCAAACTGGTGTCATTGGATGGCAAGGCTTGAGATGTTATTTAATCTCAATGTCAGGTAAAAGTCCCACAAAATTGGAAGTGACGCCTGCGAAATGACCTAAACATTGTTGACGGGAATGTTAAACCCCAATTCAAGGAAGCAAACACACTGTTGGTGTTTGATTCATTGAAGTTTTACGGTACATCAGAATGGTCATAAATACTGCATAGATCTGCATTTGCAGTTGATAATTTGCCTGTCTTCCTCGAGTTTTTGAAGTGCCACTGTGGACATCTTTGACATTGGATTCATGCATTATTGCATGTAGAGTGTTTTTAAAATCAGTATTATTAACAAGATGTTGATCCTGATTGGATGACTTGTTAGGAACAGTCTACTCTGGATCTACATGTTTTAGCATGGATATGTTTCTGTTACTCTGTACCAGTCAACAAAGACTCAACATGGTTGAAATGGTTTCACAGACTTCTGTCTAATTTCCAACAGGTATGACAAGGACTTCTGAGCCTGTCTCAGAAAATCGGGGACCAAGTGAAACAGAAGCTACATGAGACACATTCTCGGTGAAACATCACAGTCACAGACAATTTATCAACTCTAACCCCAAACTATTCTACAAGATATAAGCCATTCTGGGATGGAAACCAGTTCTGCCTAATGAAGGTAAGTGTATTCTAGGTGAGTGATGCACCAGGGCCTAGTTGATGGTCAAAGTGTTGACTGCATATGAATACCCAAGCAAAGCCACATATATTATCTGGAATAGATCAGAGGTACTACTATTTCAGCCCCTGCCCATTTGGGCTTGAAGAAATAGATGGGCTGCTTGATGCTTCCACAAAAAGCTGAAACCGACTGCACAAGTACTTTGGGCGACAGGGCTTGAGATGTCATTTGTTGGCAGAGATGTCTCCAAAATGACCTGTACCATGTTGATGCCTTTTTTTTTTTTTTTGGTTTTGGTTTTGGTTTTACGGTGTTGATGCCTTGATGGGGACGTTAAACCCTAAATCAAACAAACTACTATTACCTGACTTTAAATTTTAAAGTGATAATTTTACTAACAGTAACACTAATTAGATAACTTATCACTATAAAATTTAAAATCTGGAGAGTTACTTTTCAAAAATACCACTGCCTATTGGGGCTTGCCCCAACCTTGAAGGCTTTGTGAAATGGATTGATTGACCGACAGCTGGATCCATCCATGGCAGAGCTACAAGTGTGGGTATGGGTTACCTGCATATATGCTCAAGAAAAGTGGTTTGGGATTCTGGCTGCCCCAATAATTAAATTTTTTAACTAACATGTCGCTTTATGTTATACATGTACATAATGGTAGAAAGAGTTACTGCAGGACTTGAACATCTTTGTTCTCAGATCAGACAGGGCCTGACAAATCCACTGCCCGGGACAAGTCTAAATTGTGGCTGGGCAAAAGATTTTTTATTTCACTTGCCCAGAAAAATGTATAGAACATATAGGGAATATGATAATTCTATCATTTCTATGCTATTTTCAAGGTGCTGTGGAATGCCGGGCAAGTGGTTGAAGGTTTGATCTGTCAGGCCCTGGATCAGGTAAAAACCCACAGATTTGAAAGCAATGTCACCGAAATGATTGTTGCTATTAATTAATGTTAAGCCTCAACAAACAAATCTTTAAGAGAATTTCTAAAATATATTTGATATATATGCTCTGTCAGTTGTTTCAGTGAGCTGTTATAAGGTTAAAATAGTGTTAAATTTAATAGAAGACTGTGATTTTTTTTTTGTTGTTGTTTTTTTTTTTTTTTATTATTTTTCAGTGAAAATCTGGCTTGGCATTTCATCTGAATTGTCTGCCCAATAGATTATTCACATGTAATGTCATGCCTTTTTTTTCACTGAAAAAATAAGAAACAATTAATTACATACATGTATACTTTGAAAGTGCTGTCTTTTTCTTATTAATATTACTAAATCCACTTATAATGTATACCATACAAATCCTAAAAATTTTGACACTTTGAGGAGTTAATGTTTGTTTGATTTGAGGTTCAATGTCTCTGTCAACACTTTTTAGGTTATTTTGGAGGCATTGCTTCCAATTTTGCGGGACTTTTACCCAACATTGAGATGAAATGACATCTCAAGCCCTGTTGCCCAATGAAACCAATATGGTTTATTTTCATGGGCGGTCCAACTCGCACCACTTTTCCGGGCATGCACAGAACCACAGTTACTTTAATTCTAAAATTTTAACAAATTTGTTTCACGATCCAGCAAAGAGTCCAAATGGTGCAGACAGAACATTAAACAGTGCAGACCCTGATCAGACTGGATCTGGGTCTGCACTGTTTGCATAGGGCTGTCTGCCCCAAATATTGAGGTTTTTAATGGTAGATTTTTCATTTTATTTGATGTTTTGATTTCCCCATCATTGGAGTGGGGGGGGGGGGCATTTTTTTTTTTGCTGGGATTCTGTTGGTGTCTGCATTTTGGCTGTTTGAACCACTTAAATAGTTCTCCTGAACCAACAGATGGTTTCTAACCAAACATACATATCCATGTAATTTTAAGTCATCAGGTTTGTTCACCTTCACTTCTCCACTTTTTGGACTCCTTGCTGGATCCCAAAACAAATTTTCTAACATTTTAGGAGAATAACAGCAAGTCTTCAAGGTGTCTGAATTTTTTGGATTTTTAAGGTATGCACCTTCCAAGTCCAAGTGGTTGTAACTAGGGCTGGCTAATCGGAGCTGAAAATATAATCGATTATCAGTCATGTCATTGCGATCGATAATCGATTAGTAATCGCTAAGGTTTTTGTCATTATTTAACCTGTCTGGCTTTCCGTCTGAGCATGACTCTTACCATATGTTTCACTTTCCAATATGTATATTTGAACAGACAGGCCTGAGCAAACAGTGTAGACCCAGATGAGACGCTGCATAATGCGGCGTCTCATCAGGGTCTGCACTGTTTGTCACTCACCCAGCTATTTTAGGCATAACTTTGGGTAGTAAATTGTACCTCATCAAGTAATCGATTAAAAGCAAATCAGAAATGATAATCATTTTTGTGGAATTTATCGATCGATTAATCGATTATACGATTAATCGGGTCAGCCTTAGTTGTAACAGTCATATTTATGGTTGGGATGGGAGGATGCAGTTTTCTTCTGAAAACATTTCTAGTCTTTGTTATAGTCACATGTACATTTATTTTGCTCTGTTCCTTATTTTATTTTTAAAAATCTGTAACCAATTTTTGTTACAGGTTCAGCATGGAAAAACCCACATACAGTTTAATACAAAGGAACCTTGCTTTCACCAGTAGCTAACAGCTGACCAGCCTATGTGGTCCTACTACAGCCACTGAAAGAAAAAGGACTGAATTATTTAATGCCTAGAACTTCTTAATTGTTAATGCTAGATGGCAGCTATGTTTTTGAACCACTGGATCATGACTGACTATAATTTGTTTGTTTGATTTGAGGTTTAACGTCCCCGTCAACTCTGTAAAGGTCATTTTGGAAATATTGCTTCCAATTTTGTGGGACTTTTACCCAACATTGAGATGAAATGACATCTCAAGCCCTGTCGTCCAATGAAATCAATAGGGTTTATAAGCACGGACAGTCCGACTCGCACCACTTTGCCTGGGCAGGCTTAGATCCTCTAAGCAGTTTACCAGTACTTATGAGCAGGTCAGTTTCAGCTCTGCGTGGAAGCATCATGCAGCCCATCTATTTATTCAAGCCACAATGGGCGGGTGCCGTTACTGACAATAAAGAATCGAAGAAAGATGAATAGCTTTTGAAACGTTTAGGCATTAACATTAATGTTTTTTAACAGCCAGTAAAGTGACATTGAAGATGGTGATGACATATACTTGTTTGTACATTCCCAATTCAAGCACTTTGATAGAAGTAAAATTCCTATATATTAAGACTACTTTTGAACAGTCACAAAAGTGCTACATCTATCATGAAAACATGCCTAATAAATTTTGACCTGCTTTTAACCCCGACTACTTTTGAACAGTCCCAATAATACTGTCTATCATGAAAACATGCCTAGTATATTGACCTGCTTTAAACCCTACTTTAATGGGGTTAACAAGGGTACATGTAAATATTACTTTTTTCTTACATGTTAACTGCTCAAAAACAAAGATTGTGGGTACTCGCTACAACTGCCTGGTCGAGCCGGTTCTAACTAGCACCCACAATCTGTTTCGTGGAGAAATGTAAAAAAAAAAATTTCAGAATTTTTTATCTGAAAATTTTCATTTTTGGTGAAAAAAATTGATATATTTGAATAGGCATATTTTCATTATGTTACATAATAGGACACAGGCTGTAGAAAGTATGTGATGAAAACTTAAGCCTTTTAGATAAGTTTTTAAAAAAAGAATAAGTTACGATTTTAGCCCCTCTGAATAGTTCAATTTAAATGTACTAAACAAGTTATAGGATAGGCAGTTGTCTGCCGTCGTCGTCTGTGTCGTCGTCCGTCAACACTTTTAAACATCTTCTCCTCTGAAGCCACTGGGCCGATTGGGCCCAAATTTTATCTGTAGCATCCTTGGGCTGGGGGATTGAAAGTTTGTGCTTTTTTTATGAAAATCGGCCCATTAGTTTGGTTGCTATGGCAACTTAGAGTTTCCATAGACTTATAATTAATGGGGAAAATTGAAAAATGGCATTTACTGCCAAGTCATTGCAGATATTTTGACAAAACTTTTATAGAAATGTTTCTTGAGAAACCTTTTCTCAGCCATATGCTTTTATGCCAACCTGAGAGTTCCCCAGGTTGTTATAGCATTGGTACAATATATCTTTGCTACATGCACTTACCAAAGATTTGATTTATTAAAAGATTTTGATAACATTGACCTTATATTTAAGATTACAGGCCCTCAAAACTGTAATTTTTAGCTCACCGTCAGGTAGTGACGAGGTGAGCTTTTGGGATCACCTTTTGTCTGTCGTGTGTCCCTTTTTGTGTGTTAACAGTTTCTTCAAACGACATCTCCTCCTAAACCACCGATCTGATTTTGACCAAACTTCACAGGAATGATCATTCGGTGGTCCCCTTTCAAAGTTGTTCAAATGGTTCCGGTCCGTTGCACATCTAGGTCACAGGAGCCAAAAATAGATTTTTTTTCACTGAAAACTTAAAAAATCTTCTTCTCCGAAACCACAAGGCCCAAATCTTTGATATTTGGTATGAAGCTTCATCTAGTGGACCCCTACCGAGATTGTTCAAATTATAGTGCAAAAAATGCTCCCGCCCGGGGGCCCTTTGGTTTTACATAGGCTTATCTAGAGAAAATCTTTAAAAACCTTCTTCTCTGAAACCGCAAGGCCCAGGACTTTGATATTTGGTATGAAGTTTCAACTAATGGACCTCTACAAAGATTGCTCAAATTATAGCCCTTAGCCGAAAATGTCCCCGCTCCGGGGCCCTTTGGTTTTACATACTAGGGAAATCTTTAAAAATCTTCTTCTCTGAAACCACAAGGCCTAGGTCTTTGATATTTGGTCTGAAGCTTCATCTAGTGGACCCCTACCAAGATTGTTCAAATAGTGCAAGGGCAAAAATGCACCCGCCCCGGGGCCCTTTGGTTTTACATGGACTTATATAGGGAAAATCTTTAAAAATCTTCTCTGAAACCGCAAGGCCCAGAACTTTGATATTTGGTATGAAGCTTCATCTAATGGACCTCTACCAAGATTGTTAAAATTATAGCCCTTAGGCCAAAAATGCCCCCACCCTGGGGCCTTTTGGTTTTATATAGGGAAAATCTTTAAAAATCTTCTTCTCTGAAACCACAAGGCCTGGGTCTTTGATATTTGTTATGAAGCTTAATCTAAAGGACCCCTACCAAGATTATTCAAATTATAGTGCTGGGGCCAAAAATGCCCCCACCCCGGGGCCCTATGGTTTTACATAGGCTTATATAAGGATAATCTTTAAAAATCTTCTTCTCTGAAACCGCAAGGCCCAGGACTTTGATATTTGAAATGAAGCTTCATCTAATGGACCTCTACCAAGATTGTTCAAATTATAGCCCTAAGGCCAAAAATGCCCCTGTTCCGGGGCCCTTAGGTTTTACATAGACTAATATAGGAAAAATCTTTAAAAATCTTCTTCTCTGAAACCACAAGGCCTAGGTCTTTGATATTTGGTATGAAGCTTCATCTAGTGGACCTCTATCAAGATTGTTCAAATTATAGCCCTGAAATAAAAAATTCTCCCGCTCTGGGGCCCTTTGGTTTTACATAGACTTATGTAGGGAAAATCTTAAAAAAATTTCTTCTCTGAAACCACAAGGCCTAGGTCTTTGATATTTGGTGTGAAAATTCATCTACTGGACCTCTATCAAGATTGTGCAAATTATAGCCCTGGGGCCAAAAATGTCGCCTCCCCGAGACCCTTTGGTTTTACATAGACTTATAAAGGGAGATCTTTAAAATTCTTCATCTCTGAAACTGCAAGGTCCAGGTCTTTGATATTTGGTATGGAGCTTCACCTAGTGGACATTTACCAAAGTTGTTCAAATTATAGTCCTGGGGCCACAAATGCCCCACTCTGGGGCCCTTTGGTTTTACATAGACTTATATAGCCCCGGGGCCAATTGGTTTTGCATAGGCTTATGTAGGGAATATCTTTAAAAAAATCTTCTTGTCTGAAACCGCAAGGCTCAGGTCTTTGATATTTGGTGTGTTGCTTTATCTAGTGGACCTTTGCCAAGATTGTTAAAATTCTAGCCTTCGTTTATGTTTGGTTTGAAGTTTCACCTTTAAGACCTTCCTCAATATTATGCACAATAAAGCCCTAGGGCCAATAATGGCCCTCCCTGGGGCCCACTTGTTACACTAAGGATCAGGTGAGCGATCCTGGGCCATCATGGCCCTCTTGTTTGTCTTTTCTCACCCTATCTCGTGAAAAAAATGATAAAACATGGTCAAACTTGGTACAGTATATCATTGTATCTATCAAAGATTTAATTAGATTTTGGTGACCTTGATCTTACTCTCAATTTTGGGACATACATGGCTTGTCAGCACCCTGTGACATGAACAAATTATTGAAATTTGCTCAAACTTTGTACATTATGGCACTGCAACTTACCAAAGATTTTTGGTATATATTGGTGACCTTGAACTTATTTTCAAGGTCACAGGTCCTTGAAAACTGTCAATTTTGGCTTGTCTGCACCCTCTTGGGAACAAATTCACGAAGACGGCTCAAACTTGGTGCAACATGTTAATGCAACCTAACAAAGTCTTGATTAGAGCCTGTTTACCTTGACCTTATAAATGTTTCAAGGGCACTGCATTGGGAAAGTGTAAAAAATCTGCTTTGAAACCAAAATGACCAGGCCTTTTATTTTATGTTTAGCCTCATTCAGTGGACCTATACCAACATTGCTCCAATCATATCCGTGGGGTCAAAGATTGCCCTGCTTTAGGGGATCACTTAAAATTTTCTTGCCGGATACCAGAAGGACCATGCTTTTGGTATTCATACCTAGTTTTGATTATCTAGACCTCTACTAACATTGATCAAAGTTAAGCCCTGGGGCAAAAATGAACCTTCCACAGGAGTCTTTTGTTTAGCATAGACCATAGCTTTGATATTTGGTATGTAGCTTCATCAAATGGAACTCTACCAAACTGTTCAAATTCTGACACTTCAGTAAAAATGGCTCACTCCAAGGTTCACATTGTACATTGATTAATTTAAGAAAAAAAAACTTAAGTTTTTTATGAAACATAGAACACATACTGCTTGTCATTTACCACATTGGTACTCTATATAGGACCATCCTGTCACTCAATCTGAACAACAAACTTTAAGCAGTCTACTTGTGTTCAATTCATTTCTAAGGATTCAGAATTGGCTAGCTCAGGTGATGGATATAGGACCATCAGTGTCCTTGTTACAACTGTAAACTTGAATAATTCTTAAATAACGTATGTGGACAGTCTTAGCCTAATGTTATGCTGTTTTGAATTTGAAAGTTAAATTTCAATAAACTTCTTTGTATCATCACTACTTGTACATGTATCTTTTAATAATTTTGCATCAGTGGGGTCTGAATGAATATCTTCTTAAAAAAGGGTATCCTACAGAAGCAAAGAATACACTGCAGAACTGATAAGTATGTGGTATACAAGTTTACTGGGCCAGACTTCCTGTAAACTTTGTATGCAATGGGGTGCTGTTTTATTATTTAATACAATTTTGAGATATCTATAATTTTATTATAGATATCTAAAAATCAAATTATAGATAGCTACATGTACAAATTATAGATATCTATAATTAACATCATTGATATCTATAATTATAAGTATTTTTTGATACCATA
Organism: Lucinisca nassula; assembly: GCA_963580285.1. Classification (NCBI taxonomy): domain Eukaryota; kingdom Metazoa; phylum Mollusca; class Bivalvia; order Lucinida; family Lucinidae; genus Lucinisca; species Lucinisca nassula. The sequence continues at coordinate 78,107,227 of OY757024.1, read as the reverse complement.
AAATGTAATCAATGATATCTAATATATATTTCTTGATATCTTAAATTCCTTTGCATGTATAGATATCTAAAAATCCATTTATAGATATCTAATAATATTGATATCCTATATTTTTATTAAAGATATCTATAAATCAATTTATAGATATCTATAAATCAAAATATAGATATCCATAAATCAAATTACAAATATCTATAATTGAATAATAGATATCTATAATAAACATTATTGGTATCTATAATTTTCAGTACTTTTGATATCATAAAATGTAATCAATGATATGTATTGTATATTTCTAGATATTTATAAAAAATTTTATGATATCCAGTTTTCCTTTGCATATATAGATATCTAAAAATCAAATTATAGATATTATTTAAAAGGCTGAATTATAGATATCAAAATTTTCAATAAGGGATATCATCAAATATATTATGGATATCAATAAATGTAATTATTGATATCCTAAAATATTTTTCAATATTTGATATCTATATTTCAAATAATAGATATGCATAATGGAAACAGGATTCTGATCCAGTCCCTTATCTCAGATTTAAGTGCCCTTAAAAGACAAACGTTTTGTCCATATGTTAAGCATAGGAGGTTAAATAGTACCGTTCGAATTCTCCTACAGCATTTCATCATGGACTTCGAAACTTGCAAACACAGTTCAGACATGCATTGAATATTTGAATAAAGAAAACAGGATTCTGATCTAGCCCGATTGAAATACTAGTCTTGTGAGGCATATGGTCAGGGCAATCATCATTCATAGTGATTATCATTTTTTTTTTTTTTTTATCTTTTTTATGTCATCGTCACGAAGTGTGAGGGCCATATAGTCTTGCCCTTGTCCATATGTCACACTTTTTAAATACTATTCTTGTCTCTGCAACTCATCCTACAGTATTGGATGCAGGACATTGAAACTTGCAACACAGTTCAGACATTCACTGAACATATGCATAAAGGAAGCAGGATGCTGATCCCGCCCTTATTGCAGAATTATGTCCCCTTGAACCATTAAAACGTTTTGGTCATGTGTTTCTTGGAGAATATTTAGTTTTTAGGTTAGTTAAAATGTGTGCATGGCTACTGCATATGTTTTTTTGCACCAAGATGGTACAATGCGGTGTCGCAAAAAAGGCAGTGCCTTAATTACATATTAAACAATGCTGCAGAGCAAATATTGCAGAATTTTTGCTCCGTCAGTTTGTGGGTGTTTCCATAGCAACGGGCCAAACTGAAGCTGCCTAGCAACGGAACATCTGTAACTATATTACTTAACAGACTCCTTGCTGGATAAAATTTAGAATACACTTCAGATGATATGGTTTTGTGCTACATTGTATTACAAGAAAAAATAGACTTGTCTCACGTACATGTAATCTTTAACCATCATACATCACAGGAATAGTAGATACTTTGGTCATTTGTACCTTTGTCCTAACGGTGGCTCACATTCTATGTTTCTAGGCAGTAATTGTGAACAATAGGTTTCCTTAGACCATACACTATTGATTAAAGACTTAAATTGGGAAGGCCGTAATTAATGTTGCTAGAACTTGTGGCCCGACCCACTTGCTTGTGTCATTGTAAATGAAAAGCAATAAACTATGTTTAAACTTAAATGTTATCAAATTTTAAATGTTACTATTAAATGGTTTTCTTCCTATCTGCTGGACAGGAAACAAAAGGTTTTTATCAATAAGACTTTTTCAGAAGCTAAAAATATTATATCTTGAGCTTCTCAAGGATGTATCTGAGACCCTCTGTTATTTTTTATGTTCATTAATGATTAACCACTTTATACTAAAATGTTTTCATTGATTTATATGCAGACGATACTATACTTTATCACATAGACAATTGAACAAAAAATGCAAGAGGCATTGCAAAGAACTTCAGAATGGTGAAGACTGAATGGAATATTAATAAATACGGCTAAAATAAAAGTTATGCTAATTACCACTCATTAAAGGCGTGCCCATTTAGATAAAATTATTGTTGCATTAAATCAAAATACACCAATAACAATTTAAGTATGATAGATAGTGATAAAATCCTTGGTATATCCTTTTATATTTATAACAATCTGACATGAACGAAACATATTGATGCAATTTCAACGAAAATCCACTTTAATCTTTGGCTCCTATCTAAACTAAAAAAAACACATCTCTCTACTGAAAGCAGAATTCAGTTTTATAAATCATACATTCAGCCTTATATACACTATTGCTGCTCCATTTGGGTAGGTACATCTCAAAAGAATCCTAAAAGAATATTTTGATTTCAGAAAAGAGCATGCAAAATAATTCTTAAGTATCAAATTGATAATATGCCTAATATAATGGAAGAATTAAAAAAATTTATGAACGCATTTTTCTCGGAAAGTCAAAAATAATGTACAAATATGTTCTATAAAAGGGTTATCCTTTGGAAGCAAGGAATACACCACAGAAGTGAAAATATGGAGTATACATGTTTCTGGGCCAGACTTGCTAGTTTCGGCCAATTAGGCCTCATCAGTGACCCTCAGATATTTTTAAAATTCCGCAATGGAATCAATGATCCCAAAGGACAAGAAAATATAATCTACACTATGATGTAGGGCAGGGAGACGTTTTACCGCCGCCACACATTCCCACACACCAGCTGTAGTGAAGTTAAATATGTTCTATAAAAGCCTCAAATGTATCGACACCTCAATATGTCAATCAAATGTTTCATTTAAGTCCCTCCAATAACACTCTTCAGGCTCCATGATCCACAGGTACCATAAATTATTTAATTAGCCCCCGCCCATAGGGGCTTGAAGAAATATATGGGCTGCATGATGCTTCCACGCAGAGCTGAATCCGGCCCGCACACTAGTACTGGTAAACCGCTTAGAGGATCTAAACCTGTCCAGGAACCACGGTGCTAATAAACCCTATTTGTTTCATCTCAATGTCGGGTAAAAGTCCCACAAAATTAAAGCAACGTCTTCAAAATGACATTTACAGTCTTGACAGGGACGTTAAACCTCAAATTAAACAAATAAATTATTTAATTTAATACAAGACCACAAAAAGAAATGTTTCAGCAGAACTTTATTCTGGTCCTGTGATGTAGAACAATTTACTAGACAGACTCAAAATTTTAGGTTCACTTGACATAAACTGCATAAGCAGATCAAGGTGACACTGTAATTTTGTTGAAGCTGAAATTTTTGTATTCACATGTATTTATGTGGTGTACGTATATGTGCATATATATGCGTGTGGTTTCTTTGCAAATTATATCTCTACATCTAAATATTTTGCATATTAGAGGGCAGCTGGCTGTCTGTAAATGTGTTACCCTCTCAACATAAAGACGATTATTATTACTTATGTAGAGAAATGTGACATTTACAAAATAGTTTGCTCTGCTCCGAAAGCATCATTTACGTTACACGTAAGTTGATTCTGTTTTTAAACCTGGTTATACACCCACAAACGAACCTAGCTCGCGCACACTTAATTTACATACGCACCCATGCATCCATTGCTATTTCACTTTCTTTCTCTTTTGACTCCCTTTTTTGCAGCCAAGTGTTCCAAAAGTGGTATCTCCATCTGATGTAGATGAAACCTGCTTCATCAAAAGGGAGTTTGGTAATAAAGTAATGTTGGAATCTCTTCTTAACAGAGGTAATCACTATTCAGTACCTGTATATTTGTTTGATTTGAGGTTTTACCTCCCCGTCAACACTGTATAGACGTTGCTTCCAATTTTTATTGGATTTTTACCCGACATTGAGATGAAATGACATCTCAAATACAGTCGCCCAATGAAACCAATCATTACGGAAACACGCCTATACAAATACATTGTAAACTTTACCGCCGAAAAAAAAACGGAACTTTTAAGATGAAAAATTGTGATATTTTTTCTTATTTCTTTTGGGAACCGCCTCATCGAGTACCAACAATCTATATTTTAGAGCAGGAATAACATTAATAATGTATACCCCTGTGAACCCCAGTTTTACTATATAAAATGGGGTTCAAAGGGGTAAAAATTATACAGGCGTGTTTTCGTGCTGTAGGTTTTATAAGCATGGTCGGTCCGACTCGCACCGCTTTAGATCCTCTTTGCGGTTTACCAGTACTCGTGTGCGGTCGGTTTCAGCTCTGCGTGGAAGCATCATGCAGCCCATCTATTTCGTCAAGCCCCGATGGGCGGGGCCCACTCAGTACATGTATATAGCAGACCATGAGTTTGTGGACATTTATGAAAAAACAAAATTGAGTCAGGCCTTTGGCAAATTTCATAAAATTTATTTGACTCCATCGGTTATATTAAGCCTGTATGCGTGCGTCCGGCCGTTCGTCCGTTTCAAATCGTGCAATTAGAACTCATAGATCTACAACCAGAGTTGATTCTGGCCACGTATAATCGATTTAAGCCCACCAGTGGAAATCTTTCCACTGACCGTTCCAAGGCGGTTCTTCTGTGGTGGTTTATTTATGTTGTTGTTTGTTACTTACTGTGTGTATTACTTGTGTCTTTTTATTTTGGATGGCCATATGGCCATTTTGTGGGAAAGGAACTGTCCTTATGGCCTTCCTTTGTTTAGGTTTCCATTATGGTCTGGTCGCTTCATGTTTGTGTTTCTTTCCCTTTGGTGTCTTTGATTGGTGGGGTAAGTTAATTGTATCAATTCCTGATCTTTGTTTTACTTCTACTTTTCAAGAAGTATTTTCCAAAACAAGGAACGTCTAAAAGAGTTAATTAATTTCGAAACTTTTACAACAGCATTCAGTAAAATTCCTATATTAAGACCACCTTTGGGACTGTTAAAATTTGGCACTGTTCAAAAGTGGCCTTAAAGACCCTTTTTGAACAGTCCTACAGGTGGTCTCTCAGTCAGTGACACTGTGTGTAGAAAACAAAAAGAAAGGATGACCGAAACCTTCTCAATAAGCTTTTAAAAGCAGATTTCGTCTTAATCATCACGTGAGCATGTCCGTGAAATGAACATCCCCCTAAACTCCACTTTATGTAGGGAAAACTGGGGTTTACGGGGATCTACATTATTTTTCTTATTTCTGCTCCGAGACATAGGTTATGGGTACTCGCTAGAACCGCCTCAATGAGGCGGTTCTAACGAGCACCCACAACCTATGTTTGAAGTAAAAATAACAAAAACATCATAGATTTTCATTAGAAAAGTTGCCATTTTGGAAGTGGGAAAAAATGCACCATGTCGCCCGGGTGTTTTATCGTAATGTTTAGGTGATCTTAATAGCGGAATTTTACTGTATTTTAAGAGCGGTGGTGCTCACATATGGAAAGCTAAATAGTAAAATATAAAGTCATGTCTTTCTTTTCTTTGTCAGATTACTACTTAAGGGGAATGGGAACACCTGGTAGATTTTCCAGCCATTTGTCAAAAGGAGACAGCTTTTGGAACTTACTGTTCGCTTTTCTATAAGCCCTGTCCCACTGAAAAAAAAGGGGTCTACTCTTAAAGGATAAGATTTGCTCCTCGGGAGTAAATAATTTCCTTTTAGAGTTGACCCCTATTGACATGGGTGACAAATATACTTTTGCAGGAGTTGTCTCCCCTGAAGGTGTTCCCATTCCCATTAATAGGCTGTAAAATGGTCCTGAACTGGAATTAAAACTGTTTGGTATTAACCTAAGCTTACAATTGCTATACTTTTGTTAAACATTGTAGACCATTATCAGCCCCGCGTTCTTTAGCGTCTGATGTAGGTCTGAACTGTTTGCAAATGGCCCTGTACACCAGCGTTTTTTTCACAGCGCTCTAACGTCACAGGGAGAAGAATTCCATGCCGTAAATAACCATTACCTTGATTTTGTAGATAACCATTACCTTGATTTTGTAAATAACTATTACCTTGATTTTGTAAATTACCATTACCTTGATTTTGTACATAACCATTACCTTGATTTTGTACATAACCATTACCTTTATTTTGTAAATAACCATTACCTTGATTTTTTAAATAACCATTACCTTGATTTTGTACATAACCATTACCTTGATTTTGTAAATAACCGTTACCTTGATTTTATACGTAACCATTACCTTGATTTTATACATAACCATTACCTTGATTGTGTAAATAACCGTTACCTTGATTTTATACATAACCATTACCTTGATTTTATACATAACCATTACCTTGATTGTGTAAATAACGGTTACCTTGATTTTGTAAATTACCATTACCTTGATTTTGTAAATAACCATTACCTTGATTTTGTCCAAAGCCAGCGATAGTCACGTAGACAATAGCAGGTCGGAAGCTTATTTCTTTGATAACTTTTGGTCGATTGATTAACAATCGACCTAGAAATGTTAAATACAGTAAAATTCCTATATGAAGACCATCTTCGGGACTGTTAAAAAGTCTTAAAAGTGGTCTATGACCAGAGGACATTGTAGGCAGACAACACATAGAAAAATTAAGTAAACCCTTCATAATAAGCTTTTTATAGCAGAATTAGTCCTAAATTTAGGTGGTCTTAATAGCGGAATTTCACTGTATTTTGCGACAGGCATATTTCCATAAACGTCAACGGAGACGTCACCAAAATCTACATACTTTCGACCATATGTCGTGGAACATAGGGGAAAAGGGCAACTATTTGTTGCCTCACTTGTCAGTAGTCCAGAGCATGCCAAAACCTATTATTATACCCCATTAATATTCATAAACATCTCTAGCATTCTGGTCGAGAGCATGCCACGTGCATTGCCATTAATTATCATATTCCCCTGCAACATTACCCAATGACGTCACGGCTCAAAAGTACAAGGGCACGATTGGATAAATCAAATTTTATCATTCAAGTCTTATGTTTGTGTGAACTAGCTTGCTTTTTTTCCATATTTTGAAGCATTCACTGAAAGAATCTCCAGAAATTGGAATACGTTATAATTAAGTATCGGTTTAATCACACATATTAAAAAGAATTGGCTGTTCAAAAAAAAAGCTGCTGCGATCTTTAAACTTGGGTCAGCTATTCCATACAGCAGACACGTATATCTTTCTTTCTAATATTCAGATGTACAGCTCCGTTCAAAGAACAACGTGTTTCTTGCATATTCACTAAATTGCTGAATTAGTCAGACGAAGTCATATTGACTGGTCGAAAAACAATAACATGATTGCATATCGATAGGATAGTTTAAATATAATAATTGAAGGGACTGGTACATATTTTTGGTGCGGATCCCGTTGGCGTCGCTGTATGCGTCGGCGTGGCACATCCTTGTGTGCAAGATATCTCATGAACTTCTGTGTGGATTTTAATCAAGTTTGCATGGGTATAACATTGGGACAGGATGAAGAACTGATTATGTTTTTATGACCTTGGCCTTATTTTCAAGGTCACGGCCATACTAAATAGTTCAAATTTAGACCAAATTTAGATTGTGTGCAGTATATCTTATGAACTGCGTGGTGGATTTTAATCAAATTTACATGGATGTAACATTTGGTCAGGATATTAAAAGAACTGATTAGGCTTTTGTTACCTTGGCCTCATTTTCAAGGTCACAGCGGTGCTGTAAAATTGAGCTTGCTTTGAAAGGAGTATGTGGTGAGAGAGAGGGGGTGGGGTAGGTGCATCTGTTTTCTCAGAAAACAAGTATAGTGTCTGTTGTACCAAACACCTTAAGTCTCTCCAGGGCTTTGTTTTTATAGTTATATGCATTTCACAGATATATTCATTTTCTCGAATACCCATGGATCGTTTTCCGTTACGAAAACACACCCGTGCGACATAGTGCATTTTTTCACATCTCCATAAAGGCTTCTTTTCTGATGAAAATCCGTGACTTTTTTTTCTTATTTATACTGCAAATATAGGTTGTGAGTACCCTCAACCTATGTCATGGAGCAGAAATAAGAAAAATAATGTATATCCCAGTAAACCCTAGTTTCCTCTGTATAAATTGGGGTTTAGGGGTTATTCATTTCACGGACTTGTTCACGTGATACCATGGCTGATTACAACCCGTTCTTATTTCCCAGGGGAATGTTCCTGTATCACCAGAAAAAGAATATTCATGGATGATTTAGGACGATTTATTTTGTGTAGCGATGAAATGTATCTTGTGTGTACTCATTAGAATCGCCCGACGGGGCGATTCTAATGAGTACACTCAACATACCTTTATCTTTTAGAAGATCAACAGATATACATAGTAAATTATTCTCGATAAGCCTCTTGGCATTGTGATATAAACAGCAATCAAGTCACGAACTAGCACTTTCTCGAACAAATTCTCTTCGTTCTAACGGAGTTTCGAGTCATAGAAGTGCATAAATATATTTGAGCCGGCGCATGACAAAACCTACAATAAGACAGGTCCGACGAGCAGAGAAATCAACCTGCGCACTTATCCACTATGACCAGACCTTTTGCTTATGTCTCTTTGCATAGATATTAGCCTTTAGAAGGTATATGCGATCAGCAAAGCCTCTGATCAGACTGTGCGAATGCGCAGGCTGATCTGAGCCTTCGGTGGTCGTCCGTGACTTCTTGAAGATTTTGTCATGCGCTGGCTCAAAATTTTCTCTTTCAGGGTGTTTTGTAGGGTGCAGGAAAACTCCTGGTGGAGAGGTCAGGCTGGTGATGGTGCGTAAATCTTATGAGGATATTCGGAACGACAATAACTTGGAGGATATTAAATTTGAGTTTTATTATACTCCTTCAAATACATGTAACACGATGGGTGATGTGGAGAGACTCGTTTATCGATTTGCCAATTGGACAAATTAGCACACAAAAGTAAGCATTTCCGCCTCACAAAGCAAAAACGGACATAACAGAACAAATCTCTTTTTTTTCATGGACGTTAATTTATTTTTACAGTTGCAAGAAAATCGAATTTACATGTACATTTCCCTAGTCATGCCCTATGTTGACCTATAAAAATACAATGTACATGTAGTTCATACTTCCATGAAAGCATCGAGTCACATGATTTTCAGTGACGCCAAGTTACGTCAGTATAAACCATGGTTCTATACGATCTGACTGGGCGTTGGCGACCTCAACGCTGTTCCGCTCCTAGTAGTAAAACAGCGTTTAAACGTTTGTCCTTTAGGCAATTTTTTGTCCATTTTTTGTCCAGAGATGAAGAGCAATGAATGAAAATATAAGAAATAAACTTACATAATAGTCAAAGTTTCAAACCCTTGACCTTGACATGTGACCTTTACCTTGAGTCGGTATGGTTTATTTATGTTTTCTTTACATCAGCTCACTTGGGTGGGGGGGGGGGGTATTTGACCAAAGTTTAATAAAAAGCCTTCCAGGGACATATGAGATATGAAATGGACACAAAATTCAAAGTTTAAGACGCGTGACCTTCAGATGTGACCTTGAATCGGTATGGTTTATTTATTGGTTCTGCACATCAGCTCCCTGAGAAGTATATTTGACCAAAGTTTAATGAAAATTTTACCAGGGGTAAAAAGGAGATATTGAACGGACACAAAATTCAAAGTTTCAAACTATTGACCTTAACTTGTGACCTTGACCTTGAGTCGGCATGTTTCATTTATGGGATTCTCCACATCAGCTCACTGAGTTGGTTGTTTTAACAAAGTTTAATCGAAATCCTTCCAGGGACAAAGGAGATATGGAACGGACACAAAATTCAACATTATGGCGCGCTTCATGTAGTGCATATTGACATCATTTACTGGTGCCATGGTAGTGTTTTCTGTTGTGTGTGCCGATATGCTGCCAAGTCTTTCAAAGTGTTTCTTTTTCAGTGACGTAAGATGGTTGAGTTTAAGAAAATAGATCAGATCTAGCATTGGTTGTTTGAGTGTTTAATCACTTTTTGGAGGTCAATTATAAAGATCAAATCACGAGCCCGTAGCGCCAGTGATCTGTCTACTTACAACTGTCCGACAAACAATGATTTATCACTCAATAAATCGCGGCACTAGAGCTGATCTACTACTAAAAGTCGACAAAAATGCCAATGATTTCTTCTATTTCTCCCTATCTTCCGCCATTGTTTAAAGAAATCCCGTCAATACAACTGACTTTATCATATATTTATTCTTGTATTGCCCTTGAGACAACATATTATGCACCCCCTATCCCACTATGTTAGTGGTTACACAGTCTAACTAGCTGATTCGAGGGGCGGGACAGACGTTCGAGGGCCGGGACAGAAGTCTGTCCCGCCCTTGAGACAACCTGTCGACCCTGCAAATATTAATACATGAGAAATTGGCATAAAAAGTTCAAATGACAATAGTAAATAGCTTGAGAAGCAAAAAAAAAAAAAAATGTTTTTCATTCTTTTTGTGTAATTTTTTATATAAAGCTGAGAAACATTTACTCGAGCGTCCATGGTTTTTTCTATGTCTCTCTGGCGCGATCTCGTCAGAAACGTTGCACTCGTTGACGTCACGTTATACTACGCGTGTGCGCCATGGCACTGAATTAGGGGATAACTGTATTGAAAATTTACATTTGGGGAGGTATATCGTCGGTTTTACGGTCGGAAATTTCGTTTTACGGCGACGCGTCAGCGGAGCCGTAAAACGAAATTTCCGACCGTAAAACCGACGATATACCTCCCCAAATGTAAATTTTCATTACAGTTATCCCCATTCTAATGCACTTTTCCAACTGAAACCCCTAAGGGGCCTCTTGGTTTTTTTTTTTTGTTTGTTTATCGAGTCAGCTGACCGATGCGTAACTACCCATTTGTTAGTGCGCACAAAAAATAGGTCGAGATAGAAAAGGAAATATGCCAAACTTAATACTGCTTTCACGGCAAATGTATTATAAAAACGTAGATCAATTAATTCATATAATCTTTTTTCTTTTAAATTCACCACTATTTTCTACTCTTTAACTGCCACCTGTCACGTGGGTCATGACCTTTCCGTGGTCTGTGATTTCAGCCGTTTGTGTTTGTCGGAAATAATTTTATTCATTCATTGACCAGTTGGACGGCTAATTATCACCGTGAAAATGAACAGTGCAGTTTTGGAAGAAGTACTTTGGTGGCTGATGCTGGGGAAATCGTTGCTGCAAAACGTTATTTTGAAAATTCTGGACATTTTGTGTGAACTGGACATGATGAGTGGGTGGAGAATTAGGACATGGGACGACAGTTGGCAGACTTTCTGATTGTGACACCGGTACTTCAGATGAGTTCCCATGTAGAATAGCCGAATATTGTCGCTTTTGGGCATCATATGAATCTCTGTTATATGACTTCACGGAGCCTTCATTCTTGTGCTGTGAGATCCTCATTATGGCACGCGTATCTACTCCAGCATGGGACAGTAAAGTGATGGTAGTTGCCCTGACACTGTGATTTGTGTATACTTGACTAAGCTCTGCCTCCTTTGAGATAACTTTCATCATGTCACCAAGGGTTCGTGGCCCTAAAAGACGACTTGTAAACCACACCTCATCAAGATGCGACACTTTATTTCTGCCTTGCTGGAAGAAAATGTCATTGTCTGGGTTTAGTTTGCTTAAATAATATTTCAGAGAGGTGATAGGACAAGATTCACTGCCATTAACTGCATACATTCTTGGTTTACAGTCTTGATTTGTATCCCCTTTCAATCCCGGGTGGTTCTTAGTAGCTTCATTGTAGCCCATCTCAACATACTCAAGGCCAGTGTCGTCCTTTTTGAAGACAAATGTATCCTTTTTTAGAGACTGCAAATTCTCACGCCCCCGACGAGCAAATGCCAATGCAATGTCAAACCATACCTTCTTCTGCAAAGACCTAGGCTGTTTCATGCTAAACACTTCCGACTGCCTCAGTTTCTCTAGGTCTGCTTCAGCAATTGCTGGGTAGTGTTTTGTTTTATCAAACCCATCTCGTTTAAGCGTCTTAAGCACAGCAATAAATACTTGATTAGACCGGTGGAAATCTTCAGTGCTCATGAGGCAGATATTTCTGTTATGTGGTGGCGCACGTAAATGACGGTTGATTGACGCCCTTATACCAGTATACGTAGATTTACTGTAGGGTTCACCATCCCCATTTCTCACTTCAGCATAGAACTTTTCCAGCCGGATGTCCAGTTCTATGTTATTCAAACTTTCAAAGTTATCATTGTAACTTCGGGAGGCAAGCCACTCTGAAATTTCAAGAAAAACTTAAATTTATCTAATGAATTGGTATATGAAACGGGACGTCTGATTGGATGACATCACAAATTTGCGACAGTATACTGTCGGAAACCTGACTTCATCACATAACCAGATAAAATGACTTAAAATTTGCTTGCATTTGGTTTTAAGCAGCTCACAACTTGCAGCCGTGTGCAAATTTCAATGTAGTACAATTTTTAACTTAAAATTCAAATAAGTCCATTACAATGGGGATAAATGTATTGAAACTTTGATGCACCTGCTTATTGGATAACGTTAAAAATTTGTGACAGTATATTCTGCCATATACTGTAGCAAACCTGGCGTCATCACCCAACATTGCTTCTCATTGGCTGTGAATTGGTTTTATGCAGTTCACAGCACTTGTCGTTCACATAAATCAGCAAAACAACCACATAAGTACATCAGAATGGGGATAACTGTATTGCAAAATTGTCATTTGGGGAGGTAAATAGTCGGTTTTACGGTCGGGAATTCCGTTTTTGTCGTAAAACGAAATTCCCGACCGTTCAACTGCCGATTTCCCTCCCCAAATGACAATTTCAAATACAATTGTTCCCTAATTGCAACATGTTATTTGGAAAGGAAAATTGTCGGTGTTGGAAAACAATGTTTTACACGAATACCCAAGCTAGAACAAAACAGCAGGCAAATGTCGGACCGACAGTCATATGATGTTAAGTGTTATCCTTCCACTGTGGGCCGGACATTGGTTCATCATTCTTTGCTGCCTGGGACGTTATGAGTCATTCAGAAAAATTTCTGACTGATAGAAAAGCTTCCATTTGCCTCCCAAAACTTCATTTGTCTTTTATACATTTATCCCCTATTTTGGTGATTTTTTGTCATTTTTTTTAAATACAAAACAGAAAAAAAATATATAAAAAAAAAAACAGAAATATTGTACAAACATATGCTAGCATGGCCCTTTTCATGGCTACACACTACAGTTGTACATTTTTTTCCAGCAAGCCAGAAAAAAATATATTTAATTGAACTGATAGCTGGTGTGCTCTTTCTCAAAAGTTATATAGGCAGTGGTCTACATTCCATTACCAAAACACGCCTAGTCAAATTTTCAATTTTACCAACAGACAGTAAAATTTCAAGAAACAAGATGAGAATTCTATTGCACTTGCAAATGTAACGCGACGTCTGATTGGATAACGTCAAAAATTTGCGACAGTATATTCTGCGATATACTGTCGGAAACCGGACGTCATCGCGTAATGTCGCTTTTCATTGGCTGGCATTTGGTTTTACGCAGCTCACAGCGCTAGCCGTTTTATTCTAAATAGCACAGTTTTTAACAAAACAACCGCAATAGTGCATTAGAATGTTGATAACTGTATTGCAAAATTGTGATTTGGGGAGGTAAATCGTCGGTTTTAAGACCGCAAATTACGTTTTACGGCTGCACTGACGGTTAGCCGTAAAACGAAATTTCCGACTGTAAAATCTCGGATTTACCTCCCAAAATAACAATTTTGAATACAGTTATCCCCTAAATCTTATATTTTTCAGATTTAGGCTCAACAGTTTACATTGTGGGAACTCGTTATAACTGTCTCGCTGAGGCGCTTCTAGTGAGTACCCACAATCGATGTATTTTATGTATTTGCCTAAGAATTGTTTGTTATCTTCTCAGTAAAAATTAAAGGTGTTAGAACAAGAGGGTCGCTTCTTTTTCCATGTTTCACTATATAAAGACGAGTAACGAGGACATTTAATGGCTAATTTTCATTTTTCTCCTGGTCGAAACATGTGTATTTGCTAGAATCGCCTTTCAGACGTGATCCTAACAACCACCCACAACATAAATTGCTCGTCAAAAAAAGTGAAACAAAAAATTATCCCTTCCTTTTCCTCGTTCCTCCGCCTTTATCTGCAGCTATGATGGTTAGAAACATTGACACATTGCGCAAACAAAATATCTTGCTTCCATAAATCTTACTTCTTCTAATGCATTTTTTTGCGTATCTAACATGGCATTTGATTGAATGAGGTCAAAATTTGCGATGGTATATTCTGTGATATACTGTCAGAGATCCGAAGTAATTATGTAACGCCAATTTTCATTGGCTGGTGTGTGGTTTTAGCCAACTGACTGCTCTTGTCTTTTTGGCCAAAGACAACACTTTTGCAACAAAACATGTGAATAATTGCATTAGAATGGGGTAAACAATATTTAACATTCCAATGCACTTGCATATATGTAACATGACATCTGATTGGACAACGTCAAAAATTTGGGACAGTATATTCTGTGATATACCGTCTTAAACCGGACGTCATCGCGTATTATCACTTTTCATTGGCTGGAATTTGGTTTTATTAAGCTCACAGCGCTAGCCGTTATGCAAAATAGTACTGTTTTCAACAAAACAACCGACACGTGCATTAGAATGGGGATAGCTATATTGCAAAATTGTGATACGGGGAGGTAAATCATCGAGTTTTACGGTCGCAAATTACGTTTTATGGCTTCCGCTTACGCGTCGCGGTAAAACGGAATTTCCGACCATAAAACCGTTGATTTACCGCCCCAAATGGCACTTTTTTAATACAGCTTTCCCCTAATTTTATGGTCGTAGAAACAGAAACTGACTGTAAAACATATGCTTTAATGTTTTGTTTGTTTGAATTGAGGCTTAACTTCCCTGTCGAGACTAAATAGGTAATTTGGGAGACGCCGCTTCCCATTTTATGGGAATTATACCAGACCATCAGATGAAATGGCATCTCAAGCCCTGCTGCCCATTAAAACCAATATGATTTATATACAGTAAAATTCGGCTATTAAGACCACTAAAATTTGAGACTTATTCTGCTTTCAAAACTGACAAAAGCTTATAAGAAAACGGTTTCAGTTATTCTTTCATTGTGTTTTCTGCACACAGTGTCCTCTGACCACCTTTGGGGCTGTTCAAAAGTGGTCTTTTAAGAACATTTTTGAACAGTCCCAAAGGTGGTCTTAATATAAGAATTTTACTGTTAATATATATGTGCGTGGTATCAGTGTCTTGTAGTTGTTGTTGTCGTGTAAGTTAATGTTTGAGGGTTATGTGGGACCTTTTAATTTGTGTGATAAAGCTCATATGTTTAAACTGCTGCACTCCCCATCTGGTCATTTTATTGGTAGCAGAGCTAGTGGCACCTGCAATGATCCCTTCAATTTCCTCTGTGGAAACACTGGGAAATCTGTCTCTATGTGCTGTCGGAGGCGGAGCTGTGTTTATCGTAGGCGGGGTCTCCTCAGCCACGGTATGTTGAGCGTCTGTCTCGATGTCTTGATCCTGTGTATTCTCAAATGATTCCACCGCCTCGACCAGGTCATCATCGCTAAAAGTTGATTCTGGGTCTATTTCAAATTTCACTTCAAAATCGCCGAGCGCAGTATTGACGTCACTGTCACCAAACAGTAGCTTTTCGATATCAAGCTCCGCCATTTTGTTTACATTGACAACAAGCGTTGGTGTCCGCGTATGAATACAATAACATGTCACTCGCCGAGCTACAGTATATCGCCAAATATACTGTCGGAAATTTATGGCGTTGACCAATCAGATGTTGAATTTTTCTTGTAAGTGCATTAGAATTGTGGTTTAACGCCCCCGTCAACACTGTATACGTCACTTTGGAGTCGTCGCTTCCAATTTTGTTGGACTTTTCCCCGACATTGAGATGAAATGACATCTCAAGCCCTGTCGCCAAATGAAACCGATAGGGTTTATAAGCATGGATGTTTCGATTCGCCCCGCTTTGCCTAGGTAGACTTATATCCTCTAAGCGGTTAACCATACTCGTGTGCGGTCGGTTTCAGCTCTGCGTGGAAGAATCGTGAAGCCCATCTTTTTCTTCAAGCCCTGTTGGGCGGTGGCGAGAAATGCTTTGTTAATGCTTTGTTATATTCAATCATAGAAATGCGCGGCGATAAAATGTAAGGAAGCTTGACACTGCTCGCTTGCTTGGATGCCTTCGAATTTTACCTAAAGGACGCGTGGTATCTAATGACATCTTACGCCAATGGCATCACGCAAAAAAAATTATGACGCAGTCATACATATTCTGATAAAATGAATACTTTAAGACAAAATCTACGGGTACTTGTAATGCAGAAACTATTTATAGTCAGGCTCATATAATAAAAAGGTTCTTGCACTGATATTGATGAATATTATGCATTGCAAAAATATCATCACGTGAACAAGTCCGTGAAATGTATACATCATTTTTCTTATTTTTGCTCCAAGACATAGGTTGTGTGTACTCGTTAGAACCGCCTCACTGGGGCGGTTCTAACGAGCACCCTCAACATATGTTTTGAACATTTATAACACAAATATTAAGGATTTTCATCAGAAAAGTAGCCATTTTGGAGATGTGAAAAATGCACTATGTCGCACTGCTGTGTTGTCGTTATGTTAAGCAAACCAGCCGGACGGGTGGGAAACTTTTCGGCATGCGTGATCATAGTTTGCTCCTAACTGTGTCACACTGTACAAGAATATTGACCAAGCAGAAGTAGTTTTGTGCAAGCGCATCACCAATGATTACCTATAGTCCGTTTTCTACTTGTGTTATCAATCGCCGCTAAATGTGTTTGTTTGTCTGTTTGATTTGAGGTTTTACGTTCCCATTAACACTGTATAGGTAATTTTGGAGACGTTGCTTCCAATTTTTTGGGCGTTGTACCCGACATTGAGATGAAATGACATCTCAAGCCCTTTCGCTCAATGAAACCAATACCGTTCATAAGCATGGACGACTCACACCGCTTTGACTTGACAGGCTTAGATCCTCTAAGCGGTTTACCAATACTCGTATGTGGCCGGTTTGAGCTCTGCGTGGAAGCATCATGCAGCCAATCTATTTCTTCAAGCCCAAATGTTGTTCGGTGTGGGGGAGGGGGCGACGCCCGCTAAATTCAGCCGTCATAGATGTCCAGATGCGAGGGAACAAACGTTAGCTTGAATTTCCAGGAATTAATTAAAATGAAAGAAAATCATTACGAAAACATGCCTATACAAATACATTCGAAACTTTATCGCCGAAAAAATGAAAATTTTAAGATGAAAAATTGTGATATTTTCTTATTTCTGTTCAAAATATAGATTGTGGGTACTCGTTAGAACCGCCTCATGTTCTGAGAAGGACCCATGGTCCATATTGTAGAGCAGAAATAAGAAAAGTAAGGTTTACTCCTGCAAACCCCAGTTTTACTATATAAAAGTGGAGTTCAAGGGGGTCAAAATTATATAGGCGTGTTTCGTGATGTGGTGCCGATTTGGAAACTTGAATTATCGCTCTTGCATAAATATCTATGCGCATGGCTGTTTGAAGCCATTGTCAAATGGACCGAAAGCCGTGCTCAAACAGCAAAAACCATGTTCAAATCATGAAATTCGCGTGCTGTTTGAACAAGGATTTTGAGCTTTTGATATCACAATACGGGCCTTGCTTTATTTACCTTACGTTGAGCGACGTAACATTATTGCCCTGAACGTAGCGTTTTAGGGTTCTGTGATGACGTCAGATGGTTACTGCGTAACAACGTCATTGTAAACAACATTCTGAACTGGCCGCCATGTTGGTTCGCCGGTCACATTTGAAGAGTTTATATGGAGTTTATATTTAGATTTTGGGCGTGTTCGTCAAAATTTGCTGTCGGAATCGTAAGTTATGCAAGAACAGCGATCATCCATGATTATTTCATTGCATTAACATTTTCCGGATCCCTCGGAAGATATTTGAATATTCGGCCTGGCGGTCTCATGTTCAAACAGCTTCCTCGGGACCCGGCGAATGTTAATGCATGAAAAACCATGGTCGATCCCAATATTCGTGGAACGTTTCTTACTGTTGCTACTAGAGTTCGTTCGCAGCCATCGAGTTTGTGAAACAGGTTATCACTGCTAAACATTTCTCGATGAGGCGGTTCTAACGAGTGCCCAAAATTTATATTTTGAGCAGAAATAAGAGACATATCACAATTTGTCATCATATTTTCATTTTTTCGGCGATGAATGTGGTAATGTATTTGTATAGGCGTGTTTGCGTGATGTACGTGACAAAATGACAGAACAAGTGTAGTGTGTGTGTCATTCGGTTGGTTTCATCTTCCTGCAATGCATAGCATTGCCCTTTATTCGCATATCGAAGATCACTCGCAGACTCGTGTTCTTCGAAATCCAAACTCTGGAAAATATACACCATACGACATTTTAAACATTGTTGCAATGATTTGCAAATGATTCATTTTTAGCGGACGTCGTCAGTGGCACATGTTCATATGTGCTCAGTGGAAAAATGTTGACGTCATGTTGGAATATAGGGATCAACCATGTTTTTTCATGCATGAACATTCGCCGGGTCCCGAGGAAGCTGTTTGAACATGAGGTCGCTAGGCCGAATGTTCAAATATCTTCCGAGGGATCCGGCAAATGTTAATGCAATGAAATAACCATGGATGATCGTTGTTCTTGCATAACTTACGATTCCGACAGCAAATTTTGACGAAAACACCCAAAAGCTTCATATAAATTCTGTATAAACTCTTCAAATGCGACAGGCAAACCAAAATGGCGACCAGTTCAGAATGTTGTTTACAATGACGTTGTCATGCAGTAACCCTCTGACGTCATCATAGAACCATAAAACGCTACGTTCAGGGCGATAACGTTACGTCGCTCAATGTAACGTAAACAAAGCAAGGCCCGTTTTGTGATATCAAAAGCTCAAAATCCATGTTCAAACAGCACGCGAATTTCATGATTTGAACATGGTTTTGGCTGTTTGAGCACGTCTTTCGGTCCATTTGACAATGGCTTCAAACAACGATGCACATAGATATTTATGCAAGAATGAGAGCTTTATAACGAAAAATAATATAAAAAAGTACCCAATGAGTGAAAACAAAACGTTTTCATTTATAAATTCATTGGCTGGAAATTATTGTTGTACATGGAATCGTTTTGCTTATATTCCTTACCGACAGCAGTAAATTCAAGATGGTGGACATTGCAGTTCAGAGAAGGCAAGCGCGAGAGGACTCATAGGGGTATAAGGAAAATAATTGCCCTCGCGATGTCCAATCAAAAGCCTGGAAAATTCGTTGTTGTATAACAATATCTGTGCATTTAATTCAGAATTTTTGTCTGACACGGAATTGAATAAAGCAGACACCCTAATTCGGAAATGATTTGCTCTAAGCTGTTAGTTAGACAGTTCTGTTCATCATAAGTTTTGCAAAATAATGTTTAATGGTATACAAATAGGTACGCGGGGGGACGAGTCCCTCTTAATCAGGAAGATAAGGTTCGACAGGGTCATTGCATGGTAGATCCTACCCTTTGAACAGTGCCTTATCGTTAATGTCACATAGCAGGTCTTTAAGCGTAGTCTTCAGGAACATTCACCTCGTGTGTGATATAGTTCTTGTACCTTATTGTAAAATAGAATACAGAGGACCCGCATTGTAACAACAGTATTTGTTCCTTATTATTGTGCCGTTATAATGAATTGCCGTTATAAAGAATCCCATTTAAGACTATAATAGGTTATAAAGGTCATTTCCACATAGTTACTCAAAGAAACAAATGTTATAGACATTTGTTAGAATCGCCTCGATGGGGCGCAAAACTGGTTCGCGAGCAAACAGTGCAAGCCCAGATCAGACGCCGTAGAATGCGGCGTATGATCAGGGCCTACACTGATTGTAAAAACAAAATCAGCCATTTTCCAAATAAATTTTGAAGTAACCACAACCTGACACCCCTTAATTTTGAGATGGACTCGTGCCATAAATAAGGAGGAAGATTCCATGTGGTACAAAAAAGGGTTCAACTGAAAGTAACGGTTTCCTCTCCTCTCTTTTCCAGGGGCAGAAGTACAGCCAGGAGGACAATCTGAATCTTACACTGGTGAAACAGGTGAAACTCAAGGTGACATAAATATGTTTTTCCTCAATGCAAATGACGACCTTAACAAAGAACCTGTGTTGTCAAGGACAAAACGTGATCTTAAGTGGGAAGATGTTGAAAAGTTCTACGAAGACAAGAACAATTTTGCTATGTTTCTTGAGCTCCCGATCATTGTGATAGTTTACGGCGGTTGCGCTGTAATCTACTGCATCGCGAGATGTCGCAGATACGCTAAACGAAGAAAGAGAAAGTCAAAAAATAAGGAAGCGCTTATGGAGTCAGAACCGCTCGAAAGTCCAACGAATATTGCGCAGGCGCAATCAGGAGTTACGACAATAACTAATCCAACGGGCGGAATAACATCACGTGAGAGGGCAGCTTCGTCATCGGTAGTTGTCGTCGGAATGGAAAACGAAAGCGGTACAAGTACGCCATTACCATGGCAGGTTCCCGGCGAGAGCCAGTATGATTATCCAGTGAAAGGAGCCGTCACAGGAACGGTTGTAACAGCAGCTGCGGTACACAGTAAAAGACAACCGTTACCGAACAATCAGTATGTAAACAATGCTTTTGAGGACGATATAAATAGTTCCGGACGGCCATCACCGAGACCACCTCCATATGAAGAATCAATGAACAATTATAACAGGCCGATATCCAAGCCCCCGCCTTACGAAGGTAACAAGAACAGGAGAGAATCTGTGGAAGAAATCATAACACTTGACCCAATGCCCGTTCCTAACAATGTCAACGAACGAAAGCGACGGCGGTCGGGAGGTATTCCTGCGAGCAGTAACGACATAAAAATACCACCTCCGCCCGACAGGAACACTTTGTACGACGACGAACGTGAAAGAGCGAGAGCGTTAGTTCGAGGCGATAGACCAAAGCGGGATTTACAGCCTCGAGACAAACTGTCAGATCGTGAGAGAACACCGGATATTATATCGCACGCGAGAACGAGGCCATTGGAGCCTCGTTATAAACCTGCGCAAGAAACAACTGATCCAAATGCAATGGCGAAACAAGCTGCGCAGTTACTAAGATTGGATCATTTAGGGAAGCAGTAGGGAAAGAAACAAAAGAGGCTTGTCTTTGTGGCTGAATAAAATGTTGAATGTAACCTTTAATTCAGCGATTATCCAATTAAAACAGTCGAACTTCGATGACTCGAATACCTTTGGGGCCATGAAAATGTATACTAAATAACGGTAGTTCGAATTACTGATGTTAAATCATAGTTTTAGGTCATGACGCACTATGGAGTTCACTTACATATATATCTACGAGCTTCTATAAAATAAAGGTATGTTGTGTATACTCATTAGAATCGCCACATTGAGGGTTATCGAAGTTTCACTGTGAACTCTGAGTATAGTTCAATTTTTGTGAAACTTCATGAAGCGTGGAATGTGACATAAAATAAGCTGTCGTGAAACGACTAAACCTGTTATTTATTTAACATCCGTAAATTCTGCATCTTATTGTTAATTCAAGAAGGTTTCGGATAACACTATTTCGCAGGGAAATCGGCAAAGTTTCACAATATTTGAATTTTCCGTGCCTTGACAATTTAAACGTGTTTAAATGAAACTGAGAGTGTGTGTTTTATGATTCTGAGTCGGAACAAACAGGGACCAAATACATGTGCGCGGCAAAACAAACCAACGCTTTGAAACAGCCTTTAAAGTTAGTTAGTCAAGGGCTGGCGGTTGAATTACATGTACGACCCACCGTGCATCACGTGAACAAGTCCGTGAAATGAACACCCCCTAAACTCCACTTTATATAGAGTAAACTAGGGTTTACGGGGGTACAGGCTAGTTTTCTTATTTTTGCTCCAAGACATAAGTTGTGGGTACCCACAACCTATGTTTGGAGTATAAATAAGAAAAATATTACAAATTTTCGGCAGCAAAGTAGCCATTTAGGAGATATGAAAGAACGCACTATGTCACACGGATGTGTTATTGTAATGGCCTCAACAAAATACATTGAAATATGTGGCTAGGAGTTTTGTTTCAGCGAATCACATTTTCTAAGTCTTCGTGACTAGGCCTTTCGTTTCGACGACAACAAAATTCGACTATGTCAACAGCAGCAATAACAACAGCAACTACAACAACAGCGACAATAACAACAGCAACAGCAGCAGCAAAAACAATAATAACAACAACAATGACAGCGTATTTTCCTGCTAAAAGCTGGCGATTAACTAAGATACGACAAGCAAATCGTATGTCTTTGCTAAGATTTTAACACTTTGCGAACTCACTGCGCAGTCGGTTGTAAATAGACATGCATAAAACGCCAAGTAAAGACTATAGTCAAACTGCGCAGAAGCGCCTTCTGATCTGAGTCTGTACTTGATGCGCATGTCTAAAGACACGAATTCGCTTTTGCGGCTAGGAATCTACAAAAACGTCAACAACATGTGTGCATGAAGTCAGGACCAGAACCTACAATCCTTATATCTGGGTCAGAATAAAGGATATACAGGTATCAAACCCATTTTTTGCTACATACAGTTGAATTTATAGTTACATCCCGCACATGAGTACTGGTAACCGCTTAGAGGATCTAATATGTTCTATATAGGGGTAATCTTTTTGCATGTACTACAGTACAGAACTAAAAAAAAAAAATAGAGTGTTTAAGCATACCAAGACAAAGTAGTGCGAGTCGGACCGCCCATGCATATAAACCCTATTGTTGCATTGGGTGGCAGAGTTTGAGATACCATTTCATCTCAATGTCGGGTAAAAGGCACATAAAATTGGAAGCAATGTCTCTAAAATGACATAAATAATGCTGATGCAGACGTTAAACTTCAATTCAAACAAACACTGCTTGAGCTAATCAGAATTTGGAAATCGTTTACAGTATTTCAATCAAGACGTGCTAGTCTGTAAAGCTGAGCAACCCAGTTTATGTCTTACCCGACGGCATGCTCCGACAAGAGGTTCATCACGTGAACAGGTCCGTGTAATAAACAC
The DNA here is from genome assembly GCA_963580285.1 of Lucinisca nassula. Classification (NCBI taxonomy): domain Eukaryota; kingdom Metazoa; phylum Mollusca; class Bivalvia; order Lucinida; family Lucinidae; genus Lucinisca; species Lucinisca nassula. The sequence goes on along the minus strand of OY757024.1, from coordinate 78,084,129 downwards.
CCATTAAACCTCCACTTTGTATAAGGAAAACTGGGGGTATACATTATTTTTCTTATTTCTGCTCTAAGACATAGGTTGTGGGTACTCGTTAGAACCGCCTCAATAACCACCCTCCATCTATGTTTGCAGTATAAATAAAAAAAATAAATACTAAATAGCCCTTTCGGAGATGTGAAGAAGTGCACGATCGGGCACGGTTATGTTATCGTGTGTGTGTGAATTCGGGTTTAACGTCGCTTTCAACAATTTTTCAGTCATATCACGACGGTGTCTGGTTGCGACAGGGAGCTCAATGCTCACTTTTATAGTGCTGCCTCACTGAAATATCATGTCCCAGACACATTACATGATGCCACACCCAGTCACATTATCCTGACACTGGGTTGACCAGTCCTAGCTCTACCCCGTAAATCTGAGTGCCAAGCGAGGAGCAGCTAGTACCGTTCTTAACGACTTTGGTATGTCGCGGCCCGGGATCGAACCCGTGATCTCCCGTTTCCCGTAGCGGACACTCTACCAACTGAGCTATCGGGGCCGGTGTTATGTTATCGTAATGCCTTATGATGGGACACAAGCATAATTATACTGCATCACGAAAACACGCCTATATGATTCTGAACTCCTAAACCCCCACTTTTATATACGTAGAACAACTAAGGTTTACAGGGGTATATATTATTTTTCCTACTTCTTCTCAAAAAGATACATGTAGACTGTGGGTGCTCGTTAGAACCGCCGAGCATATATGTATTGTCATGCCAAGTATGAACCAAATGCATTGCATGGTTTGGAAAATATGAGCTACTTAACCCTTAAATGAACAAGAGGTCCATGTTGGACCGAATTCCTTCGTCTGAGTCAAGATGTATTACCTTATTTTACTCAATCTGCTATTTTGTTCAGTGCAGCAGAACCAGTCTTGCACTTCTGAAATTATTTTTAAATCGAGTCACTGGTTTCAGCACGAGTACCCACAATCTATGTATTAAGCAAAAAAAAAAAAAAAAACGAAAAATAATATCATTTTTTTTTATCTGAAAATTGTCATTTTATTATTGGTGGCAAAATTTTCAGTATACTTTGTATTTGAATAGGTGTGTTTGTGTAATGGTTTGTTGGCTTCTGTATGTCCCGACGGATGTTTGGCAAATATTTGAAAGTTAAGAATGTTTATATATTTGTTATATTTGCAATTTACGCAGACCCTGATCGAACGCTACGTACAGAGGTGCCTGATTTCGGTCTGCACCATATATAAGTCTCGTTTTTGAGACAATAGGAATTATTGAATGCACCAAGTCATGCATGGATAAGTGTTCGGATTTACGCAGATAATAGCACGCAGAGTCTTGTCGTTTAAAGGTTTTGTCTTTTTTAGCTCTGGAAGGCATTTTGTTTAGCCGTGCTGCAAAATTTAATTTAAGCAGTTTTTGGAAAAGGGTAGTATAGAAACATTTCTGTGAAATTATTTAAAAATCGATCCATTTGCCCACTAGAAGTTGTCATTTAAAGTTTTTTTTGTTCTATTTTAGCTCTCGCGGCCATTTTGTTCAACGGAAGGGATTAATTTTAGCAAGTTCAGGTAGTTTCATTTAAGATTATGTTGCAATTGGGACATTAGCCTAGGAGAAGATGTCGTTGAAAGCTTTGCTTATTTTAAGCTCTGGCGGCCATTTTACTCAGTGGCGCGTAACCATTTCAGTAATTTTTAATAGCAATATTTATGTGGCCATTTGTTTTAGAACGTTGTTTTCTTCTATTTTAGCTCTGATGGCCATGGACAGTCGAGCGGAACGGTTTTAGCAAGTTTGTAAGAGAGTCACGCAAGGGGTTCAGTTATTTTTAAATCGGGGTGTTTGCTTAGAAGGAGTAGTCGTTTAAAGTCTGTTTTTTGTTCTTTGCTCTGGTGGCCATTTTGTTCAGCAGAACGATTCAATGCTAGCAATTTTGGTAAAGGGTCTGTAACATTATTTTTGAAATCGGGCATTTCTCTGGGCAGAAATTTAAATTAACTGCTTGTGTTTTTTTTTTTTTTTTTTTTTTTTTTTTTTTTGTTGTTGTTCTGGCTGCCATTTTGTTTAGCAGAGCGGAATGATTTTAGCAATTTCCGTAGAGGGTCATCAAAACCTCAGTAAAGGATCACAAGAGAAACAATTTAAAATCGAGCAACTAGCATAAGAGGAGGCGTTATTTAAAGTTTTTTTTTATATTTTAGCTCTGGTAGCCATTAAGCAGAACGATTATAGCAATTTTGGCAACCCAAGGAACATTTCTGTGAAATTATGTGAAATCGGAACATTTGCCTTGAAGAAGTTGTCATTTAAAGTAGAAGTAAAACAAAGATCAGGAATTGATACAATTAAATTACTCCACCCATAAAATACACCAAAGGGAAAGAAATACAAACATCAAGCGACCAGACCACAATGGAAACCTAAACAAAGGAAGGCCATAAGGACAGTCACCTTCCCACAAAATGGCCACACGGCCATCCAAAACCAAAAGACACAAGTGATACACACAGTAAGTAACAAACAACAACATAAATAAATCGCCACGGAAGAGCCGCCTTGGAACGGTCAGTGGAAGATTTCCACTGGGGGGCCCAAATCGATCCCACGTGGCCACAATCCTCGCCCTTACTTCCCTCGCGATTTAGACAAATAACCTGTTCAGTCCGCATGAAGGCCTCCCAACCCATCAGTGCAACATCTCCGTGAACACAAAAATCAAAGAACCACAGAGGTGAGACAACGGTGAGGACTCGACAGCAAGAAACCACTAAAACGCCGGAGCAAAAGAAAACCAACAGCCAGACCCCGACGAGCCCAGGCATTTTTCTCTTTTTATCGCTGGCGGCCATTTTTTTAGCAAAGCAGAATGATTTTAGCAATTTCAGTGAAGGGTTATAAGAGAAACATTGTTATGAAATTATTTTGAAACCGTGGCCATTAGGAGGAGATGTCTTTTTCATTTTTTTTTTTGTTTGTTTTGATTTTTTTTTTTTTTTGTGTTGTTGTTTTTTGTTGTTTTTTTTTTTTGGGGGGGGGGGGGGTTCGTCTTTTTCGATTTTTAGCTCTGTCGGCCATTTTGTTTAGCGGGGCGGAACACTTTTAGTAAAGGCTCACCCAAGGAACATTCCGGTGAAAATATGTCAAAATCTAGCGGAGCTGTCTTTTAAGTAAATTGTTGGCAGACGGACGACGCACTACGGCCGAGCACGACGGACGACGGACATCGAGCGGTCACAAAAGCTCACCTAGAGCTCTGGCTCAAGTTCGCTAAAATTATATGGGAGAGCCCATTTACGTATTCTTGACTATTCTTGACCTTAACTATAGCGGTTTTCTGTGATTCAACACGAAAACACGCCTAAATAATTTTGAACCCATTGAAACCCCGATTTTATATAGTAAAACTGGGGTTTACAAGGGTAAACCTTATTTTGTTATTTCTGCTCTAAAATATAGATTGTAGGTACTCGTAAGAACCGCCTCTATGAGGCGGTTCTTACGGGTACCCACAATCTATATTTTGAGCAGAAATAAGAAAAATATCACACTTTTTCATCTCAAACATTTTAAAATTTTCGTTTTTTTTAACGGCGGTACAGTTTAGAATATATTTTTGTATAGGCGTGTTTTCGTAATGGCACTAAGAATGTAAGATTCCTGTCTAGTGTGGTAAGGAAGCGTACACAGGATTTATTCCGTCCATAAATTTGAGTTGTTGGGTGCGGTATATGAGTGTTTTACGAAGAACATGTTGCTTGTTAGTTTTATGGTTTTCTTAACCAGAAAATATAAATTTTGAAATTGTTATTTTTTACTTGCAGAGTATGTGTTAAATCTTTTATTACAGTGCTGTGATAGAATAAACTTGTTTTCTTGTATTCTCTTTTTTATTTCTTTGATTGATTGTTTGGCACTTAACGGCCAAGTCACCAATATTTAGGCCATGTCGAGACGACCAGTTTACATAAACTTATTTTACTGGGAAGGATTGTACATACGCAGTGCATTATTACAATGCCAAGGTACATTTTGGAAAAATGACCCTGAGGCACAATACACAATCATACTGAAGGACATATACTCACCGGAAATAGAAACTATACACTCATTTTTAAATTGTCACTGGCAAAACATTTTATTGAAATTTGAATTCCAATTAAATAAATTATCATCAATGGCATGTCTGCTTTATCGAATAAAATGTGTAATGATAGCTACGATTTAACGGGTAAAGCCACAGGTTCAAAGCAAGGGTTAAAATATTGCTGTTCAAGTTTCCATTGAGTCAAACATTTTGTGTCGCGAATGTGATTCCCATTTTTACCAGTTATTACTCATCACCTAACGTTGGGAATATTGTTTACAAAATGAAAATTTACACAATGGTTGAAAAGTTATCGACCTTTAAATATTGGACCAAACCACCGGAAGTGGGCGAAAAGTATGGCATTTCTGATTGCGGATTTTGTTTGAATCAATATTTAAGACACAGCTGAAGATGCTAAAACGATTGAAGACACTTTTGGGTCGTTTTTTGGCTTGCAACATTATTTTGAAAATTTCGCTGAAGAAAAGCAGTTTTTGAGAATTCAATAAAATGTTTGTTTCTCGATAATCTTTTGATTTTATGTTATTTTTTTTATTCATTGCTTTTAACTTATTACCTATACCGAAAAAATTGAAGTCAAAATTCGATTACAAACAGATTTTGTGAAAAGTGCACTTTTTTACATTTTCCCCCAAAAACTTTTATTTTGAACACCAGGTTTTCTTTAGATTGTTACAGAATTCATGTGTATAGTTAGTCAAATCATTACTAAGTAATTATACCCCCGGCATACGAAGTATGCAATGGGGGTATATAGTTTTTGTCTTTTCCGTCTGTCTGTCTGTCCGTAAACAATTATTTTGTGTCAAAGATATCTCAGGAACTGCTTCACATAGAAACTTGAAATTTTGCACACATGATCAGTATGACTACTTGTATTGTGGGAAAGAAAATAAGGGCCAAGGGGTCAGGCCTTTTAGAGTTATTTCCCTTTGTAGTTCGGCACTGGCCGGGGGTATACGTGCCCCACTGGGCACTTTTGTCTAGTTTTTAATTAAATTATTCACTTGTTTTGTCAGGCGAGACAATTTAAAAGTGTATAGTTTCTATTTCCGGTCAGTATATAACATTGTAAGTATTGAAACACAACTAGCTTGTATCAAATATTTTAATCAAACATAATATTTGGAACATAATTATGCATGTATTTATATATATTTGCACTTGAAACAACACTCAGTCCGCAAAAACTAGACAAAATTTCAAAACACTTCTTCTGAAGCTAAATTATACAGACTAAATGTATAATGCTTTAAGAATAACGATATAAAAACTTGAAAGTTTGCTACTTAAAGCACAGACAAAAAAAAATGCATATAAAAATACGAATATATATGTAAAACTCAACACGCTTACAAGTCCTTGTAACGAACACCCCTGTTAGCCCCAATTTGTATATTAAAGAGTAGTGGGGTTTACAGGGGTATGCATTATTTTTCTTGCACACCAGGCATAGAAATCCGTGATTTTACCCTGGGATAGTTTATGTTCTGACCCTGGTGTTCCGACCAAAAATCGAATATAATCGCGTGTTGATTAATGCACTGGTTGATTGCGATCTCGTATGCGCCGTCGTTAAGGTTGACGTCACAGCACGTTACGTGACGTCACTAAACATTCCTGCAGAGTCAACACAATATGGCGGTCGTTGGTAACCGAAGTGACTGTAGCATTAAAAATCCGCGCTAAGAAATGTAAGGTATGCAAGAAAAAGAATCCAATATGGGTGTGAGGGTTGGATAGAAAAATCCGTCCCTCGGGATCACTGTCCAGCATGGTCACTCGGCAAGCCTCGTGATGCCGAAGAGTGACCCTTAAGACGGATTTTTCCATCCACCCCTCACACCCCTATAAGATTCTTATATTCTTTTTCTTGCTCCAAGACACAGAATACAAAACTACTTCTACGCCAGCAAGATTTTACTTGGTCTAATTTATATTTGAGCCACATCACGAGATCATTGGCGAATGTGCAGGCTGATATGCATCTAAGTTATCGCCAGTTGGATAGCACTATGCCTCTACTTTCTGATAAATGTAATTGTAATTGTGGACTTAACGATTCATTTTTTTTTTTTTTTTTGGTTTTGGTTTTACGGCTCTTTCAAGACTACTTCATTCATATCGAGCCGATCAGTAATCAGAGGTGGGCGAAAACTGGAGTACCCGGAGAAAAACCACATGACCTTCCGTTGCCTTAATGATTCATATATCGTTGGTCGGCAAAGCCTCGCATTTTATCCCTTTTCCTCAGCTCGTTTAAAAATCCAATAATACAAAAGAACTCACGCAATAGCTTCTACGTTGTTTGTATAAGCCTCCGTGGTGTAGTGGTTATGCTACTCGCACTGTACAACAGATGTCACAGAATCGATCCTGGGCTTCTCTAGACCTTCAGGTGAGTCTGTAAACCGACGTCCCGTCTCCATATGAGCTTAAATGTTGGCGAGACGTAAAACCCAAACACTCAGTCACTCAACGTTGTGTGTACTCCCTGAGGCGATTCTAATGAGTATGCACATAATAATATTATTTTATGGAAGATAGCAGGTTTATTTCAATTATGCCTACCACTTTGAAGCTATAAGTAACCCTCAGTGCCTCAAACAAACCCTATCTCATCACGATAACACATCCGTGTGGCATGGTGCATTTTTTATATTTCCAAAACGGACATTTTTCTGGTGAAAACGTGTAATATTTTCCTTTATTTTAATCCTAATATAGGTTAAAGGTGCTCGTCAGAACCGCCTCATTGAGGCGGTTCTAACGAGTACCCACAACCTATATCTTGGAGCAGAAATAACGCAAATAATGTATACCCCCATAAACCCAATTTTTCTCTTTATAAAATTATTTTTAGGTGGGGAGTGGGGGGGGGGGGTCTTCATTTCACAGACTAGTTAACCTCGGACCAGTTGTTCAAAACTAACAACGGCGTTAGATAAGATAACATATTGCAATTTTTTATCATTTAATATGGCAAATATAACGTGAGCAGCTTTTGCAAAATCAAAGGCTGCTCTAAATTTTATAGCCAAAATAGCAGAATAATAGATATTGTACTTCCTTTAACAGTTAACAATACGACCCTTAACGAGCTCGTTAATTTAACAATGCCTTGAACAACTGGACCCTGATGTTCGAACCATTGGAGTACATGTATGACAGTATAAAAACCTAAAAAAGATGGCCAGCAGTAGAAAGCTACAATAGGAGAAAAAATATCAAAGCACTGACAGCACTTGTTGGTCGATTGTCTCTGAGCGTAGGCTGAAAAAAGGTCGTAAACAGGGCTTTAGGCTGTTTCTATTGAGTTATTAACCTTTAAATTCCTATGCTGTAAGCAAATTGTGAAGACGGTGATCGGAAGCCGAAATCTACGGTGCCTGATCTTGGTTCATACTGTTTGCCAGTGACCCAGTTCACGAGCCCAGTCCGGATTTTACAGATAACCAACGCCTAGAAGAATAGTAATGCTATAATATATATGAATGATTTTCAATTTTGTGGATTTTATCTGCATGAAACTGCACGAAGGGCTTCATGCTAAGTTTATGACTTATTCCTTATAATTCCAACTGTGTCATCGCAATATTATAAATGCCACCAAAATGATATCTGTTTTAAGAATTATTAATCGATTATCCTATATTACACAAGGTCAACCAATATTAAAAAATCATAAATCATGTTTTTAATTGCGTCAATTAATAAAATTGTCATTAATCAAGTTATTTCGTATTGTCCCAGTTACAGGTCCTCGGTCAGCTGTATTGGCCTCGGCCTTCGGCCTCGTGCCAATACAGCAGACCTCGGACCTGTAACTGGGCCAATACGAAATTATTTGATTAATAACATTATATTATTTCGAAAGCGTAAGAATGGTCTTACCAACGGACACGGCGGAATGATTATTCAATTAGAAGCTTTCATCATTGAAAGAAACCCAAGCGAGAAAAACGTCAAGTCTATAAACTCAGTGTACATGTATTTGTCTTCTAACATTTACGTGTTCAATAGTATTCTATCTTTTACGATGACGTAACGCGAGGGTTCTAAACGGGCTCTTAATTGACTTCACGTTATATTACTACCTGTCACTTTGTGAAATAGGTCTGAGATTCTTGCTCATGGAATTTATCGTAGTATAAAACTTTTATTTCAATCAAACAAATCGCTCGAACTGTACATAATGATGAAGAATTGGAATTATATCATCATAACCTGGATTATGTCAGCGATTGTAACGCTGACAATAGCGGGCGGGAAGCTGTTAAGTTGGTTACTTTGGGTCAATTGATAAACAGTCGGCCTAATTAAGTTGATCCAAAATGAAACAACATTTCCTCTTTCGATGAACCCATTAATTAACGCGACTACCGACTTTACCGATCTGATACCGTGGTGAGACTACTTGGCATTTGCATTGAATATAACACCTTTGAGTTCATCAACACTACTGGCGTATTTTGAGCAACATTTCATATTCGCACCATCTAGAAGTCATTCCAATGAAAATACTTTGGCATACGATGTTCGCCGATTGTTAGATCTGAAAAACAACAACAACAACAACAACATCGTATGAATTAATGATAATTACATGTAAGTCGATCGCGCTGTTGAGTCGGTAGAGAATTCTTCCAGTACTATTTTTCCATGTATCAACAGTGCGGGTATACGGGTATACGTAATAGTATCTTGAAAAAAGATATGTTTTTGTACTTATTCAATAGAATCGCCTAAATGAGGCGATTTTAATGAGACACACACAATAACTTTACTTATCATTTCCCCCCTATATTAATTGCATTGCAACACCTTGACCTGATAAAGCTATGCTGTCGTAGGACAAGTGAACTTTATCAGGTCAGTGTGGCATTGCAATTTTAGGAAGGAACCCGACTCCTGGATAAAATGACAAAAATGTTGTTATTACTGGAAAAATTGGAAAAATCACAAGAAACATCATAGGAAAAATTACGGTCAGATGATACTAAATATATGGTCCGATTATTGCTCGCCGGAATCTTGGAACGCACTAAGGACAGTCGATAACTGCTCGTAAATTGCATATTTAAAGAGTGTACACGAGTGGATAAACTGATAAATAGAATACCAGATTCATGCCATTTGATATTAAGTTTACCAGGCTCGGCTTCGAGAACGCTTGTAGAATCGCTCGACAAGCCTCGCGATTCTACAAGCGTTCTCAAAGCCTTGCCTGATAACTTTGATATCAAAGGACACGACCCGGCTATTCTCTATTTAGTAGTCGATCAAAAAGATATCCACAAGTAATTGCCATCATATCTCCTCATTTGTTGCTTTGATTATCACTCAGTGGTACGAACTACCATGATAACGATAACACACTGGTAAGACAGTGCACTTTTTCACATCTCCATAATGGCTACTTGTCTGAAGAAACATTGTGATATGTTACTTTTTTGTACTCCAAACATAGATTGTGCGTGCTCGTTAGAACCGCCTTATTGAGGAATGAGGTGGTTCTAACGAGTACCCCACAACCTATGTCTCAGAGCAAAAATAAGAACAATAATATATACGCCTTTAAACCCCAAATTTTGCTATTCAAAGTGGAATATGGGTGAATATTAAACGGACTTGTTCACGTGATGTGCACATGAACTTCGGAAGCGAAGTGTACGTCAACAACAGGGTTCGGTTTGGTGAGGCGAATGTGTACTGGAGCGCCCAAATGATATTGGCCTACAGTTTGGCAAGGCATGCTATCCTAGCAGCAGGTAAGGGTAAAGGACACATGTTGTCATTTCTTCAGTTTCTACACTTCCATTCAATTTTCTTATCTCCTCTACTGTCTCTTCTATCTCTTTTCTCCCTTATAACATAAAAATGTATGTTATATTTATATGCCATATAAACGTGACGTTTGAGGACATTAGCTGTGCTAAGTAAGTTTGAGTCGACAAATAAACTAATCGACCAAAAGCGTGCACATCAAGTGAACAAGTCTGTGAAATGAACACCTCCTAAACACTGCTATATATAAAGAAAACTGGGGTTTATGGGGATATACATAATTTTCTTATTTCTGTTCCAAGACATAGGTTTTGGGTACTCGTTCGAACTGCCTCAATGAGGTGGGTCTAACGAGCACCCACAACCTATGTTTGCAGTACAAATAAGAAAAACACCACGGATTTTCATAAAAAAGTAGCCATTTTGGAGATAATGTCGCAAGGTTTTGTTATAGTAATGAGTGATCAGAATAAAGCCACTGTCAACAACAACATGACGACAATAGCGACAAGAGGACTACCAATAAATCGAAAACCTGAATACAGCAACATCTCAGGGCCTTGAACCTGATACGCTAGAATTCTCTCCATATCTTCCGATATAGAGGATATTTTAGGCAACACAAAAAATATTACATCGAGTGTGTTGAAGAGATAATAATTGTCACGAGGGTGAACTCGTGCATTTCTGATAAAATATCACATCGAGTGTGTTGAAAAGATAAGAAATTTCACGAGGGTGAACTCGTGCATTTCTGATGAAATATCACATCGAGTGTGTTGAAAAGATAAGAAATTTCACGAGGGTGAACTCGTGCAATTCTGATGAAATATTACATCGAGTGTGTTGAAAACATCAGAATTTTCACGAGACTCAGCGCGAACTCGTCAAAATTACACTTGGTGTAATATTTTTGTAATTTATCGAAAAACAAGTACATTTTGCTTTATTTTATACAGATTTGAGATTTAACTTCCCCATCAACACTGTATAGGTCATTTTGGAGACGTTGCTTCCAATTTTGTGGGACTTTTACCCGACATTGAGATGAAATGACATCTCAAGCCCTGTCGCCCAATGAAACTAGTAAGGTTTATAAGCATGGACGGTCCGACTCGCTTTGCCTGAGCAGGCTTAGACCGTTGTCTCACCTCTGTGGTTCTTTGATTTCTGCGTTCACGGAGATGTTGCACTGATGAGTTAGGAGGCCTTCATGCGGACTGAACAAATTTTTTGTCTAAATCGCGACGGAAGTAAGGGCGAGGATTGTGGCCACGTAAAATCGATTTAAGCCCCCCAGTGGAAATCTTCCACTGACCGTTCCAAGGCGGCTCTTCTGTGGCGATTTATTTATGTTGTTGTTTGTTACTTACTGTGTGTATCACTTGTGTCTTTTAATTTTGGATGGCCATATGGCCATTTTGTGGGAAAGTAACTGTCCATATGGCCTTCCTTTGTTTAGGTTTCCATTATGGTCTGGTCGCTTAATGTTTGTATTTCTTTCCCTTTGGTGTCTTTTATGGATGGAGTAAGTTAATTGTATCAATTCCTGATCTTTGTTTTACTTCTACTTAGATCCTCTCAGCGGTTTACCAGTACGCGTGTGCGGTCAGTTTCATCTCTGCTTGGAAGCATTTTGCAGCCCATCTATTTCTTCAAGCCCCTATCGGCGGGGGCCTAAGTATTAATCGAAGAAAAGTGAATTTACTTTTTACTTTCTGTTTATACCTGTGCAGTGCACATACTTAGGCCAAAAACCTGCCAATCTTGAATCATGAAAGGGAGAAAACATCAAACTGCACTGCATTGGAGACGGTTAATACTAATAATCTTACAGTAGAGCCTTGTGTTTTTGTGTGAGGTGGAGTGGGTACTGACGTAAAATGCACTTACCGACTAGAGAGATGGTGAAGCTGCACCTAAAACAAACAATAGAGATAAAAAAGAAAATATATAGTGACGTCGAGTTTCTTTTAATATTTATTCCGCGTTTTGGCAATAACTTCTGACACATTTCCCAAATGCTGTCAAAGCTCATCTATTTTTATCGAAGAAAATAAAATCTTGAATAATCAACAGAGCAGAGCACAAATATTTTAGCCAGAAGAAGATGAAGAAGAAGACCGCACTGCACATGGACCCAAAGCTTCTTCGTGGTGCCAGATAATATTGTCTTTGGAGTAAGTGGGTGCGAAATTTGATTTAGTCTTTGGGTGGACAAGATTGAAAACATGTTTTGAAGACGCAAATATGACATCATATTATTTATCGCCCAGATGTCTATAAGTAAGCATCTTAGTTATATGAAGGCTGCTCACGGCAGCGATATAAGATATTGCCCTTCATTTTCCTTTTCCAAGACCAAATTTTATGTATCAATTTATTTATTTATTTATTTTATTTATTTATTGATTATTCGCTCGTCAGTTTCCGACGCTGATTCATGGGTGTCGTAATTCAAGAACAGGCATTGTATTCTGTGTGGTGTCCTGGCAAATTTTTGAGCTTAAAATGCTTCTGTCGTGCTGTATTATTGTCATACTTCGTCTTTGCTTATCAAAAAAAAAAAATAATAATAAAACTATGAAGTAACAAGGTGGCTGATTAGGGCATCATGTTCTTGTAAATGTATGACTATAACAATGCAGTTAGGGGTACAGTAACTTCATCATATTCATTTAGCTTGGTGTACACTAGAAACCTAGTTACGGGTTCAGTGAATAGATTTCTGTGGGCATTGCTTTTCCTTTTCTACTTCTGAATTAGAGATCTGGGGCCAGTTGTTCAAAGCATCGTTAGCTTAACGAGCTCGTTAGTGGTCAAATTGTTAACTGTTCTAGCAAGAAAAATATCGAAAATTTTGGCATTTTTGCTGAAAAAATGTGAGCAGCTTTTGCGTCAGCAAAAGCTGCTCACATTTTTTCAGCAAAAATTTCAGCATATTTGCCATATTTAATGATCAAAGTTTTAACGATACGTTAACTAATTAATGCAGTGCTAATAGTTTTTTTCTATTTTAGCTGGTAGCCGTCTGACCACTTGCGGGAAAGTAAATGTCATTGTGACGTTTAAATCATGGTGAAGTTATTCTTTTGTTCGTTTTCTTTGCCTTTGATGTCTTGGATAGAAGATGTGAGTCAATTGTATCGATTCCTGATCATTGCCTTCACATTTTTTCTGTGGAAGGAGAAAGGTAATTAAATCCATAAATGACCATTGCCTTCACTTCTCTTTTCATATTGTCAATTGGTAGCCGCATTCAAAAATGTCACAATGGGAGGTAAATCGGCGGTTTTAGGATAGGAAATTTCGCTTTACGGCAACGTGTCAACAGAGCCGCAGAAGTTATTTGCTCCCAACAATCAGTTACAGAAACTGTTATAGTAATACATTTATTCCGCACAAATTAAGGCTTTTATTCAGTGTTAAAGCCGACTACTGCCAAGACGTTCGTTCCTTTGCAGATTACAAGAAGTTTTCCGGATTAACGTTGTTGGTGACCATATTGTTTGTTTGTGCCCTCGTTCCAAATTCTTTCAGTGGCTCGAGATCGCTGTGTGTATTTTGACTGTGTATTTTGTTCTGCGCACATGTTTGTTGCTGTTATTTGTATATACCTGAATTCCGTAAAAGATCCAGTCTTGGTGATGACCTTGGAGATGAAATATTCGATTGTTCTTCCTCTTCCGACTCTTCGTCATCACATCTGGAATAACATGCAGTAACATGTTTTATCATAAAATGTAGCTGTTTTTCAGTGGATAACACCGTGCAATAATTATCATATGACTACAGGTGTAATAACACATCGTTACTGGCACGAAACGTCATGACGTCGTTTATGACAACCCTATATTATCTTTTTAACTTCTTCGGCGATGAAATTTAATTTAAACCCGTTATAAGAAAACAGAATCTTGCACTCGTGGTAATTTCTTATGAAATTTATGAAAATTGCCAACGGATCGTTCCATAAATTTTATATGAAATGACCTCTCAGGTAAGGACCTCTATCTATCTTTATGATATGTGTTATGTGTGAATAACACTATGTAATAAAACTTAAATGCTCATACGTTTAATAAAACATGTGCAGCAGAAAAGTGGAAGACGTGATAAATTGCAATTTCTTACATTGCTATTCCTACATGCAAATACCATTGACATAAAATGCGAAATTATGATTTATGTATGCGATTTTTTCGCCTGATCCCTTTTTGAACGGCTTTATTTAAATGATTGTCTGTGCCTTTTACCGCGCACCCTCGGTCTCATTTAGAAAAGACATCTGTAAACGTCGAAACCAAACGGCGCTTTGAGATGAAATGAGTTCAGTATATACGCATGATTAGCACACTAATACACAGATGGATGGAAACAAAATAAGTAAACCTTTCTTCAGCTGGATTTATCTTTCCACATTGACAACAAGGATTGCTCAGCTTGTAGGCAATACCGGCAGTTGCCGCCACAAGTGCTGCTGCGCCGACTGCTGCACCAGCTATGATACCAGCATCAAGGTTATCCACTGTATTCGAAACTTGCTCGGCAGTTTGTTGAGCCGTCGATACAGATATTGTCGATGGTTTAGTTGTTGACATTGTAGTGGATGGCAGATTAGTTATGGATGTCGTGCTAGACACTATCGAAGAGGTCGATGTTGTACTTGTTGAAGAAATAAAAGTTGTAGGAATAATTGTTGTTGAAGTAGATGCTCTAGAAGACATTGTAGTAGGGGTGGTTGTTGTACTTGGCGTGGTTATAGTCGTTGTTGAACTTGGCGTGGTAGACGTCGTTGTTGAACTTGGGTAGGTAGAAGTTGTCGTTGAACTTGGCGTGGTAGAAGTCGTTGTTGAACTTAGTGTGGTAGAAGTCGTCACTGAACTTGGCGTGGAAGAAGTCGACGTTGAACATGGTGTGGTAGAAGTCGTTGTTGCACTTGGCGTTGTAGAAGTAGTTGTTGAACTTGGTGTCGAAGAAGTCGTCGTTGTACTGGGTGTGGTAGAAGTCGTCGTTGAACTTGGCGTGGTAGAAATAGTTGTCGAACTAGGTGTGGAAGAAGTCGTCGCTGTACTTGGTGTGGTAGACGTCGTCGTTGAACTTGGCGTGGTAGAAGTAGCCGTTGAACTTGGTGTGGTAGAAGTCGTCGTTGAACTTGGCGTAGTAGAAGTCGTCGTTGAACTTGTTGTGGAAGAAGTCGTTTTACTTGGTGTGGTAGAAGTCGTCGTTGAACATGGCGTGGTAGAAGTCGTTGTTGAACTTGGTGTTGTAGAAGTCGTCGTTGAAATTGGCGTGGTAGAAGTCGACGTTAAACTTGGTGTGGTAGAAGGCGTCGTTGAACTTGGCCCGGTAGAAGTCGTTGTAGAACTTGGTGTGGTAGAAGTCGTCGTTGAGCTTTGCGTGATAAAAGTCATCGTTGAACTTGTTGTTGAAGAAGTCGGCGTTGAACTTGGCGTGGTAAAAGTCGACGTTGTTGTGCTCAGCGTTGTGAGCGTGGTTGATGTTGTGCTAGTAACAGTAGAAGTCATTGGTGTGGAAGTAGTTGTATCTAGATAAAATGAGGAAAATGCTCTTTTCATTTTCTGTGTATTTTCAAATGGCAAAATAGTTAAATATAAAATGGCAAATTCTTTTGTGAGGTAGAATTGAAGTGGAGGCAATGATCAGGAATCGATACAATTTACCCACAGCTCCCATCAGCGACACCAAAGGGAAAGAAACACAAACATGAAACAACAGACCCTAATGGAAACATCAATGGCAGAAAGCCAAAAGGACAGTTACTTTCCCATAAAATGGCCAACTGGCTATCCAAAACAAAGTAATATAAGCGATACAAACACTCAAAGACAAACCATAACAAAAACTAAACCGCGACAGAAGAACAACCTTGGAACGGTCAGCGGAAACGAATTCCACTGGGGATGGGGGTGGCTTAAATCGATTTTACGTGGCCACTATTCTCGCCCTTACTTCCGTCGCGATTAAGAAAAATAATTTGTTCAGTCCGCATGGAGGCCTCCTAACACATCAGTGCAACATCACTGTGAACACAAAAATCAAACAACCACAGAGATAAAACATCGGTGAGGACTCGACAGTAAGAAACCACTGAAATGCTGGAGCAAAAGAAAATCAACAGTTAGACTCTGATGGGCCCGACCAGAGATAGAGCATCAGGTACCAACCAACATAAGCCTTTACGCTGGAACCGTCATTGAATCTGAGGCCTGACCCATCGGCGTGCAATAAAAGAGGGAAGCAAAGTTGTCGACCGTGATTGGGTTAACAACCATGCATGCAGTCTATCGTATAACATTTATGTTGTACCCAATCTTTTATATCGAAGAATGATTTTTCGAAATTTGGTACTGAAGTCATTGCGGTTATATATTTTTCTAAATTTATATACTAAGTCAGCATAAAATTCGGGTTCCGATAGACCGTGTTGCAGAAGTATTGAATTTTGAAGTTAAATCAGAATGACGTCTATAAAATAAATGACGCCTTCGTGGTGTAGAGGTTAAACTACTCGCCTCATTATCCAGGAGTCCAGGGTTCGACTCCTGGCGTCTCCAGACTTTCAGATGAGTCTATAAACCGAGGTCCCGCCTCTGTATGACGTTACTTGTAGGATGGACGTAGAACTAAACACGTTTAAAAGATATAACCGAGATGAATACATTGTCTTGGTATGGAATACTCAGGATGCCACAAACATGAAGCAACAGGAACACATGACAATACGTTTACATGTCCGTGTGATGAGAATTCTTATCAACCCTACGCTGTAAAAAGAAAAGTGTGTATTGCAAGAATACCAATAAATACTCCTTATGTGTGTCATACCACGAAATGTGAATACTGTTAAGAACAACTACCGTATTATGAGCAGCTCAGCCTATGTGTAGTGTATTTATAAGAAAATGTGTGAAGACTTACACCAGAAAGTGGTATTTGTATAAATAAAAGAAAGTATCTTCCCACATCATCACACATTTTGAGCGTTTTCCAAATGACAAGACAGGATGAACATGCCATAAAAAAACGCGAAACTTTAGGAGAGGAGAGACACTGAAACACATTACCACGAGAACGTGATGGAAGCAGTTAGGCGGTGTGGTGAATTAGAGGTAAACCTATTTGTTTTCGTAATTTAATAGCCGGCTCAGAGACTGCTTAAGGACCAAATGAAGGGACCGATTTTATTCAAGGATGAAATTTTTCATAATGCTCTCGTTGAACATATATTCTGATAGATTTTGATAGGACAGATATCTGCCATATGAACCGATCGTTGCGTCTACTCGTCACAGCAATTTATATACTAAGTTTAGTGGAATCGCACTTTTTCATAAGAGAGGAGAAGGGTACACTTACAAGCGCATGTTCCAGAAGAACAGGTCAGACTATCTCCGCACACTGCTGACCTACAAACTGCGATAGGATGTACCAAATATATTATTTGCCATAGAAATCATATCGTTTTCAGATTCCGTACCAACATTAAGCATAATTTAGGTAACTTATGTTTTATAGCTTTTTAATTGTTTTACACAAACTTTTAGCTGAACTCTGTTTCATTACATTATCACAAAAATCTAAAACGACCATGATATATCGTGACTTTTCATTTGCAAATGGCACTTCTGGAATCATGTTGAAGAGTATTTACTTTGTGAGCTACATGTAATAAGGGGCTTTATAATTGTTGATATTTTCTCTTCTCCGTTCAGTTAAGAACTGTGTCGGAACAATATCTATTTTAATCATTTACGCCCCCCATAATAATTGCATTGTAACACCTTGACCTGATAAAGATGTTCTGTCTCAATAAAAGTGAGCTTTATCATATCATCGTGAATCGGACTAGTGGAAAGATTGGCAAAAATGTTATTATTACTCGACAAATTGAAAAACACACATGAAACAAGATGGCCAAATGGTCCTATATCGCTCACCTATGTACCAGAAAATCATTATGATGTTTTAAGAACGCCCATCGGTGCTTGAAGAAACAGACGGGGGTACATGGTGCTTCTATGCAGAGCTGGAACCAACCACATATGAGTACTGGTAAACAGGTTCTAAGCCTGCCCAGGAAAAGTGGTGCCAGTAGGACTGTCCATGCATAATGACCCTATTGGTTTCATTGGGTGGAAAGGGATTTTAAAGATATAATTTCATCTCGATGTCGGGCAAAAGTCCCACAAAACTAGAAGCATCGTCTCCAAATGACCTACACTGTGCTGACAGGGATGTTAAACCTCAAATCAATAAACAAGGGCAGGTAACTCCAAAGTTGTTTGTCTAATGCAGCCGAAATTTGGACTCTATGTAGACTGTATGTCCCTCGTCAGATTCAAGCCAAATTCGAACTCGTCCAAGATTTTATGCTTGTTCTCGTTTATAAAAGTTACAACAAGATCAGATCATAAACAGCTGAGAAAAGCTGGAGACACCATTTTTCACTTATATTTTTGCTCAAGGGCAGGTACCTCCAAAGCTGTTTGTCCCATCCATCCCAAATATGAACTCAACGTAGACTGTAAGCCCCTCCTGGATATCTGCTAGTTTGATGGAGATCGGATCAGAAATGGCCGAGAAAAAGTGGAGACGTTGTTGTCCCCATTATAAGTCTATGGAACTTTTTTGTTTCCATGGCCGCCCCAGTTCTGATCAAAACTGGTCGAAAACCTAATGCAGTCAATCCCCCAACCCAGTGATGCTGCATATAAAATTTTATTGGGATTGGCCAGCTAGTCACTTAGATATTCAAGTTCAAAGGTGTGGACGACGAACGGAGGTTTTATGCTTGTTCTCGTTTACTGAAAGTTTCAAAAAGATCAGATTAGAAACGGCTGAGAAAAGGTGGAGACACTATTTTTTACTAGTATTTATGCTCAAGGGCAGGTAATTTGAAAGCCTTTTGTCTCATGCGGCCCAAATTCGAACTAAACACAGACTGTAAGCTCCTTCTGGTTATCTGGAAGTTTGATGAAGGTCAGGTTAGAAAAAGCCAAGCAAAGTTGGAGATATAGTTTTCCCATTGTAAGTCTATGGGAAAATTTTTCACCCTCAAGGGGATGTAACTGGAAATCCGGTAGTCAGATTCAAGCCAAAATCGAACTCATTAGAGTTTTTATGCTTATTCTCGTTTACCAAAAGAAACAAAAAGATCAGATCAAAAACAGTTGCGGAAAGCTGGATACACCATTTTTCGCTAATATTTATGCTCAATGGTTGCTAACTCGGAAGTCATTTGACCTGCGTGGCCCAAATTCAAACTCAACATAGACTGTATGCCCCTCCTGGTTATCTGCAAGTTTAT
Organism: Lucinisca nassula; assembly: GCA_963580285.1. NCBI lineage: Eukaryota > Metazoa > Mollusca > Bivalvia > Lucinida > Lucinidae > Lucinisca > Lucinisca nassula. Next base: position 78,064,889 of record OY757024.1, on the reverse strand, counting down.
GAAGATCTGATTTGAAATGGTCGAGAAAAGCTGGAGACGTCATTTTCCCATTGTAAGTCTATGGGAAAATCTTTCACACTCAAGGAGATGTAACTGGAAAACCACTGGTCAGATTCAAGTCAACTTCGAACTCGCTCGAGATTTTATGCTTGTCCTCTTTACCAAAAGTTACAAAATGATCCAATCAAAAACGGTTTAGAAAAGCTGGAAACCATTTTTCACTTACATTTATGCCCAAGGGCAGGTTAGTCAGCTGTTTGTCCCGTGCAGCCCAAATTTGAACTTAACGTAGACCGTAAGCCCCTCCTGGTTATCTGCAAGTTTGATGAAAGTCGGATCAGAAATGGCAGAGAAAAAGTGGAGACGTCGTTTTCCCCATTATAAGTCTATGGGAAAATTTTTTCATGCTCAAGGGGATGTAATTGAAAAAAAAAAAACGCTCGTCAGATTGAAGCCAATTCGAACTCGTCCCAAGATTTTATGCTTGTTCTCGTTTATAAAAGTTACAACAAGATCAGATCATAAACAACTGATATTTTTGCTCAAGGGCAGGTAACTCCAAAGCTGTTTGTCCCATCCATCCCAAATATGAACTCAACGTAGACTGTAAGCCCCTCCTGGTTATCTGCTAGTTTGATGAAGATCGGATCAGAAATGGCCGAGAAAAAAATGGAGACGTTGTTGTCCCCATTATAAGTCTATGGAACCTTTTTGTTTCCATGGCATTCCCAGTTCTGATTAAAACTGATCCAAAACCTAATGCAGTCAATCCTCCAACCCAGTGATGCTGCACATAAAATTTTATTGGGATTGGTCAGCTAGTCACTTAGATATTCAAGTTCAAAGGTGTGGACGACGGATGGACGACGGACGGACGGATGACGGATGCCTACCTATACTATAAGCTCACCTTGTGAGCCTTCGGCTCAGGTGAGCTAAAAAGATCAGATCATAAATGGCTGAGAAAAGCTGGAGACATCATTTTTCACTTATATTTATATTCAAGGGCAGGTAACTCCAAAGCTGTTTGTCCCGTGCAGCCCAAATTAGAACACGACGTAGACTGTAAGCCCATCCTGGTTATCTGCAAGTTTGATGAAGATCGGATCAGAAATGGCTGAGAAAAAGTGGACACGTCGTTTTCCCAATTGTAAGTCTATGGGAAAATTTTCACGCTCAAGGGGATGTAACTGGAAAACCGCTGGTCAGATTCAAACCAAATTCGAACTCGTCCGAGATTTTATGTTTGTCCTCGTTTTTGAAAAGTTACAAAAAGATCAGATCATGTAAACGGCTGAGAAAAGCTGGATACACCATTTACACTTATATTTATGCTCAAGGGCAGGTAACTCCAAAACTGTTTGTTTCGTGCAGACTAAATTCGAACACGACGTAGACTGTAAGCACCTCCTGGTTATCTGCAAGTTTGATGAAGATCGGATCAGAAATTGCCGAGAAAAAGTGGAGACGTTGTTTTCCCCATTATAAGTCTATGGAACCTTTTTGTTTCCATGGCAACCATAATTCCAATCCGATCAGCCCAAAAACCTTATGGAGCCTTTCCCCCTACCTGATGATGCTTCTCATGAAATTTGATCAAGATTGGCCGTGGGGTATTAGAGATATACTTATTTGAAATTGTTTACGGACGCATGCACGCACGGACGGACGGACGGACGCACGCACGCTCGACGGACGATGGAAAAAATGTGATCACAAAAGCTCACCTTGTCACTACGTGGCAGGTGAGCTAAATATATCATAGGAATAATTACGGTCAAATGATACATGTACTAAATAATTGGGCCGACTACTGCACGCCGGAATGTGGGGACGCACTGAGGACAATTGATAACTGATCATACACTGCATATTTAAAGAGTGTACAAGGGAATAAACTGATAAACAGGATACCAGATTCGTGCCATTTGATATCAAGTTTATCAGGCTCAGCTTCGAGAATAAGTGTACATGTCGAATCGTTCGGCAAGCCTAGCGATTCGTTAAGCGTTCTGGACGCCCTGCTTGATAAACTTGATATCAAAAGACAAGAACTTGGTATTCTCTATAACCCAGTTTGTCCTCAATAGAATCCTCTGTTTAATATATTGCAAGAACCTATTTAGAAATGTATGCGCGCCAGATTTAGTCATTTTTAGATGTTTATATAGAGATAACTGTTATTTTTTTTTCAAACAGGGGAGGCCCAGAACGGACGTCTCGTGTTGAAGCGTCTGATCTGGGCATGCTCTGATTGCAAGTGCCTCCTGTTGGGGTTTCATGTATGAAACTGGTAATTAGTGCTATCAACGATAACATTTTCTACAAATTGATAATACCATTACGTTACCATATCTGTGCGACATAATGTATTTTTCACATCTCCATAAAGACTACTTTTCTGATGAAAATCAGTGATATTTTTCTTATTTTGTTTGCAACCATTTTTAGTCATTTTCTGATATTTATATAGAGATAACTGTTGTTGTTTTTTTTCAAACAAGGGAGGCCCAGAACAGACGTCGCGTGTTGAAGCGTCTGATCTGGGCATGCTCTGATTGCAAGTGCCTCCTGTTGGGGTTTCATGTATGAAACTGGTAATTAGTGCTATCAACGCTAACATTTTCTACAAATTGATAATACCATTACGTTACCATATCTGTGCGACATAATGTATTTTTTCACATCTCCATAAAGGCTACTTTTCTGATAAAAATCAGTGTCTTGGAGGAAAAATAAGAAAGACAATGTTTACCCTCGTAAACCCCAGTTTTCTCTGTATAAAGTGGGGTTTAAGGGGGTGTTCATATCTCGGACTTGTTAACATGATGCTAAGTGTCTTATTTTCTAATCAACAGTAACTTGCTAACGGTTTTGAAAATAGATAAATTACGTTCTATTTCTACTCAAAGCATACGCAACGCTTAGTCCTCAGTAAAAGGCGTCATTTTCAAACAGTACTGTAGGGGCATATTAAATGTTAAGAAAATGTTATTATTCAGCATTGTAATTCAGCAAAATTATGGCAAAATGCTGAGCGTAGATATGATCGTTGTGCCCTGATGGCACGTTTGCCACTCTGACAATAAAGATTCTCGTTTGGCAGGATGAGTTGTTTAAATCACAGGAATTCTCATTTAAAATGACATGTAAAATCATGATGCACAATAGCAACAATGGAATGAAAGAAACATGCTTAGAAGTCTGTGACGATTTCTGGATTTTTTTTGTTTCTCAAGACACAACGTCATCAGAGGAAACGTGAATTCAAAGGGCGTCAGACAATGAAAATGGTCACGTAAAGTAATTGGAAAAATATGTACTGGCCAACTGAAAATAGGGAACCGATGGCTGACCAATTCCTGATATTGTTCGGTGTTCTGGTTTAAGTACTTTAGCTGCATAAAGACAGATATCTATATGGTAAGAGAGCCACACCTATTCCTATTAACACAAAACCGTACAAACTTTGATGGGCTTCCTTTTAGTTTGATATGACATATTTCTAAAATCCTACAGTCAACTACTGGCCAGGTAATGTGTCGTACATTTCACTGCAGATCCGGCGTCTACCAATCAAAACACCTCTCATATGTCAAGAGCATACATCAGACCTAAAATGGAATACGTGCTTGTCAAAATAATTGGGATCAATTAATGTATATTGCTTGATCCACCTTGAATGACATTTGATTGTCAAACTAACTTGATACAAAACAATTCATTGAAAGCTACTTCATCAGAGTTTGGACAGTTTTTGTGTCCACATGTATAACTGGTCTTTCGTGGACGTCATTATAAAAATAGAAGTGAAGCCGATGGTCAGGAATCGATACAGTTAACCCACAGCTCCCATCAGAATAAACATGGGGAAAGAAACACAAGCATGAAATAACTAGACCCAAATGAAAACATCAAAATTGATAAAACATTCGACTAATCTAATTCCAAGGGTACTTGTATTAAAACAGCAATATCTCTGTTAATTCGGTAGCTTCTATATTTGTGTTGTCGGTTGATTGACTCGTTGTTTAGGGTTTAACGACACGCCAACCCTTGTGGGTCATTTTGTGTTGTCTCAAAGACAAAGGGAGAAAAGAGATATGATAGACAGTAGTGGAGATGCAAGCGAGGGACAGAGGAGAAAGGGCAAAATAAATGGAAGTGTAAATCAAAAGAAATAACATCATTGCCCCTCTACCCTTACCTGCTACAAGGACAGCAGGCCTTGTCCAACTGTAAACCAATATCAGTTAGAAGCCCCAGTGACGCAAGCGATACATCATCTTTGCCACACCCAACCACTCTCTTATTTATGTTGTACAGCTAGTTTTGACATATACTCTTTATTGTAGAAAATGCAAAAATCTAAAAGCGACCATATACCTCCATAGTCCCAAACATATGGTAGAATGACACATATAATTCGGTTCCCTGTTTATGACTTGGTAGTGCAGGCTTGAATTTGAATTTTAATATTGACGAAATGGCAATGCAGACTGTTTGGAATATTCACTTATTAGTATCAAATACGAGTATTTATGGTGCATTATTTGTGGTGTGTTGCATGTAATTAGCTCTTAAATACTCGTGTCATGGGTCAAATGAGAAACGTTAAACATAACCTTTGGGTTTAACCCATTTTGTTCGGAACATCAAACTGTGACAGTTGGAAACAGTACATGTCCAGATTAGGGACTTCACTTTTTGCAAAGAGGCCAGCCTTTTTCTAAATACCTTCTGAAAACATACTCAGACTGGCACCCCTTAACCTACTACATTTTTGGACACAAAAGTGTGCAAACTTTGAAGCGACTCACTTCATTTTGATTTTAAACATAATTCAATATGTCCTAACATCCTGTCAGCCAAATCCTAGCTGAGCATGATATTTGTAAAGTAGAAGTAAAACAAAGATCAGGAATCGATACAATTAACTTACTCCACCCACCAAAGACACCAAAGGGAAAGAAATACAAACATTAAGCGACCAGACCATAATGGAAACCTAAACAAAGTACTTATAACCATTACGAAAACACGCCTATCTAAATATATTGAAAATTTTACCACCAAAAATGAAAGTTTTCTGATAAAAAATTGCGACTTTTTTCTTATTTCTGCTCGAAACATAGGTTGTGGGTACTCGTAGAACGGCCTCGCTGAGGCGGTTCTTGGGTACTCGTTAGAACCGCCTCGCTGAGGCGGTTCTAACGAGTACCCACAACCTATGTCTTAGAGCAGGATTAAGAAAAATAATGAATACCCCTGTAAACCCCAGTTTTACTATATAAAAGTGGGGTTATAGGGGGTCAAAATTATATAGGCGTGTTTTCGTGATGTATTTAACTACAAACAATTCAGGCAATTTTCTGGCTCAGATCAAAACAGAATGTCATCTATCCTGCTCATAAATTTTAAAATGCTGTTGGCATTTTAAAATTTATGAGCAGGATAAATTTCAACCTCAAGTGATTTGAGCATGAAAAATGTTTTATTACCTCGGGGCCAGGTATAAATTCAAAACATAAAATGGTATACCGCAGACTCCTGCACTGTCTAGTCAAAACACACCTCAATGTCATTCAAGACAATTAACCAGAATAGAAGTGGAGGCAATGATCAGGAATCGATACAATCAACCCACAGCTCTTATCAGAGACACCAAAGGGAAAGAAACACAAACATGAAACAACAGACCTAATGGAAACATCAATAGCGGAAAGCCAAAAGGACAGTTACTTTCCCACAAAATGGCTAATAGGCTATCCAAAATAAAATAATATAAGCGACACAAAGACAAACCATAACAAAAATAAACCGGGACAGAAGACCCGCCTTGGAACGGTCAGCGGAAACGAATTGCACTGGGGGACTTAAATCGATTTTACGTGGCCACAATCATAGTCCTTACTTCCGTCGCGATTTAGAGAAATAATTTGTTCAGTCCGCATGAAGGCCTCCTAACTCATCAGTGCAACATCTCCGTGAACACAAATAATCAAACAACCACAGAGATGAAACAACGGTGAGGACTCGACAGCAAGAAACCACTGAATTGCCGGAGCAAAAGAAGACCAACAGTTAGACTCCGATGGGCCCGACCAGAGATAGAGCATCAGGCACCAACCAACATTACTTTGAATTCGATCTCCCTAATTCTCAATAAGCCTTTAGGCTAAAACCCTCATAGAATCTGAGGCCTGACCCACCGGCGTGCAATTAAAGAGGGAAGCAAAGTTGTCAACCGTGATTTGATTAACTACCATGCATGCAGTCTGTCGTATAACATTTATGTTGTACCCAATCTTTTTATATCGAAGAATGATTTTACGAAATTGGTTGCTGAAGTCATTGCGGTTATATATTTTTCTGGATTTATATACTAAGTCACCATAAACTTCGGGTTCCGATACATCTGGTCGCAGAAGAGATTTAAGTCCAACACTGAATTTTAAAATTAAATCAGAATGACATCTATAAAATTTTGAAAAGGCTTTGCATAGTTTATGGTACCGATTACCCTGATAAAGAAGTTTAGCCGTTAACAATTTTTTACGAGTGTTGAAGTCAGTTACATGACTACACACTCTGGCAAATCGAATTAATTGCGAAATAGAATGGCGCACGAGGAACATCACCATAAAAAAAGGAAAATTTACAATCAATCTCAAAATCAAAATCATCGCTTTTATCATAAATTTTGCACGAAACAAACCCATCTACATTAGATAGATGTAAATCCAAAAGCGGGGCCTCGGTATCAGAAGAATTAGCTTTATTTAACTGATGGTCTGGGGGATAAATTTGACTGATCAAACCATCGAAATAGATATCAATATTTAATAAATCATCCAAATATCTTGAAGTGGAGCTAAAAGCTTCAATGATTTCAGACTGGTTTTCAGCAGAAAGGGACATCATGAAGTCCCTCTCATAACAAAACAAAAACAAATCAGCCACAAGTGGTTCGCAATTAGTATCCATCGGAATACCCTCAACTTGTCTAAATAAACAACATTTCCATAAAGGTGTAAGTGGGGTTAACTATAGAATCCGGACTGGACTCCTGCGTTGGGTTTGGCAAAGCGTTAAGACACATACCAGATCCCGCTTACGCGGCGTCAAGTCAGGGTCTACACTGTTTGCTAACAATACAGGAATTTAAGGATAAAACGAAGCAGCCTAAGTCCCCTTTCATGACCTGTTTCCAGCATACACTCAGATAATCGACCTATCAGTGCAGTCAGTGCTTACATCAATGATAAGACCTTGAAGATTATTTGATGTCTTTCAGCAAAAGCTCATTAATTTTCTTAATACATGTAAATTATTAATGACAATTCAACCTGACGCCGCTAAATTTCCAAAAGGGCCCTTGTTATATATAAGGGAAGCCCCGAGGTTATAAAACTCAACTCAACTGGGCATGAATATTGTCCTGTTCAACTGTTGGCATCTTAACATTTATGAGCAGGATTAATATTACCTTTTTCCTGAGCAGTACAAATATCTATCTTAGTTGTATTTTAATATATATAAGCATCAAAAATTTTATGTTCAAGTGAATTGTGCATGATAGAAGTTTTATAACCTCGGAGCCATGTTGAAATGGGTTAAAAAATGGCGACTCTAACATCAAAACGTTGATATACTGACACTGGCGGCATACTCCAGACCCGAAGCCATCAGGTACTTGTTCGGAGGGGTAGACGCAGGTCCCGTAAAGGATCGAACCACTTGTAGTTACACATGATGTAGATGCATCAGAGCAGCTGGTTACACTAGGTTTGCAACCTCCTAATACCTCGCCATCTTCAATATTCAAAACAGTAACACGCCATCACTCAAGTTATAACAAAATAAAACAAGAGGACCATGATGGTCCTATATCGCTCACCTGAGCTAAGAGATTTACATGTGGGTCCTTGGGTGGGCAATTTTTGGCCTCAGGGCTACAATTTGAACAATCTTGGTAGAGGTCCACTAAATGAAGCTTAATATCAAAGATCATAAGCCTGGGCCTTCTGGCTTCAGATAAAAAATCTTTAAGGTTTTTCCTAAATAAGCCTATGTAAAAGATGCGGGCCCTGGGGGGTAATTTTTGGCCCCTAGGCTAAATTTGAACAATCTTGGAATAGGTCCGCTAGATGAAGCAGCAAGCGTCATACCAAATATCCAGGATCTAGGCCTTTTGGTTTCAGACAAGAATATTTTTAAAGGTATTCCCTATATTTGCCTACGTAAAACCTGGGACAGCGCCATTTTTGGCCCCAGGGCTATAATTGGAACAATCTTGGTAGAGGTCCACTAGATGAAGCTTCATACCAAATATCAAAGACCTGGGCCTTCTGGTTTCAGTCAAGAAGATTTTTTTATGATTTTCCCCATTATAAGTCTATGTAAAACCAGTGGGCCCCGGCGCGGGGGTGTTTTTGGCCCCAGGGCTATAATTTGAACAACCTTGGTAGAGGTCCACTAGACGAAACGTCATACCAAATATCAAAGACCTGGGCCTTCTGGTTTCAGACAAGAAGATTTTTAAATATTTTCCCTATACAAAGTAGAAGTAAAACAAAGATCAGGAATTGATACAATTAACTTACTCCACCCATAAAAGACACCAAAGGGAAAGAAATACAAACATTAAGCGACCAGACCACAATGGAAACCTAAACAAAGGAAGGCCATAAGGACAGTTACTTTCCCACAAAATGGCCATATGGCCATCCAAAACCAAAAGACACAAGTGATACACACAGTAAGTAACAAACAACAACATATACAAGCCTATGTAAAACAAGTGGCCCCGGCACGGGGGCATTTTTGGCCCCAGGGCTATAATTTGAACAATCTTGGTAGCGGTCCACTAGACGAAGCATTATACCAATTATTAAAGACCTGGGCCTTCTGGTTTCAGACTTGAAGATTTTTAAAGGTTTTCCCAATATAAGCCTTTACCAAAACAGTGGGCCCTGGCGCGGGGACATTTTAGGCCACAGGGCTATAATGTGAACAATCTTGATAGAGGTCCACTAGACGAAGCTTCATACCAAACATCGAAGACCTGGGCCTTCTGGTTTTAGACAAGAAGATTTTTAAATGTTTTCCACATTATAAAAAGTAGAAGTAAAACAAAGATCAGGAATTGATACAATTAACTTACTCCACCCATAAAAGACACCAAAGGGAAAGAAACACAAACATTAAGCGACAAGACCATATTGGAAACCTAAACAAAGGAAGGCCATTAGGACAGTTACTTTCCCACAATAATATATATATATAAGTCTATGTAAAACAAGTGGGCCCCGGCGCGGGGGGGGGGGGGGGGGGTGGGCGTTTTTGGCCCCAGGGCTATGATTTGAACAATCTTGGTAGAGGTCCACTAGACGAAGCATCATACCAATTATCAAAGACCTGGGCCTTCTGGTTTCAGACTAGAAGATTGTTAAAGGTTTTCCCTATATAAGCCTTTACAAAAACAGTGGGCCCTTGCGTGGGGACATTTTTGACCCTAGGGCTATAATTTGAACAACCTTGGTAGAGGTCCACTTAGATGTAGCTTCATACCAAATATCAAAGACCTGGGCCTTCTGGTTTCAGACAAGAAATTTTTTAAAGAGTTCCCCTATATAAGGCTTAAAAAACAAGTGGGCCCACTGGCGCGGGGGCATTATTGGCCCCAGGGCTATAATTTGAACAGTCTTTGTAGAGGTCCACTAGACAAGTGGGCTCCTTAGCGGAGGCATATTTGGCCCAGGGCTTTAATTTGAACAATCTTGATAGAGGTCCACTAGACGAAGCTTCATACCTAAGATCAAAGACCTGGGCCTTCAGGTTTCAGACAAGAAGATTTTTAAATGTTTTCCCCATTATAAGTCAATGTAAAACCTGTGGGTCCCGGCGCGGGGGCATTTTTGGCCCCATGGCTATAATTTGAACAACCTTGGTAGAGGTCCATTAGACGAAGCTTCATACCAATGTCAAAGACCTGGGCCTTCAGGTTTCAGACAAGAAGATTTTTAAATATTTTCCCTATATAAGCCTATGTAAAACAAGTGGGCCCCGGCGCGGGGGCATTTTTGGCCCCATGGCTATAATTTGAACAACCTTGGTAGAGGTCCACTAGACGAAGCATCATCCCAAATATCAAAGACCTGGGCCTTCTGGTTTCAGACAAGAATATTTTTAAAGAGTTTCCCTATACAAGCCTATGTAAAGCAAGTGGGCCCCGGCGCGGGGGCATTATTGGCCCCAGTGCTATAATTTGAATATCCTTGGGAGGTCCACTAGACGAAACTTCATACCAATTATCAAAGACCTGGGCCTTCTGGTTTCAGACAAGAAGATTTTAAAGGTTTTCCTTATATAAGCTCTAGGCCCCTAAGCGGGGGCATATTTGGCCCCAGGGCTATAATTTGAACAATCCTGATAGAGGTCCACTAGACGAAGCTTCATACCAAATATCAAAGACCTGGGCCTCCTGGTTTTAGACAAGAAGATTTTTAAATGTTTTCCCCATTACAAATCTATGTAAAACCAGTGGGCCCCGGCGCGGGGGCATTTTTGGCCCCAGGGCTATAATTTGAACATTCTTGGTAGAGGTCCACTAGATGAAGCTTCATACCAAATACCAAAGACCTGGACCTTCTGGTTTCAGACAAGAAGATTTTAAAAGGTTTTTTCTTATTTTCTCCTTTTTGTTGCCATGGCATAGAATGGAATTCTTTGAACAACTTTGAGAAAGGACCACCCACAGATCATTTCTGCCAAATTTGGTCAAAATCTGTTCAGTGGTTTAATAGGAGATGTCATTTATAGAAATTGTGGACGGACATCCGGACGCACGACGACGACGACGGACGAAAACCGATCACAATAGCTCCCCCGGAGCCTTCGGCTCAGGTGAGCTTACAAGAACGCATCTCAAGCTGTCGATTTATACTCTCATTTATACTTGGCAGTGAATTCTGATATTTTCACATTGTGAAATAACATGGTTGTGTTATTTGTTCTACGCCACCCACGGTGATATAACGTTTAGCGAAGTTGCTACATGTACCTGCTCGTATTGTAGATGATGCATACGGAAAAATCAGAGATGGCGTTTGTAGGATCCCTAAATGTCCCACATCCCTTAGTGTCGGACAAACTCTTAAGTTTTTCGGGAAGCTGAGAAAAACGGTAGGGAACGGTCAATTATGACATATTAAATGTAAATTTCGCGATTTGTTTTCCTTGAATTGTTTTCTGTCGGAGTATCTCTAAATATCTGACACCCATTAATGTCCGACTCAATTCTTATGATATAACAAGTAGAAAAGAAAAAATAAACAAAGTTAAACATATAGTTAAAAAGTTCACTTTCGAAAATAAGCATCTTTAAAAATGGGTCCAAAAATGTCGGCCATCCCTGAATGACCAAGTGCATGACATATATTATTACATAAAAAGTAAAACAAGAACATTAAATCTATGTTAACAAGCTGTGTTTGTGGAACACTGTTGCCCCGAGACAGCACATGTGAAATATGAAAGCCCTACCCAGAAGCAATCATAAAGTATGGCCAATATTCAAGTTTATAAAACGTAGGTCAAGGTCACAAGGTAAACAAATGGTACAACTTAGAAGGTCTTGTGACAAGGAATGCACATTTGAAATTTGAATGCCCTATCACTAACAAATCGAAAGTTATGGCCAATGTTTAAGTTTTTAAAAAAGTAGGTCAAACGCAAATGTCAAGGTCATAAGGTCACGAATTATGATACGGAAGGTATACACATTTAAAATATAAAATCCCTATCAGTTTCCATTCGAAAGTTAAACTGACCAAAAACTATATGCCCCCGAAACTGATTTCGGGTTCATAATAGTTTACCTTCGAAAATAAGCATCTTAATGGATGCCGAAGTAACCGCCATCCCTACATCTCCGTAAACATAACAAGCAATTTATTTTTGGCAAATAATCAATTCTTATTATTTAAAAACTATGTTAAAAATTTTGAAATACATCACGAAAACATGCCTATATGTTTTTAACCCCCTCGAACCCCACTTTTATACATTATAATTCTTATTACTGCTCTAAAACATAGATTGTGGGTACTCGTTAGAACCGCCTCGTTGAGGCGGTTCTAACGAGTATCCACAATCTATGTTAAGAGCAGAAATAAGAAAAATATCGAAATTTGTCATCTGAAATTTTTCATTTTTTCGGTGATAAAATTTACAATGTATTTGTGTTTTCGTAATGAGATGTCAAGGAAAAGTCACAATCAAACATAAGAGTCTACCAATCGCACCAAGAGGAAGAGTATCTAAAATTGGGAAAACAAAAAGGAAAAAAAAAGCGAATCATAATGGAAAAAACGAATCATAAGGGAAAACAACGAATCATAAGGGAAAAAACAGATCATAAGGGAAAAAACGAATCATAAGGGAAAGCAACGAATCATAAGGAAAAAAAACGAATCATAAGGGGAAAAAACGAATCACAAACAGCACAGCAACCAGCTCCCTCTTCCCCACAAGAGGTGGCCAATATGCAACAGGCACAATTAATGAAAATTAATTAAATAGTAATAATAATAATAATAATACACAACAACATGAAGAGCCCCATCGGAAAATCAGACAAATAAAAATCAAAATTGAGTTCCTTAAAGAGCAATGAAAATATTCATAAAAAAGAAGATGGGTCATACTACGTAGTTTCGGCTAATAAAGCCTCATCAGTGACCCTGTAATGATCCGGCAACGAAAGCCAGGGGAAGCATACTGCAATTTTTGCGAATTTCGAATAGGCAGTCGATTCAAAGACTGATATACATCAAAATGAGGTCCAAATAATTAAAAACCTGTCTAGAATTTGAGTTTAAACTAATAATTTATTTCTGATTTCTCAGAATATTCACGCTGATCTCAAAGGACCAAAAGTAAAATATAATCTGCACTATGGTTGATGTACGGGGAGACGTTTTACGGCCGACACACGGCACAACACCAGCTGCAGTGAAGGCAAATAAAAATCAAAAATGAGTTCCTTAAAGAGCAATGAAAATATTTATAAGAAAGAAGATGGGTCATACTACGTAGTTTCGGCTAATAAAGCCTCATCAGTGACCCTGTAATGATCCGGCAACGAAAGCCAGGGGAAGCATACTGCAATTTTTGCGAATTTCGAATAGGCAGTCGATTCAAAGACTGATGTACATCAAAATGAGGTCCAAATAATTAAAAACCTGTCTAGAATTTGAGTCTAAACTAATAATTTATTTCCGATTTCTCAGAATATTCACGCTGATCTCAAAGGACAAAAAGTAAAATATAAACTGAAAAAATATAAAATATAAAAGCTACATTTAAAATAAACAACATTAGAACCACCGCCTTACGACGGTCAGTAGCGAGAACAACTGGGGAGTTTTAACCAATTCTATGGGCCCAAACTTCACTTTAGGTTCCAATATTAGTTGGTCCACCTGAATGTAACTGACTCAATCAAAAGACAGAACACCACACATATTATAGCAAATTGAAATGATGAAGGCTCGTAGCTTTTTCCACACTGTAAGCTGGAGCCGACGAAAGCCGTCAGGTAGACCATGAAGAGTCAGGCCAAAGACAAAGCATCAATTTGAAACCTATGTTAAAACTATAAACTTCAAAAATAAGCATCTTTTTACTGAACTTGATCTTTGTAACATAGGCTTAACGGTATTTTTTTTTTGAATATAATAATCATGATGATCATTACGAAGACACGCCTATACATAGAGGATCTTACATGAGTGGTCATGTATTATTGAATTTATTAAACGAGTTGAGGAAAAGGGATAAAATGCGAGGCTTTGCCGAGCATTTTATCCCTTTTCCTCAACGAGTTTAATAAATTCAATAATACATGAGCACGAATGCAAGATTCTATTTATCATATGACTTTTAAAGCGCATTTTATTCACGATTGTTTACAAAAATATCAATATTCCACCTTTAGTAAACGCGACATTGTTAAGGACGTCGTACATGTAACGTTACGGGCGTATCTAGCTAATTTGCATATTTAATCCACTAGTGGATTATCGAAAATATTACATGGCGTTATTTCACTCTCAGACGCGACGTCATATGATAAAAATACATTGTAAACTTCACCGCAGAAAGAAACGAACATTTTATGATGAAAATATGTGATATTTTTCTTATGTCTGCTCAAAATATAGATTGTTGGTACTCGTTAGAACCGCCTCATCGCCTCGAACAATCTATATTTTGAAACAGAAATAAGAAGAATGAGGTTCACACCTGTAAACAACAGTTTTACCATATAAAAGTGAGGTTCAAAGGGGTATTAATTATATAGGTGTGTTTTCATGATGATAATGATGATGATGATGATGATGATGGTGATATGAAGCAGAAGTAGGGGAAGTAGTGGTTGTTACAGACAACATAAGTGATGATAATTAGGAGGAAGAGGAAAGATAGAAAGAACAAACCTGATGGAAACTGCCACTCCCCACCACTTCTGGTAGTAGTCGAGAGGGATAAATGAAGTGGGTTCCACGTGAGTATCTGACCGGTCGACTGTAACATTTGGCCGACATCAGGGTCATTGCATGTTCCTATGGACACCTCTTGAGTAACAGTGTCTAATGTTATCCAGTAAGACCTAGAAAATTAAACATTCAGGATCTTACACCCATGCTCACTTCATATGAAATTTATGTATGGGTCCCGTTTCATTAATTTCAAATGCAATGACCACAAGTGTATGATTCTGTTTATCCTATAACAATATTAATAATTGGGCTTTATCATTTATCACAGAATGGATTATATTTTCTAGTCATTTGGGATCACTGATTCCACTGCAGAAATTTTAAAAATATTTTGAGGGTCACTGATGATGCCTAATTGACTGAAATTAGCTAGTCTGGCCCAGAAAAAATGTACACTCTAGTTATTCAGTCTGTATTGCAGTTCTTGCTTCCCAAGGATTACCCCTTTTATACATCACGAAACACGCATATATAATTTTGACCCCGTGAACCCGATTTTTATATAGTAAAATAGAAGTGGAGGCAATGATCAGGAATGGATACATTCAACCCACAGCTCCCATCAGAGACACCAAAGGGAAAGACGCACAAACACGAAACAACAGACCCTAATGGAAACACCAACGGCGGAAAGCCAAAAGGACAGTTACTTTCCCACAAAATGGCCACTAGGCCATCAAAAACAAAATAAGCAACACAAACACCCAAAGACAAACCATAACAAAAATAAACGCGACAGAAGAACTGGGGTTTACAGGGGTATACCTTATTTTGCTATTTCTCCTCTAAAATATAGATTGTGCGTACCCGTTAGAACCGGCTCAACGAGGCGGTTCTAACGTGTACCCACAATCTATATTTTGAGCAGAAATAAGAAAAATATCACAATTTTTCATCTTAATTTTTTCATTTTTACAGCGGTAAAATTTGCAGTTTATTTATATAGGCGTGTTTTCGTAATGGAACATTTATTGCTAATGACGTTTGAAGGAAATCGCAGAATCGTCACGGACGGCGTCATGGCGTTACGCGCTAGAATCCATTTCAGAAATGTTTGTTTCTGCTGTTCATGAATGTATGGACGACAGCAGGTCGCTAGCAAAGTTTACATGAACCCCTTTCATGAAAAGCAGAAAAATTAAGTTTATTTTTTATATTTACATTATTTGCCCCTCATCACTGGGCGAATAAAAAGGCTTATAGGGCAAACTTTTAAAGCTGAAAAACATTTGCACGCTGTTTTTTCTACAAATAGGGGAACAGCGTTGACGTCACCATCGCCCGTAGAGAACCATGGTGAAGACTGATGTCACTTGACGTCATTGAAAATCATGTGAAGTATGAACTACATAGAGGATATTTACTTTTTTTTAGGTGGATGCCAAAAATATTTCATCGAGTTTTTTTTAAATATCCACATTTTCACTCGTGCTTCGCACGAGTGAATCGCACGAGTGAAAATTCGGATGTTTTCAAAACACGAGATGAAATACTTTTGGTATCCGCCGAAAAAAGTAAATTTTCGTTTTATTTTATAATTTATTAGGACACTTACGGTAATTGATCGATCAATTTTAACCTTGCTATGGCGTCACAACTGTCCGTTTCAAAACATAAACAGATCGCCATTTTGAATACAGCATTTTCGCAGTTCGAAGAGTGCTTTTCAAGGTATTTAACAGATTTATTTTATCGATAACATATGATTTTTGGCGAGCAAAAGTGGTCCGGGCTGCTACTGTGAAAATAACAAGGTCACGTTATTTTTCACAGTGTGAAAATATCATATATTTTTTATAGTGTGAAAATATAATTTTTATTTGTTTCAGGTATACATTGATTTCACTGCAAAGTTTAAAATAAATTGGTTTATATTAGACTTTACACTGGAAGTAATTTGTAATTACACGTGTGGTCATATAATTCATAATTTATCTACTGAATAACAGAGACGTTATATGATAAATAGAGGATATTACATGAGTGTTCATGTGTAATTGAATTTATTAAACGAGTTGAGGAAAAATATAAAATGCGGGGAGCATTCTTTTTCTTTTCCTCAACGAGTTTAATAAATTTAATAATATATGAGCACGAATACAAGATTCTATTTAAAATGCAATTTATTCATGATAAAATGAAATAAACCATGTCGTTGTTTTATTTGCTTGTTTTCTAATTTTACGTCCCAATAACAACTTAGACGGGGCATATGTTTTTAAGGGATTGGGGATGGGGTGTGATTTTACGGGTCTTTCAAGATTATTTAACTCATATCGAGCCGATCGTAAATCAGAGGTGGGCGAAAACCGTAGTACCCGGGAAACACCACTGACCTTCCGTTCCAGAACTTGGCGTCTGACATGTTACCCAGGCTCGAACCACAGCGGTGAAAGACTTAATGATTGTGAGGCCACGGAGGCCCGTAGCTACATATGTTTAAAGACGAAACCGAAGGCCTGGAGAAGCACCGAATCGTTCATTCGATACCCTGCGAGTAGTTTCACGAGAAAACTATTTGTTACTTGTGGACAACAAAGTGCAATTCAGACTGCAGTCTGATATGTCGCTGCTTAGACAGCACCAGAGGCCGAGTTTCCGAACTGTATTCTATGTACAAGTCGAACTTCGATGGCTCGAACCCCTTTGGGATAACGAAAATTTGTTCGAGACACGGAGGGTTACTATTTATGCCATAAGAGAAGGCATAAGAGAAGCATAAATGAGATACATGTAATTGTGGGACACCTTTTCGTGTTGTGTATTATAAATGTATGCTGTGTGCACTCATTAGAATCGCCTCATCGGGGCGATTCGAATGAGTACACACGGCATACATTTACAAGATAGAAAAGGAAAATCTCCCTAAATTATGTCTATTTCGTATTTAGGGGGATTCCCCGCAGACTCAAGAACGAGTTCGACTCATCCATGGTAAACAACCCATCAGAGTTCGGGGTGAAGTTCTACTGTACATCATTTCTGTTGGGGACGGGACCTGGACTTCTATTTGAAGATCCATCAAGTCTGGAAAAGCCCGGAATCAAACCCAAGATCCCAGGTTCAGTGAAATTCCTATATAAAGATCACCGTCGGAACTGTTCAAAACAGGTCTGTAACGGGCTTGTCAATGCAAGATGTTTACCTGTATTCATTTTCGCTTGTAATGTTCGTCACATTAGTCTGTGAAACTAATGAACCCATACGTCCACTGTAAATGGCTACTTCGTCGAAGTTCGAACCACCTCCTATTTCAAACTGAGACATAACGGAACATGTTAAAAATAACATTCTAGAGCAAATACAGCAAAACCTTCACTAATAAGCAGCTTCATAATCGTTCACTAATAAGCATCACCTTCATAATCGTTCACTAATAAGCATCACCTTCATAATCGTTCACTAATAAGCACCACCTTCATAATCGTTCACTAATAAGCATCACCTTCATAATCGTTCCCCAACTTCATCACGAAAACACGCCTATATGATTTTGACCCCCTTGAACCCAACTTTTATATAGTAAAACTGAGGTTTTCAGGGGTAAACCTTATTTTTCATATTTCTGCTCTAAAATAAAGATAGTGGGTACTCGTTAGAACCGCCTCGATGAGGCAGTTCTAACGTGTACCCACAATCTAAAGTTTGAGAAGAAATAAGAAAACTATGACAATTTTTCATCTTAAAATTTTCGTTTTTTTTTTGTGGTATTTGTAAAATGAAGCATTGTACAAACCTACGCTAAAATGCGATCTCTCTCAGTAGTCATTTGATACCATGTAAATCTAAAAATTCAATCAATTAGTGTGAACTGTGAAGCATGGAAGCTCAGTGGTTAGTGCATTTGCCTCTGATGGTAGAGGCCTCTGGTTCGATCCCCGACAGCGTTGATAATTTATAGGGTCAGAACATGCTCCATTGGCATCATTTGCAGGGGTGAATTCCATGAATGGAATGCCACAAAGTACACCGTCGTTCGATTCAGGACGGTAACAGCACCCCGATCGCAAGAATCATCCGTCAAAAATCTCTGCCAATTACTGTGTAGATTTTTCATCCTGCAAATCTGGAGTGTATGTACACCTGCGTATAATAATCCAATGTAACATATAGATGCATAGGTAGGTAGGCTGGTAGGTAAGTAGGTAGGAGGGGTAGGTAGGAAGGTAGGTAGGTAGGTAGGTAGGTAGGTAGGTAGGTAGGTAGGTAGGTAGGTAGGTGATAGATAGATAGATAGATAGATAGATAGATAGATAGATAGATAGATAGATAGATAGATAGATAGATAGATAGATAGATAGACAGACAGACAGACAGACAGACAGACAGATAGATGATAGATAGATAGATAGATAGATAGATAGATAGATAGATAGATAGATAGATAGATAGATAGATAGATAGATAGATAGATAGATGGATGGATGGATGGATAGATATATAGATAGATAGATAGATAGATAGATAGATAGATAGATAGATAGATAGATAGATAGATAGATAGATAGATAGATAGATCAAGAGCCAAAACATGGAAAAAAACATTGGAATTACCTTTTCTGTTTATTTCTCTCAGAGTTTATTTCTCTCAAAATTTACATTTTTATACAAACATATAAAAATATAAAAACAAGAGGGCCATGATGACCCTGTATCGTTCGCCTGGGTATCATAGCCCTTGAGGAGAAACAGTCTGACCAATATTCAACCTAATAGCATCAAGACAATTATTTTAAACAATATGCATGATGTTAACTTCAACAATATTACGTTTAGAGCGTTAATAATGTCTGATGACCTTGTTTTTGACCCCAAGTGACACAGTTTCAAACTTTCCCTGGATACCATTAAGACAAGATTTTGAGCAAGATTCATATCAATAGCTTTAAAAATGCAACTTTTATTGTTAACAAAGTTTTCCTTTAATTTGGCCCAGTGACCTACATATAGTTTTTTAATCTTAGTGACCGAGTTCAGGGTTGCCACAAACCAAAAGAAACAAAATTCCCTGACATTTCCCTGACTAATTCCAAATTTCCCTGGCACGTAACATTGCGAAATTTGGTCTTTAAGTCATATTTTAGGAAGTTTAAAATACGTTAGTAAAGTTTTAAATTTGACCGATCAAACCACCTGCGTAGGTTTTGTCAATATTTAATAAATCATCCAAATACCTAGACGTCGAGTTAAAAACTTCAATAGCTTCAGATTGCTTTTCAACAGAAAGAGACATAATGAAGCCTCTTTAATAAAAGAACAATAACAAATCAGCCACAAAGGGGCGCAATTCGTACCCATCGGAATTCCTTCAATTTGTCTAAATAACTTAGTACCAAATCTTATATGAATATTGTCAATTAGAAATATGGCAGCTTCACACACTTTCTGACACTACCATAATGTGTAATTTTTATGCTCTTCAGAAGTGGAAAAAAAACATTTCTTACATTACATGCAAGATAGGGGGAATTTTCTCTATGGGGTGACCATCAATAAAACCATTAAGTGTTTCTTTTATTAGGTTATGTAGTGGTGTAGTATACAGTGATGAAAAAAAATCATACGTTGACAGACTGCAGAAATGCACGAAAACGTTTGAAGTTTAGTCTATGGATTATAATACTTTTTTTGTTTTTCAAAATATATGAAATTTTATGCTTTTATTTGAAAATAGAGTGTTTTAATTCATAGACTTATGTGCGTGTCTTCCCTGTGGAAAAATAATTTTGAAGAGTCCGGATTTTAGTTTATTTAAAATCTCATTTGCATTTTTCATTAGTCAATGATCTTTCATAGACTTTGTCGCAATATTTAAGCACATGCTTTTTGACAAGTTAACACTTTATAAAGTTAAGTAGTGGTACAAGAACATGAATTCGCAACAAACCGTGCTAGCCGAAACTAGCTAGCCTGGCCCAGAAAACATGCACACTCCATATTTTTCAATTCTGTGGTGTATTCCTTGCTTCCAAAGGATAACCCTTTTATAGAACATATTTAACTTCACTACAGCTGGTGTGTGGGAATGTGTGGCGGCGGTAAAACGTCTCCCTGCCCTACATCATAGTGTGGATTATATTTTCTTGTCCTTTGGGATCATTGATTCCATTGTGGAATTTTAAAAATATCTGAGTGTCACTTATGAGGCCTAATTGGCCGAAACTAGCTAGTCTGGCCCAGAAAACATGCACACTCCATATTTTTCAGTTCTGTGGTGTATTCCTTGCTTCCAAAGGTTAACCCTTTTATAGAACATATTTAACTTCACTACAGCTGGTGTGTGGGAATGTGTGGCGGCGGTAAAACGTCTCCCTGCCCTACATCATAGTGTAGATTATATTTTTTTGTCCTTTGGGATCATTGATTCCATTGTGGAATTTTGAAAATATCTGACGGTCACTGATGAGGCCTAATTGGCCGAAACTAGCTAGCCTGGCCCAGAAAACAGGCACACTCCATATTTTTCAGTTCTGTGGTGTATTCCTTGCTTCCAAAGGATAACCCTTTTATAGAACATATTTGTATTGTCTTTTGTGACGATTAGGTAACCGATATAGCATATTAAGCCTATCTTGGTCATTATTATCTGCAAGTTTCATGAAGAATGTACTAGAAAGGGTTGTCCTTTGGAAGCAAGGAATACACCACAGAACTGGAAAATATGGAGTGTACATGTTCTCTGGGCCAGACTAGCTAGTCTCGGCCATTTAAGCCAAATCAGTGACCCTCAAATATTTTAAAAAATCAATAATGGAATCAATGATCCCAAGGGACAAGAAAATAAAAACTACACTATGATGTAGGGCAGGGAGACCTTTAACGGCCGCCACACATTCCCAGACACCAGCTGCTCTGACATTAAATATGTTCAAGAAAGTGTTATCCTTTGGAATTAATGCGTAACTATATCAAATTTAGTGACACAGAGGCCTTTCTGATATTTAATCTTCATCAGTGTGTCTAAACCCCAAAGTTTTGAAACCGAAACGGATGACGGACAAGACCCGGCAAACACAGCACATCCCCCTCCGAGGACACACCGACCGACGTAGCTCATGAGACAGGTCAACTGGAGGCATCAGGCAAGAGACGCCTACCAGGGAACTTATAGGCGTCCCCCCTTGTTATCCTTTCGAAGCACAGAACTGGAAAATATGGACTGAAAAACTGAATAAGCTACGCTGTTCACATGGTCCACAATGACTATTTGGACAATGAAGGGGCATTACTCTTCTATTGTTCGTCCGACACATTTTTAAACTAATTCGTGCTTTTATACATGCAATTACTATCTGCAAATTTCATAAAGATCATACAGAAAATAAAGAAGCTTTGCTGTTCACAATGTCGACAATGGCCGTTTTGACAATCAAGGGGACATAGCTCGGCTATTGCTGGTCCGATCTGCCTGATTTTCGAACTCTTCCGAGAGTTTATGCTTGTCAGTGCTCTCTGCAATTTCCATGAATATACAACAGAAATGAGGAAGCTTCACTGGTTACAAGCATTTCCCATAGCAAGTCTATGGGACCTTTCAGTTGTCATAACAACCAAAGTTCTGGAGCTATTTTCCTAAATGAATATGCAAGTAATCCTTTACCATAGACACAGATAAAGTTTGGTTGAGGTCTGCTTGCAGGCTGCAAAGATATTTCAATTTGAAGGTGGAACATTCGTTTTTTGCTTTTGTTTTACGGCCCTTACAAGAGTATTTCACTCATATCGAGCCAATCGTTAATCAGAGGTGGGCAAAAACCGGAGTATCCGGAGATAAAACACCTGACCTTCCGTTGCAGATCTTGGCATCTCACATGTGACTCGAGCTACTGACAAGACGCTGTTTCATTATGAAAAAGTTATGTTGATGAGGCGATCCCATGAGAGCACACAGCATCCCTTTATTTTATACAATCCATTACGAAAACACGCCTATTCAAATACATTGCAAATTTTACCACCGAAAAATGGAAAATTTCAGATGAAATATTGCGATATTTTTCTTATTTCAGCTCAAAATTTAGATTGTGGGTACTCGTTAAAACCGCCTCATCGAGGCGGTTCTAACGGGTACCCACAACCTATATTTTAGAGCAGAAATAACAAAAATAAGGTTTACCACTGTAAACCCCAGTTTTGCTATATAAAAGTGGGGTTCAAGGTGGTCAAAATCATATAGGCCTGTTTTCGTGATGCGAACTTCGATGGCTCGAAACCTTTTGGGGCCATGAACATTTGTTTGAGACAGGGTAGTTCGAGCCATGGAGGGTTACTATTAGTGCCATACAAGGAGACATAATGGAGATAATAGTGGGATGATATCATTTCTGTGATCATTTCATAAATGTATGTTGTGTGTACTGTTACGAGCCAGGCGTAGCAGAAAGAAAAAGCAAACAAGCCTTTTGGAAAAATTTAATAAAATTTATTTACAAGTTAACTTTAACCTGTAGAAGTAAGAAAATTAAATGTACTTAGCTCTGTTATGAAATATCCTGAATGAATCTATTTTCCTTGGTCCCACAGAATGCACAGTCCAAAATGAAAAGTAATGTCCTTTAACAATCCAACACAGAATTTAGAAATAACTTTTCTTAAATGCCCAAACATCAAACTCCAAAGTCTGACTCAATGAGAAAAATCAAGCTCTTTTATAGACCCTAAGATTTCTCTAGAACATTCCAGAGGGCTGTGGAATAAGATGAGGTAATTTTCTAAAAATAATGCAAACCAGAACTTTCTGGAAGGCTCTGAAGTACTTTTCCTTGTAAACATGTTGTTTACAAAAATGAAATTAATCTGTGACTCAGTTTTCGAGAATATTCTATAAGAAGATTAACAAGATATTTATAGCACTATTAGGTCAACAGTGGGGTGAAAGTGGGAATCAGGAAAATACATTCTAATGCATAACACTCCCCCTCTTCGAGGAAAAGAAAGATTTATGTAATAAAGCTTTCTTTTGCTTTAAGAATAATAAAATATTGAGCATAGCATATACAATTACATGTATCTACAATCCACTGTAGTAGGAAAGAAAAACACAACTCCTGACACTGCTCAAGCTCTTGAAAGGGCATCAGGGATAATGTTATCTCTCCCTCTGATATGTCTTATGTCTAAATTATACTCTTGTAGCATAAGACTCTACCTGAGCAACCGCTGATTTCTGTTTTTCATTTTATGTATGAAAGTCAGTGGATTGTGATCACTGAAAACAACAATCGGTGCAGTAGTAGGGGTAAGATAAACTTCGAAATGTTGCAGAGCAAGAATCAGAGACAAGCACTCTTTCTCTTTGGTAGAGTAATTTCTCTGATGCTTATTAAACTTTTTGGAAAAGTAGCAAACTGGATGATCCAAACCATTTTCATCTTCCTGCAACAAAACACTACCTGCACCTACATCACTAGCATCTACAGCTACCTTAAACTCCTTTTCAAAGTTTGGTGCTAAGAGAACTGGTTCACTCTTGAGTATGGCTTTAAGTTTATCAAAAGCATTTTGGCATATTGCATTCCAATGGAATTTTGTTGTTTTGCTGAGCAAATTTGTCAAAGGCTCAGCAATGACAGAGAAATTATTACAGAACTTTCTGTAATAACCAGCCATACCAAGAAATCGCATCAGCTGTCTTTTGCACGTGGGTACGGGAAAATTTGAGATAGCCTCAACTTTAGCATCAATGGGTTTTACATGACCTTCACCTACAACATGACCTAGAAATGTCAAACTTGCATGGCAGAATTCACTTTTAGCAAGATTGATTGTCAATTTGGCATTACTCAGTCTATCAAAGAATGCTCGAATAGTCTCAAGATGTTGTTTCCACTGGTCGTTGTATATGATAGCATCATCGATACAAGCACTGCAGCCTTCCAGCCCCGCAATTACCATGTTTATTAAGCGCTGAAATGTTGCCGGAGAGTTTTTCATTCCAAATGGCATGACTTTATAGTTAAATAATCCGTATGGTGTTGTGAATGCCAAAACCCTCTATCAACATCACTGATCTTTTTGTCTACAGTATATGGACCATAATACCTGGCCTGCAACGATTTTCCTGGAATAGGCAAAAGAGCTAGTACCTTATCACCTGGTTTAAAATTCCTTTCTTTTGTCCCTATGTCATATAGCTGTTTCATTTTCCTTTGGACTGACTGAAGATTGGTCCGAGCAGCCTCACAAGCTTTTGAAAGTCTAGTTTTGAAATCAGACACATACTGAAGTAAATTGAGGGAGGTGTCATCATTGGAGAGAAATTTCTCTTTGAGAAGTTTCAAAGGACCACGAACAGTATGGCCAAATACTAATTCAAATGGACTGAAGCCAAGAGATTCTTGCACAGATTCTCTGACAGCAAATAAAAGCAGATGGATGCCTTCATCCCAATCCTTCTCTGTGTCAAAGCAATATGCTCTTATCATGTTTTTCAATGTTTGATGGAATCTTTCAAGGGCGCCTTGACTTTCAGGATGATAGGCTGATGACTTATACTGTACAATGCCAAGTTCATGCATTACTTGTTGAAATATTCCACACATAAAATTTGAGCCTTGGTCTGACTGAATAGATTTAGGAAGCCCAACAAATGTGAAAAACTTCACTAAGGCCTTGACGATTGTCTTAGTTTTGATATTTCTTAAAGGAATGGCTTCAGGAAAACATGTGGAAGCACACATAATGGTCAAAAGATATTCACAGCCAGACTTAGTTCTGGGCAAGGGACCCACACAGTCTTTAATTATTCGACTGAAAGGTTCATCAAAAGCAGGTAAAGGCTGCAAATGAGCCTTGGGTATAGTCTGATTGGGTTTTCCTACCATTTGGCATGTGTGGCAGGACCTACAATAATGAGAAACATCTGATTTTAACTCAGGCCAGTAAAAATGATTAAAAATCTTGTGATAGGTTTTATTTACACCTAAATGGGACTAGGACCTCAGATACTTCCTGCTCATCTAAAGCCCTTTCAAAGAAAGGCGAAATTTCAGGATCCTTGTGCTGCTCTATAGCTAGTTGAGACCCGGACATTTTGTCTTGGCCTAGATCGACAAATGAGTTATTCTCATGAAAAGCTGTCTGCTTATCAGGCTGGCTTGAAGACAGAGACCTTGTTATCTCGTCATTAAAAGACTGACCCAAAAAGGTATCAGTGAAATCAAAATCCTGTTTCCCATTAGTTTGCTTGGCCTTAAGTGCCATAGCCCTTGTGACTGCACAGGACGGATAAAGATCATGAATTTCCTGCTCAATGGGATCAGGTGGTTGATCAGTGCAAGGATTAGAAGTCAAAAGTGGGTTTACCACAACCTCATCTCCAGCTAAGTCATTGCCTAGCAATAAATGAACACCTTTAAAAGGTAAAGAAGGTCTAATACCAACAGCCACTGAACCGGACACATAGTCTGATGACAAATAAATATTATGAAGCGGAACATTAACAAATCCACATTCCACACCCTGAATAAGGACACTTTGGCCCAAAGAAGTCTTCTCAGAAAAAGGCAGAGAATCTGCTAGAATAAGAGATTGAGAAGCTCGGGTATCTCGTAAGATTTTGATAGGGGTAGGATGTGCATAACTGTCACCATTTAGTGACACAAAACCATCTGATAAGAATGGTTCATATATCTCCATAACTGAATTAGTCTCAGATATTTTGGTATCAGAAAGAGTTTCCTCCCTTACACAAGACTGTGGTTTTGGCCTTATAGAAGTCAAACCTGTAGGGTTACGTTCCTCTTGTCTTTCTCTTTCTTTTCTTCGCTTTAATTTTAAACATTCAGAGATCAAATGACCTGTATTTTTACAATAATAACAAACTACTTGAGATTGAGATAAGGGATTCTGGTCTTTGTTTTCCCCAGAAGGTTTGGAAAAATTTGGGCTTCTGTATTCACCAGAAGGTTTGGAAGGATTCTGGCTTTTATTTTCACCAGAAAGTTT
Source organism: Lucinisca nassula (assembly GCA_963580285.1). Lineage (NCBI taxonomy): Eukaryota > Metazoa > Mollusca > Bivalvia > Lucinida > Lucinidae > Lucinisca > Lucinisca nassula. The sequence continues at coordinate 78,038,376 of OY757024.1, read as the reverse complement.
GGGCAAAGTACCAGATGTATGGCTATAACTACCAGAGGGATTACTGGGATAGAATCTTGGACCTGTCTGTGGATTATAAGGTTTTCGAGGATAAGGCCTGTTCACAAATGAGACTTTATGAGTCAAAGCATAATCATCTGCCAAACGAGAAGCTTCCTCCAAAGTTTCAACCTGTCTCTCATCGAGAAAAGATTAAATGTCTGAATTTATGCACCGTTTGAACTCTTCAACAAGGATAGGTTGTCTAAGTTTGTCATGATCAGAGCCTACTTTTTTAGAAGAACACCACCTATCAAATAGCTGTTCTTTGGTTCGAGCAAATTCTACATGGGTCTGGGAAATTTCTTTTTTGCAATTCCTAAATTTCTGCCTGTAAGCCTCAGGGACCAACTCATATGCCTTAAGAATAAGCTCCTTGACCAGATCATAGTCTGAGCTTTGCTCGATAGTCAGCTGAGTGTAAATGTCTCGAGCCTTTCCGACAACAACGCTTTGCAAAAGTAAAGTCCAATGCTCTTTTGACCATTTTAAATTTTCTGCAACTTTTTCAAAATGCAAAAAATACTTATCTACCTCTTTTTCCTGAAATGGCGGAACTAATCTCATGTGCTTTGTGGCATCAAAATGACTACCAGAGTCAAAAACAGGGGTAGGTTTAACCCTATCTTGACCCTGGAGTTCCAATTCCTTCATCTTTAATTGAAAATGCCATTTTTCTCTTTCTATTTCTAGTCGCTTACCTTTTTCGAATTTTTCTTTCTGAAGACGTTCCTCCATTTCTAATCTTTCCATTTCCTTTTATCTCTGCATTTCTCTTTCCTTTTCCTTCTCTCTTTCTTCCATTTCTCTTTGCTGTTCCTTCTCTCTTTCTTCCATTTCTAACCTTAACTTCTCTAATTCAATTTGCCTTCCTATTTCAATTTGTCTCATTTGCAATTCAGTATGTGAAACCATAATGAGAGACAAAGCAGATGGATCGAAAAGTTCTTCTTCAACAAAAAACTGTACCAAAATATTCTTAATTTCATGCTTCTTCATGCTGGTTTTGATAGCAGTGACCCCATAATGGGAAGCAATTTCTAACAAGTCTGTCCTTTTGGCCAGATTAAACAACTCCTGAGTAGGCTGAGCCAAAAAGCTTCTCAAATCAAACGACATGTTTGCTTTTTGTTCGTTTTATAAAGTAAGTATGGTACTACAGATTGAGGTTAATTTGACAAAGTTTTTTTTTTTAATGACAAGCCCAACATAAATTTCACATGAAATGACAAGTACTATTTCACCTGAAATGACAATTCACATAAAATGACAATCCCCTATATGCCTATGGGGAAATACCTCTCTTTTGAAGCAACTGCCAAGTCTATACCCGATAAGAAATGACAATTACTTGCCTACAAATGAAATGTCAGTCCTAAAATGCTCAAAATGTTTTTATCCCGGACGAGCCCCGAATTTCTGTTACGAGCCAGGCGTAGCAGAAAGAAAAAGCAAACAAGCCTTTTGGAAAAATTTAACAAAATTTATTTACAAGTTAACTTTAACCTGTAGAAGTAAGAAAATTAAATTTACTTAGCTCTGTTATGAAATATCCTGAATGAATCTATTTTCCTTGATCCCACAGAATTCACAGTCCAAAATGAAAAGTAATATCCTTTAACAATCCAACACAGAATTTAGAAATAACTTTTCTTAAATGCCCAAACATCAAACTCCAAAGTCTGACTCAATGAGAAAAATCAAGCTCTTTTATAGACCCTAAGATTTCTCTAGAACATTCCAGAGGGCTGTGGAATAAGATGAGGTAATTTTCTAAAAATAATGCAAACCAGAACTTTCTGGAAGGCTCTGAAGTACTTTTCCTTGTAAATATGTTGTTTACAAAATTAATCTGTGACTCAGTTTTCGAGAATATTCTATAAGAAGATTAACAAGATATTTATAGCACTATTAGGTCAACAGTGGGGTGAAAGTGGGAATCAGAAAAATAAATTCTAATGCATAACAGTACTCCTTAGAATAGCCTCGATTCTAATGAGTACACACAATCTATATTTGCAAGATAAAAGAAGAAAATCTGCCAAAATTATCCCTAAATAGTATTTGGAGGAATTCCCTGTGGACTCAAGAACGGGTTCGACTCATCCATGGTAAACGAGCCATCGCGGTTCGAGCCATTGAAGTTCTACTGTATAAGCATTATACGTAACATTGCTGTGATAACGCTCAGTGGCTCGAACTACCCTTGGATCGGACAAAGTTTGATATCCAGAGGGGTTCCGACCCATCGCAGTTTCACTGTATATATGCATTACAAAAACACGCCTATACAAATACATTGTAAACTTTACCGCCGAAAAATCGAAACTTTTAAGATAAAAAATTGTGATATTTTTCTTATTTCTGCTCAAAAGATAGATTGTTGGTAGTCGTTAGAAACGCCTAATCGAGACGGTTCTAACGAGTACCCACAATCTATATTTAAGAGCAGAAATACCGAAAATAATGTTTGCCCCTATAAACCCCATTTTTACTGTATAAAAATGGGGTTCTAGGGGGTCAAAATTATATAGGCATGTTTACACGATTGGCATTTTGCATATTATACCCAATATCAGCCTCGACCAGCCTCGGGCCCTCGGTCTGATATGGGCGTCTAGGGCTGATATTGTGTATTATATGAAAATTGCCGCATGATAATCTCTATTTTATTTCCTATCATTAGTTCCCCCGCAACTTCTGACTAATACACAATGAAACACACTTAACGGGAACGGCCCTCGCCCATCGGGCCTTGAAGAAATAGATGGGCTGCATGATGCTTCCACACAGAGCTGAACCCGACCGCACACGAGTACTGATAAACTGCTTAGAGGATCTAACCCTGCCCAGGCAAAGCGGGGCGAGTCGGTTCGTCCATACGTATATACCTTATTTGTTTCATTGGGCGACAGCGCCTGAGATCTCATTTCATCTCAATGTCGGGTAAAAGTCCCTCAAAGTTAGAGGCAACGTCACCAAAATGACCTATACAGTGTTGACGGGGACGCTTAACCTCAAATCAAACAAAAACTTATCCGGTTATTACTTGAATATCCAGCAGTACATCGACTTACCGTGAGAGCGTTTTGGACTTTCTTGGAGTCTTCTTGTACTAATATCCGGGCATCTCCCTTTCCCTTGAAGCTGAAGGTAAAGTAGACCCGGGAAAAATTACCTATCGTTATAGCGCTCTGTGCCGTACCCGCTGAAAACCAAAATTGAACAACCACAATCAGAAGTATGGATATGGACCCATGTGGTGAGAGAAGGCTCAAATCAATCCGCGTGCATACTCAGTCATTACCATAACACATCCGTGTGATATAGTGCATTTTTCAAACCTCAAAAAAGTTTTTTTTTTCTGATGAAAATTTGTGATATTTTCCTTATTTCTGCTCCAAACATAGGTTTTGGGTTCTAACAAGTACCCACAACCTATGTCTCGGAGCAGAAATATGGAAAACAATGTTTACCCCCGTAAACTCCAGTTTTCTCTATACAAATTGGGTTTAGGGGGTGTTCATTTCAAGGACTTGTTCATGTGATGGAACAACCACAATCAGAAGTATGGATATGGACCCATGTGCTGAGATAAGGCTCAAATCAATCCGTGTGCAAACTCAGTAAAATAATCAAACATTTTTTTTGGGGTGTTGAAAACAGAGTTGGCACAATGAGGTTTTTAACACATTCAGAAAACAATATTGCCTTGCATAGAGTCTATGGTTAGTACTCGTAAGAGCCAAAATCACTTGATTCTTTTGCTTTTTTCGTCGTGGCTTTCGGCGATAGCTTTTTTTTCGATTCTTGAGCAGCATGACCTGCGAGAAGAAACTAGCTGAGCTGCTCCGCCCCATCGGTAAGGTATCAGACATCAGGCTTATATAATTTTCGCTTTATATTTTTCATTCGCACTGCTGAAATGTTAAAGGTGACGTAAAGACGAAATGATGGAAGATTGAAAACATATTCCGAAATTATCGATGACACCTTACATGACCCTGGCTTATGGCAACATGAAAACACGCCGGTTTGATGTTGACCTCCTTAAACCCAATTTTAAATAGAAAAAATAGTACAGTAAAAAATCATTGTATTGCTATCCTGATGCTGGTCATATCATTACTGACAATTTAAAAATTATACCTAATTCTAGGATACGAAATATAATTTCTAAAGGACCGAAATAGCGATTTCATTCTAACATTGATTTCAATAAGTGTAGAGATGAAATCGCTGCTGCCTTGAATGCATTTGCATTTGGTAATCGCTGGTGTAAACGAGAGTATGTTGAGCATAAAGCCCTGAAAGAATGGAAACTTATCATTCTGAAACTAGTAAACAAACGCATTTTTCTACTCTCAAAATACGAACTTATTACCTCCTTAACCTAATGCGTCTTTGCATTTGGTAATCGCTGGTGGAAACGAGAGTATGTTGAGCATAAAGCCCTGAAAGAATGGAAACTTAGCATTCTGAAACTAGTGAACAAACGCATTTTTCTACTCTCAAAGTACGAACTTATTACCTCCTTTACCTAATGAGACCTAATGCGTCACCTTAAACTAGGTATTCAAGAATTTTATAAGAAGTTTGTTTTGGCTCCAGCAGACAAGACCGCTAACAATTTCGTCGTTGTTTGACGGCTTTACTATGTTAACACTCTTCAGCAAGATCTTGGTGGTACTAAGGCCTAAGAACTGCAGCCTTTGGCTGTAGGGAGGGCTGTAATTGATTACCACATTTGTCATACAGCCACAAAGTTTGCTGTATGTGTTACAGACGGCCAAGACAAGCTTTCTTTGTTAAATTGGTTACCTAAACTTCATAAAAGACTCTACAAAGCAAGGATTGATTATTACAAATCAGGCTCTTGTACCACCACTGAACTTTCCGAAGTATTAACTTTATGTTTTACTGCCATCAAAAAACATGTGATTAAATATTGCGACAGAGTCTTTGAAAAATCAGGAGGTATCTGTTTTGGTCTATAAAAAATTCTAATGAAAATTTAAATAAATTGAAATCCAGACTCTTTCGTGCTTCAAGTCGATTTTAAGTTTTTCCACCCTTTTTACTACACTTCCTGGTATTCTTATAAAAGAAAAACTTACGGATTTAAATGAATGGACATTTCATAGGGAAGACTCCCGCTATATTGCATGTAATGTAGGAAGTAGTTTAGGTCGTAGTACCAAAGCGTTAATAAAAAATCATTAATCCATAGACAAACTGCAAATATGAATGTTCAGACCAACAGACATGGACTCCAGAAGAGTGTAATAAAGCGTTCTTGAATAGAAAGCATTACTTTGTAAGCAAGCTTCGCCCACCATGCCAGTCGGTCTGAACGAAGAAAAGGTGTAAATGCTGAGAAGGGTATGTCCGAGATTTTGGAAGTCTTCCTATGGCTTTCCATTGGCAAACATATCAAAAATAAGTCTGCAAATGGCAATATTGTACGGATCAACAAAATCATGATGCCTCCCATAGAAATTCTTACGTGTTGATACTAGTTTGGTTTTTTGATACCCCTGGCATAACAACCTGGTAGTGAGCACCCATGTTCCATAAAGTCCTGATACTTGGAACAGGCTCTAGCATAACGGATTGACTGTGAAACGTGAACTCCGTACGCTGATGCAGACGGGGAAGGTAAAGTGAACAATGGGGAAATTGAAGTCATCTCGTTTTTCACCTCTGAAGAGCATAAAAATATGCTTTATAGTCATGTCAGAAAGTTTGTGAAGCTTTCACCTTTCTACTTCACAATATTTACAGGTTTGGTACTAAATTATTTAGACAAGTTGTGGGTATTCCGATGGGTACGAATTGCGCACCCCTTGTGGCCGATATGTTCTTGTTTTTTTTATGAAAGAGACTTCTGAAAACCAATCTGAAATCATTGAAGCCTTTCGCTCGACTTCTGAATATTCGGATGACTGGTTAAATATCTATAACAACTATTTCGATGTTATGATCCGTCAGATTGACCCCAAAGAACTTCAGTTAAATAAATCAAATTCTTCTGCTACTGAGGCCCTGGTTTTGGATTTACATCGATCTTTTGTAGAATCCTGCCAAGTTTATGATAAACGCGATGATTTTGGTTTTGAGATGATAAATTTTCCTTTTTTGGACGGTGATGTTCCTCGTGCGGCATCCTATGGCGTTTATATTTCACAGTTAATTCGATTTGCCCGAGTGTCTAGTCAAGTAACTGACTTCAGCACTAAATAAGGTGTTAACTGCTAAACACCTTAATCAGGGTTATCGGTATCAAAAACTACGAAAAGCCTTTTCAAAATTTTATAGACGTCAATCCGATTTGATTACAAAAGTCAATGTTGAACTCAAATCTCTTCTGCAACATGGTCTATCGGAACCCGAATGGTATGGTGACTTAGTATTTAAATATAGCAATGACTTCAGAAACCAATTTCGAAAAATCATTCTTTGATATAAAATAAATTGGGTACTACATAAATGTTATACGACAGACTGCATGCATGGGAGTTAACCCAATCACGGTTGACAACTTTGCTTCGCTCTTTTATTCCACGCCGATGGGTTAGACCCCAGATTCTATGACGGTCTCAGCGTAAAGGCTTACTGAGAATTAAAGAGAATATAATTTTATGTAATGTTGGTTGGTGCCTGATACTCTCTCTCTGGCCGGGCCTGTCGGTGTCTAACTGTTGGGGTTTTTTGGCTCATGCGTTTCAGTGGCTTCATGCAGTCGAGTCCTTATCGTTGTTTTATCTCTGTGGTTATTTGATTTTTGTGTTCTCGGAGTTTTGCACTGATGAGTTATGAGGCCTCCATGCGCACTAAACAAATTATTTGTCTAAATCGCGACGGAAGTAAGGGCGAGGATTGCGGCCGCGTTAAATCGATTTAACCCCCAACCAACACTGGAATTCGTCTCTCTGACCGTTCCAAAGCAGTTCTTTTGTCTCGGCTGATTTTTGTTATGGTTTGTCGGTGTGTGTTTGTGTCGTTTACATTTTTGTTTGGATAGCCAATTGGCCTTTTTGTGGGAAAGTGACTGTCTTTTTGGCTTTCCGCTATTGCTGCTTCCATTCGGGTCTGATTATTTCATGTTTGTGTTTCTATCCCTTTGGCAGCCCCCGCCCATTGGGGTTTGAAGAAATAAATGGGCTGCAAGATGCTTCCACGCAGAGCTGAATCTGACCGAACACGAGTACTGGTAGAGGGTTTAAGCGTGCCCAGGCAAAGAGGTACGAGTCGGACCGCCCATGCTTATAAACCCTTTTGGTTTCATTGGGCGACAGGGCTTGAGATGTCATTTAATTTCAATTTCGGGTAAAAGTCCCTCAAAATTGGAAGCAACGTCTCCAAAATGACAATTATAGTGTTGACGGGGACGTTAAACATCAAATCAAACAAAAATAGTTCCCTTTGGTGTCTCTGATGGGAGCTGCGGGTTAATTGTATCGATTCCTGTTCATTGCTTTTTCTTTGTTATTTGGTTTTACGCAGCTGACTTAGCAAAGTAACACACATTTTTAAAGAAACAACCGAATAAATGCATAAGAATGGGGATAACTGTATTGAAAATTTCATTTGGGGAGGTAAATCCTCTGTTTTACGGTCGGAAATTTCGTTTTACGGCGACGCGCATGGCGGAGCCGTAAAACGTAACTTGCGACCGAAAAACCAGTGATTTACCTCCCCAAATGACAATTTTCAATACCGTTATGCCCATTCTAATGCACTTATTCGTGTGTTTTGTTAAAAATTGTACTATTCTGCACAAAGCGGAAAGCTCTGTGAGCTGCGTAAAACCAAGTACCAGCCAATAAAAAGCGATGTTACGTGATGACGTCGGGTTTTCGACAGTATATCGCAGAATATACTGTCGCAAATTTCTGACGTTATCCAATCAGACGTCGCGTTAATTCCGCAAGTGCATTAGAATCTGCGATATACTGTCCGAAACTCGACGTCATCATGTAACGTCGCTTTCCATCAAGTTGGCCGGTATTTGTTTATACGCAGCTAACAGCGCTTGTCGCTTTGAGCAAAATAGCACACAGTTTTAAAGAAAACAAACGAATAAATGCATTAGAATGGGACTAACTTATTGAAAATTTCATGTGGGGAGGTAAATCCTCGGTTTTACGGTCGCAAATTCCGTTTTACGGCTACGCTGACGCGTCGCCGTAAAACGAAATTTCCGACCGTAAATCCCCCGATTTACCTCCCCCTGTTACAATTTTGAATACAGTTATCCCCCTAATTTAAGGTTCCTGAAAACTTTTTTTTCCGATAGCTTCAGCTGACAACAATTTAGGGATGACTTTTTGTTTAGAAAAACCACCTGATCTTTCATTGCAGAACTTGCGTCTCAAAGCAGTGAGAGACCTAATGATTAAAGGCATTTATTCTGTAACAGTAAAACACACCGTGTGTTCATAATTGTGTTATTGCCCCTTGTGGTATACTATCTATAGTAGATCAAAGGCGGCCCCTAACAGGGGAATTAGTAGCTCTTGTTGAGTCCCCTGACTGAGGCACATAAGGGGAAAATCAATAATGTACACTCCAGTCAACAGTTAGTAAATTATTGATTTTCCCCAAGGAGAACCCTTACCTGTTGAAGACAGAGGACTTGTCTTCAGTCAGGTCTGAGGGCTACATAATATTATGCAATGAAATGATAGTCCCGGCTATGCCCGACTGGGCACCAGGCGGACATCTACGGAATATTGACCGATGCTTGGTCGGCTAGTAACTATCGCTAGGAGTACGGTCGACGTTTTGCCGTTAACTTGCCGTAAACCGGCCGATTTTCGCCCGCGTAAATGCCGATGCTTCCCAACAAAATATCTGGCAGACACCGTCCGATTTGCGGCAAATGACCCTTCAGCCCCCGCTTGGCATACTTTGTGCCAGAATCCGGCCAGATCCCGCTTCCGATCCTCTCTCGATTTGGACAGCTCAGCAGAACATCACATCTAGTATAGCTCGGCCGTGGTTCACCGATCTGGACAGCTCGGCATACCACCACATCTAGTATAGCTGGGCTGGGGTTCATCGAATTTGTGACCGAGGCAGAATTAATCATCTCAATGAGTATATGTGCTCACTCGAATTGCCTCAGTCGCCTCAAAGAGGCGATTCTAGTGAGTACACACAGCATACCATTATATAACAGATGGTTGCAAATGTATCCCTAAACTGTCCCATTTATGCGGCCTGACATGGCGTTATGAAATCACGAAAACACGCCTATATGATTCTGATCCCCTTGAACCCCCTTTTAATACTGTAAAACTGGGGTTTACAGGGGTAAACCTTATTTTTCTTATTTCTGCTCTACAAAATAGATTGTGGGTACTCGTTAGAACCGCCTTGATGAGGCGGTTCTAATGTGTATCCACAGTCTATATTTTGACCAGAAATAAGGAAAATATCACAATTTTTCATCCTGAACTTTAAGATTTTTTTTCTGCAAAGAATTTACAATGTATTTGCATAGGCATGTTTTTTTTTTTTTTTTTTTGTTTTTTTTTCGGTTATGATCCATTGCCAGAGATTCGAACTATCCCTATTTCGAACAAATTACCACAATATCAAAGGTGTTCCGAGCTGTACTTACATCCGGTTCTTCCGTCAGAAGGAATGCTTGTAGTTATCAAGAACTTGCCAAACTTGTTGTTTCTGGAGGGAGTTGTATATTCATTTAGACCATCTATACCTGGGTAAGATAAAAAAGGGATGTCAAGCTAGTATACGGCGCGCATTTGAGATAACGCGTACTTTCTCTGCAGTACTTATAAAAACAAAATCAAAGATATGTTTCAAGAAAAGTCAGCCTATACTGTTTTTTTTTTATTTTTGCTTTTATTATTTTCATTATTATTACCATTATTATTATTTATGCTCTAAAACTAGATTGTCGATGCTCCTTAGAACCACCTCAAAAGAGATGGCAACATTCCAATTCCAATTAAGAATATGCAGTGTATACATCGATTTCTAATCTTCACTGTACATATAGCTGTACTTAAAAATGTCACTGTAGACCAAAACATGAGAACATTATCTCACGCAGCTGTACGTAAAAATGTCATTTTAGAACCGTAACAGATAGCATTATCTCACATAGCTACAGGTAAAAATGTCATTTTAGACACATCAAAGAAAACATTATCTCACATAGCTGTACGTAAAAAATGTAAGACCCATGAAAGAAAGCATTTTCTCACATAGCTGTACATAAAATTGTCCTTTAAGATCCATGAAAATAAGCATTACCTCACATGGCTGTACATAAAGTTGTCATTTTAGACACATAAATAATAGTTCGTTTGTCATTACTGACAATGACTAATCTTAATCATATTTGAGAAATGTTACTATTTGAGTGTTCTCAGATGGCTGATGAGACCGATTCTAACTTTGAACTGTCTGTTGCAAATAGTGCAACATAGGCTAGAGGGAAACAACTCTGGTGGTGATGCCTAAGCTCTGGCGTTGCGCTGTGCACGTTTCCGCTCAGCTTCACTGATTATTTTTGCCTCATATTCATTGGCACCCCTTTTGATGAGACCTCGCCACTTTGCTCTGTCCTGTGCAATTTGTTCCCACGACTCTGTTGGAATGTTGAAGTCCCTGAAGGAGGCTATGAGGGTGTCCTTGTAGCGCTTCTTCTGACCGCCTTGGGAGCGTTTGCCCATTTCTAGTTCTCCATAGAGAATTTTCTCTGGCAAACGTTCCTCAGGCATTCTGGTAACATGGCATGTCCATCTTAATTTTGCCAATTTCAGAAGAGTATGTCTGTACACTTTGCATCCCTGCCCTGTTCAGGACTTCCGTGTCTGGAATCCTGTCTTGTCACTTAATCTTTAAGAGTTTTCTTAGACAGCTAGTATAAAAGTGAATCAGTCTTTTGGCGTGCCATTGGTAAACTGTCCATGTTTCACATGCATACAATAGTGTTGGCAGCACCACAGCTCTGTAGATTTTCAGTTTTGTGTCAAGTCTGATTGCACTTCGATCCCAGACACTACCACGCAGTCGGCCAAATGCTTCACTAGCTTCGGCAATCCTGGCATTGACTTCATCATCAATGTGCACTGCTCTTGACAGTGTGCTCCCAAGGTAGGTGAACTTGTCTACCACTTGCAATCTTTGACCTTTCACTGTGATGGTGGGCTCTTTGTACGGCTTACCAGGTGATGGCTGATGGACTACTTCATTCTTTGTTATGCTGATTGTAAGATCATAGCTATCACAGGAGTCGGATACTTGATTTATACCTTTTTGCATCTTCTCTTTTGTAGGGGCACCTTTTGCCATGCCATCTGCAAAGAGGAACTCATCTAACACCTCTGTCTGCACCTTGGATTAGGCTTGCAGCCTTCTGAGATTGAAAAGCTTCCCATCAAAGCGATACCTAATAGGTATGTCATTGTCACCATCCTGGAAAGCATCTTTGAGCATGGCAAAAAACAGCATGCTGAATAGTGTTGGCGCTTGCTTGACTCCGTTTGTCACAAGGAATGGATCTGAAAACTCACCATCATTTTGGATCCATGCAAGCATACCATCGTGGAACTGTCCCACCATTGCTATGAACTTGGTTTGACATCCATACTTCACCATGATCTTCCAAAGGCTCTCACGACTGACTGTGTCAAATGCTTTGGTGAGGTCAACAAAGGTCATGTATAGGTCCATGTTCTATTCCTGGGATTTCTCTTGCAGCTGCCTTGCTGTGAAGATCATGCCAATTGTTCCTCTCTTCTTCCTAAACCCACACTGGCTTTCTGGTAGAAGCCCTGAATGTTCAAGACGCTCATTTAGTCGGTTAAGTACGACTCTTGCAAGGACTTTCCCAGCAATTGACAATAAAGAGATACCACGGTGATTGTCACAGATCTGGGATTCCATTTCCATTTGAATAGGTGGATAATTGACGCATTCTTGAATTCATTGGGTGATAGTTTCTTTTCTCCACATAATGTGTAATAGCTTTGTCAATTTCTTTGCAAATGGAGTACCTCCTGCTTTGTAAATCTCAGCAGGTATTGCATCTGGTCCTGGAGCCTCGCCAGATTCATGAGGTTTTAATGCTTTCACGGTTTCAGTAACGGCTGGGAACTTGTCAAGCAGCAGATTACATTCAACTTGTGATAATCTGTTGATTGCATCATCATTGATTAAGAACACTATCAAAGTGCACGGTCAAGCTTTTCAAGATAGCATCTTTGTCAGTCAGAAAACAAGTTCCATCCGCACTGATGAGAGGAGTTGCTCCAGAGCTCTTGGGACCATAAGCAGTCTTTAGTGCATCAAATAACTTCTTCATATCCTTTCTGTCTGCAAAGGACTGGATTTCATCAGCCTTGTTGCTGCGCCAGGAGTCTTGCATGTCTCCGAGTCTTGTTTGCACTGTCTTGCATATATCTGAATAGGCAGCCTCGTTAGATACTGAGCTGGTATCACTGAGGCATGCCTTGTGTTTTTAGTGCTTCTCTTCAAGTAGTCCCTGGATTTCTTCATCATTCTCGTCAAACCAGTCTTGATGTTTGCGAGATACTGGACCTAGGGATTCCATTGCTGAAGAGTGAACAGTGTCTCTGAAGACTTTCCAGTTCTCTTCAGGATCATCTGTACTGAATTCCATTGCATCTAGTCTGCTGCAGACGTCATGGGTGAAGGCTTGCCGCTTGCTGTCTTGTTTCAGTTTAGAGACATCTAGTCTCTTGGCCACTTTCTTGCCTTGTGGTCGCCGTGTAGGCTGGACACGCAGGTTGAATTTGTTGACAACAAGCCTGTGATCTGTCCAGCAGTCCGCACCACACACAGTCTTTGTCACTCTGACATCCTATCTGTCCTTCCTTCTAACTATGACATAGTCAATGAGATGCCAGTATTTGGAGCGAGGATGCATCCATGTTGTCTTGTTCGAGTTGGCAGACAGAAGCCTGTGTTGGTGATCAGCAGTTCATGCTCTGTGCACTTCCTCAAAAGGAGAAGGCCATTGCTGTTGCACTTTCCAACTCCTTCATTCCCTATCACACCTTCCCAGGTTTGGTTGTCTGTGCCCACTCTAGCATTGAAGTAGAAGTAAAACAAAGATCAGGAATTGATACAATTAACTTACTCCACCCATCAAAGACACCAAAGGGAAAGAAATACAAGCATTAAGCGACCAGACCATAATGGAAACCTAAACAAAGGAAGGCCATAAAGACAGTTACTTTCCCACAAAATGGCCATATGCCCATCCAAAATTAAAAGACACAAGTGATACACACAGTAAGTAACAAACAACAACATAAATAAATCGCAACAGAAGAACCGCTTTGGAACGGTGAGTGGAAAGAATTCCACGTGGGGGGGGGGGTTGAAGTCTCCCAGGATGATGAGTTTGTGTCCCCGGGGTGTAGCAGAAATCACAGAGTCCAAATCATCATAGAACTTGTCTTGACCTCATCTGGGGTTTGTCATTGTGGATGCATAGGCACTTACAATAGCTGCATGCCTCTTACCAGATAGGGTAGTCTCAGCGTCATCAGGCGGTCATTTATGCTTTTTGGAAGTCGCTTGTTGACAAGGTTTGATTTGATTGCGAAGCCTACTCCTGCTTCCCGTCGCTCTTGTTTTTTTGCGTCCAATCCAGTAGAAAGCGTAGCCAGCACCCACTTCTTTTATTTGCCCTTCCTTTGCAAGGCGAGTCTCGCTCAGAGCTGCAATCTCGACTTTGTATCGATTAAGTTCTCTTCCAACTAGAGCTGTTCTACGCTGTGATTTGTCTTAACCAGCACTATCCATTAAGGTGCGCATATTCCATGCGCCAATTTTTAAAGGTATCACGGTTATCTTCTTTTTTGTTCGACCACTAGAAGGGTTCCCTGCTGATCGCGGTTAACCAGCCAAGGATTTTTGAAGCGGGCAATTGTTTAGGGCACCTTTTCTAGCCCCTTCCCCATGCTAAGGGGGTGAGCAGTGCGATCCTAAAAAGTCTGCTCAGTCACTCAGTTCGGCTGCCGAATTCCCCATACTGCTTCATTCTTAAGGAAAGCGACCATATAGAACCAAGCCGCCGTATGCAGATCCGCAACTACAGCTTCCAGTGTATCCTCACCTGCTGCTTCGCCGCTCGCCCATCACCACAGGGCTTTTAGAGGTTCATGCATACGTGTGCCTGCAGTGCCCTCACTGTGGCGGGTCTATAGAGTACCCACTACCCATGTCTTGGAACAGAAATTTAAAGAAATAGTGTATACCCACGTAAAACCAAGTTTTCTCTATATAAAGTTGGGTTTGGCGCAGTGTTCATTTCAAGGTCTTGTTCACGTGACGGAAAGCATTATCTCACATGGGTGCATCATCCATATGATGAAAATAGCATTACATGTATATGATTTTTTTTTTTTTTGGTTTGGGTTTTACGGCCCTTTCAAGATTATTTCACTCATATCGAGCCGATCGTTGATCATAGGTGGGCGAAAACCGGAGTACCCGGAGAAAAACCACCTGACCTTCCGTTGCAGAACTTGGCGTCTCACTACATGTATATGATACAAGTATACATATATTTAAAGTACAATACGTACATAAAAATATTGTTGGCATGGACTTGTCTGGCATAGAGGATCTTACATGAGTGTTCATGTATTATTGAATTTATTAAACGAGTTGAGGAAAAGGGATAAAATGCGAGGCTTTGCCGAGCATTTTACCCCTTTTTCTCAACGACTTTAATAAATTCAAAAATACCGTCATGAGCACGAATGCAAGATTCTATTTATTATATGACATTTACACGAATTGTTTACAAAAATGTCAATATTCCGCCATTAGTTAACGCCACGTCTTTAAGGACGTCGTACATGTAACTTTACGAGGCGTATCTAACTAATTTGCATATATAATCCACTGGCGGATTATCGAAAGTTTATGACATGGCACTATTACTCTCAGACGCGACGTCATATGATAAGTTTAAAGTAATGTACATGTTTTCCTATATCAAGCAATGACTGACGAATTGAGCTACGGTGAGCAAGCAGTGTGTGGAAAAAAAAATCACACACTGTCATTAAAAAGGGATATAGTGTTAAAGATAGCGGGAGTCTGTTCTACATGTATACTTACATTTAGCTAGGAATATGAGCCATAAACAACTTAACCAAATCCACTTATAAAACATCATACTGTCCGTCTGTGCGTCTATTTTAAGAAATAGTATTTATTTTCGAACTCCAAACTTCTCGTTTCTCCATCTGAAAGTATATTTGATAATAGACATAAACGGAGCATGGCAAAAAGGGCACTCTGATTTGTGCAGAATTTGGAGGCTCTGATCAGCCTGCGCATTCGAAGTAATCCAGCGTAGTGTGATATGACCGTTCAAAATTACGGACCAAAGCCCGCTAAGATGAAAACAACGTTCACCTTCGTCAGGATGCGCATTTTTGCGCAGACTGATATCAGACTTCGGTTACTTCTATTTACCATGCTTTGGCGAGTGACAAAAATGTTGTTTCGCGGCAAGCCATCCTCGGCAAAACCAACGTGTGCGACAAATCTTTAAAGTCTCTGCAAATGGCGTTTGAAACAACGACCCTCGGCATAGAGGGCCATTAATTATATAAACATGTATCAAAACACCAGCAACAACAACAGCAACAACAAAACGTGTTTCCGGAAATGTTATCCCAGTGAAAACTCTGATCAGCCTGGGTGAATGCGCAGTCTGATTACATCATAAAAACATGCCTATATAATAATGACACCCCCCCTTTAATCCTACTTTTATATAGTAAAACTGGTGCTGTGCCGTGTGGCGGTGTAGCGTGAGATTATTGAACCCGTGAGATTCTTCAGTCGCACCGGAAGTGGCTGAAATCCCTCACGGAGGGGTGTGAGAGAATTCAGCCGTGAGAATTGTAATACGATAACTCTATAAGAGACTGGGGTAGCGAAACTCTCTTAGTATATTAAATGATAAATTATGCTGGCACATTAATTATCCCCACTTTTTCGAATGGTCTTCGTCGTCCGTCCGTCCGTACGTACGTACGTCCGTCCGTCTTACCGGATAACTTCTCCTAGACGCTTATAGATAGAAACTTCAAACTTTGGGAACTGATAGATCTTTGATCTGAGGAGTGCATGACACTTTCGGAATTTTGATCACACACCTAGGGGTGGGGCCTGCGGGGGGGGGGTCAAAAATCAAAATTTCCAGAACATTGTCGTGTAATATATCAAAGCGAACGGCATGATGAGTAGAAAACATTATAACCAAAGAGGTCACCAGAGGTCAAAAACTGATTTTGACCCCTTTACCCACACACATTGCTGTTACCGGATAACTCCCCCTAGACCGTAAAAGATAGAAACTTGAAACTTTGGGAACTGTTACACCTTTGGTCTAGGGAGTGCATGACACTTTCGAAATTTTGATCACACCCCTAGTGGTGGGCCCAGGGGGGTGGGGCCCGCGGTGAATCGTGGGGATATGCGATTGCGTGCCATCGACTGCGCGATTCTAGTTAAACTTTAATTTTCTGCTGGAGAAGCCGATCTTAGTAAATTAGAAGCTGTGTTACTGGTGATTTTACCAAGCCCCGATTGGCGGGAGCCCAATGACAAACAGATATTATAGAATGTAGGAATAAAGAAAACTATGTCAAGCTGAACTTATATTTGTGTCCGGCTTGATCAAAGCCAAACTGCAACGCCCGAGATCACTCAGGGCGACTGGACTTAGGGTTAAAATGGTCCGTATTCATAGTGGTGCTGATTATCCAATTACAAAAAAAAATAAAAAAATAATAATAATAAAAGAAAAAGAAAAAAGAAAATAAAAAACTGTAGGGACATTTCATGTTTGTTTTTATTGTTTGATTTGAGGTTTAACGTCCCCGTCAACACTATATAAGGTCATTTAGGAGACGTTGCTTCCAATGTTTCCCGACAATGAGATGAAATGACATTTCAAGCCCTGTCCCCCAATGAAACCAATAGGGTTTATGAGCATAGTCGGTCCGACTCGCACCGCTTTGCCTGGACAGGCTGAGATCCAATAAGCGGTTTACCAGTACTCATGTGCGGTCGGTTTCAGCTCTGCGTGGAAGCCTCGTGCAGCCCATCTATTTCTTCACGTCCCGATGGGCGGGGGCAAGCTGACTTCGTACTTCTAACTTCTGCTTTGACGTTGTTTAGGTAGGTAGGTAAGTAGGTATGCGGTTTGGTGGCTAGATAGGTAGGTAGATGGGTGGCTGGGTAGGTAGATAGATAGGTTGGGTTTGAGGTTAAACGTCCCCGTCAATACTATATATGTTATTCGGAGACGATGCTTCCAATTTCGTGGGACCCGACTTTGAAATAAAAGGACATCTGAGTGACAAACTCATGCTGTCGAGTCCTTACCGTTGTTTCATCGCTGTGGATTGACTTTTGTGTTCACGGAGATGCTGCACTGATGAGTTAGGAGGCCTTTATGCAGACTGAACAAATTATTTGTCTGAATCGCGACGGAAGTAAGGGCGAGGACTGTGACCACGTAAAATCGATTCATGCCCCCCCCCCCTGCCCCCCGGCGGTTCTTCTGTCGCGGTTGATTTTTGTTATGCCTTGTCTTTGAGTGTGTGTACCGCCTATATTATTTTGTTTTGGCTAGCAAATTGACCATTGAAACTAACTGTCCTTTTGGCTTTCTGCTATTGATATTTCCATCAGGGTCTGTGGATTAATTGTATTGATTCCTGATCATTGCCTTCACTTCTATTTTACGTACGATCCTACCTACTACCCACCTATCTACCTACCGGCCTGCCTACCAACATCACCACCATCCTACCTATCGAAACATATATACCAACTTCCCTACCTACCTGCGATCCTGCCTACATACCAACCTACCTACGAACCTATCTACATTCCTACCTACCTCGCCAACAACCCACACCTACTTACCTACCTACCTATACATATGTACACCTTTCTCCCTACCCACCCAGCCACACACACACCACACCTACCTTCCTTCTACGTATGTACGTACGTACGTACCTACGACGTCGAAGTTAGAAGACAGAAGTTTTGAAGTTAGCGAAAAGAATAAAAAAATAGAAGTTAGAAATAAGAAGTTCGAAATTAGAAAATTAATGTCTGTCTGTCTGCCTGTCTGTCTGTCTAACTGTCAGTCCGTCCGGCCGTCAGTCCGGACCTACCCTCCTATCTACCTATACTAAGCCACTCTACATACAAACAACTCTACATACATACCACCCTATCTACCCTATCTACCTACCTACCTACCTACTTAGCTACATTCTATCTACCTATATATACACCTATCGATATACGTACGTACATACCAACTTACCTATATGCCTACCTACAAAATCATATATAACTACGATCCTACCTACCTACGATCCTACCTACGACCGTCCTACCTACCTACATCATCATCATTCCACACC
Organism: Lucinisca nassula; assembly: GCA_963580285.1. NCBI lineage: Eukaryota > Metazoa > Mollusca > Bivalvia > Lucinida > Lucinidae > Lucinisca > Lucinisca nassula. The sequence continues at coordinate 78,019,858 of OY757024.1, read as the reverse complement.
TACCTACCTACATTATAACCACCCCACAGCTACCTACATACCTGCATACCACTCACTTACTTACCAAAACATACATACGTACGACCCTAGCTACCTACGATCCTACCTACGATCCTACCTGCCTGCATACCTACGGTCTTCCTCCATCTGTCCCTCGCTACCTACCCACCTACCTACCTACCTATACCTACCACATTACCATCCCGCACCTCAATGTCGGGTAAAGGTCCCACAAAATTGGAAGCAACGTCTCCAAAATGACCTAAATAGTGTTGACTGGGACATTAAACCCCCAATTCAAACAAAACATACCTACTTAGTTACATTCCTCCACCTATACGGCTACATACCTTCCTATCGATATACGTACGTAATACCGACATACCTACATTCCTGCCTGCCTACCTACCTAACAAAACATCTACGATCCTATCCACGACCTTCCTATAGATCTACCTACCTATCCATCGCCACCAGCCCAAACCTACCATTCCTACCTCATCAAGCAAACAAGCCTGTATAATTTTGATCCCCTTAAACCCACTTTTAGATAGTAAAACTGGTGTTTACAGGGGTATTTATTATTTGTCTGATTTCTGTTCAGAAACATAGATTATGGGTACTCGTTAGAACCGACGCGCCGAGGCGGTTCTAACGAGTACCCACAATCTATGTTTTGTGCAGAAATAGGAAAAATATCAGGAGTTTTATCTGAAAAAATTCGTTTTTTGGTTGTAAAATTTTGTCAATATATTTGAATAGGCGTGTTTTCGTGATATACCTACCTACATGCATACCTCCACTCTACCTACCTGTCGCAACCGCCCATCGGGGCTTCAAGAAATATATGGGTTGCATGATGTCTCAACGAAGAGCTGAAACCGACCGCACACGAGTACTGGTAAACCGCACAGAGGCTCTAAGCCTGTCCAGGCAAAGCGGCCGGAGTCGGACCGTTCATGCTTATAAACCCTATTGGTTTCATTGGGCGATAGAGCTTAAGATGTCATTTCATCTCAATGTCGGGCATAAGTCACACAAAAATGAAAGCAACGTCTCCAAAATGACCTGTACCGTGATGACGGGGACGAGAAACCTCAAATCAATCAAACAAACAAAGTCTATCTACCTAACTTCCTACCTACCTACAACGTCGAAGGTTGGCCCCCGCCCATCGGGGCTTCAAGAAATAGATGGGCTGCATGATGCTTCCATGCAAAGCTGAAACCGACCGCACACGAGTACTAGTAAATCGCATAGAGGCCCTAAGCCTGTCCAGGCAAAGCGGTCGGAGTCGGACCGTTCATACTTATTATCATTTCATCTCAATGTCGGGCATAAGTCACACAAAAATTAAAGCAACGTCTCCAAAATGACCAGTACCGTGATGACGGGGACGTTAAACCTCGAATCAAACAAACAAACAAAGTCTATCTACCTAACTACCTACCTACCTACAACGTCGATGGCCCCCGCCCATAGGGGCTTGAAGAAATATATGGGCTGCATGATGCTTCCACGCAGAGCTGAATCCGGCCCGCACACTAGTACCGGTAAACCGCTTAGAGGTTCTAAGCCTGTCCAGGAACCGCGGTGCGAGGCAGACCGCCCATGCTAATAAACCCTATTGGTTTCATTGGGCGTCAGGGCTTGAGATGTCATTTCATGTCAATGTCGGGTAAAAGTCCCACAAAATTGGAAGCAACGTCTCCAAAATGACCTTTACAGTGTTGACGGGGACGTTAAACCTCAAATCAAACAAACAAAAACCTACAACGTCGAAGGTTGGCCCCAGCCAATCGGGCTTGAAGAAATAGATTGGCTGCATGATGAATCGAAAGGTTAAAAGAAACAATCTAAAACCCCGATCAGGATCTCTTTTTTCCGAACCTACGCCCCCCGCTCATTTGGGCTTGAAGAAATGGACTGCATGATGCTTCCTCGCAAGCTGAAACTGACCGCACAGGAGTACTGGTAAACCGCTTAGAGGATCTAACCCTGCCCAGGCAAAGCGGTGTGAGTCGGCCCGTCCATGCTTATTAACCCTATTGGTTTCGTTGGGCGACAGTGCTTGAGATGTCATTTCATCTCAATGTCGGGAAAAAGTCCCACAAAATTGGAAGTAGCGTCTCCAAAATGACCTATACCGTGTTGACGGAGACGTTAAATCTTAAATCAAACAAAACAAACAAACAGACAACGTCGAATGAAGAAGTTAAAAGTAAGCCTAATCTACCTACCTACCTACCTGCCAATCCAGCCACGCACCCACCAGACCATTCACCCTACCTGCATACCTACGTACCTGCCTACCTAGCGATGAAGCCCCGGTTGGTGGGGTCGAGTTTGATTGGTGAGCAGGGTAATCGGAAAGAAGGTATCAGGAAAAAAAGTATCGGAAAAAAGTATCAGTTTTGGGTAGGAAAAAAGTATCTGGAAAAAAAGTATCAGTTTTAATCAGATTTGCTTCTGATGTTACAAGGATATGATGATTAGGATCCTTTTGTATGTTTTTGTTTGTTTTTCAGTTTAATAATCAATTTTGCAACCTATCTCTGTAATCCTTGCCTTATAAAAGGGACGAGAGGTCACTTCATCGCAATGTCTGGTAAAAGTCCAAAACGACATATATAGTGCAGACGGGGATGTTAAACTTCCAATTAAAGAAACTAAAGTGTGCAAGTCAGACCTCCATGCTCATGAACCCTATTTGGTTTCATTGGACGGCAGAGCTTGAGATGTCATTTCATCTCGTTGTCGGGTAAAAGTCCCACATATTGGAAGCAACGTCTCCAAAATGACCTATATTGTGTAGATGGGGATGTTAAACCTCTAATTCAACAAGCTAAAGTGTGCAAGTCGGACATCCATGCTCATGAACCCTATTTGGCTTCAATGGGCGGCAGGGCTTCAGATGTCATTTCATCTCAATGTCTGGTAAAATTCCCACAAATTGGAAGCAACACCTCCAGAATGACCTATATAGTGTAGATGGGGATGTTAAATCTGTGCAAGTCGGACCTCCATTCTCATGAACCATATTTGGTTTCAATGGGCGGCAGGGCTTGAGGTGTCATTTCATCTCAATGTCTGGTACAATTCCCACAAATTGGTCACATTAAACTGAGACTTTCTTCCTGATATTTTTTTCCTGATATTTTTCCGGATTCTTTTTTTCCGATACTTTTTTCCTGATACTTTTTTCCTGATACTTTCTTTCCTACATTCGGTGAGCAGTGGGTTCGGTAATTACTTCTTTTTGTTTTTATTATTATTATTATTATTTATTTATTGAAACGGTTAAGAGAAAACCTGTTCGGTTGACATTAGGCATATAATAAAAGAAAAGGTGTGAAAATTAGTCAGTGTGTTTTGATAAGCATGGGGACAACAGGAAATGTCAAACCATAAATCACACATGTTAATCACGTTGGTATATAACAAAATTTAAATTCCATGAAACCCATGTTAAAAGCGTTCAATATCATTTGGAAGCTAGGAATACAATGTAGAACTGAAAAGGTAAGAGTGTACATGTTTTCTCTAAGCCTCGGATTATGATTAATATTATCATTATTATTTATTATAATAATTATTATTCTTATTATTATTATTCTTATTATTACTACAATAATTACAATTATTATTGTCATTATTGTAAAAGAGCACGAATCCGGGGCGTTTCGGTCCTGAGTCGTTTCGGCCGGGTCGTTTCGGCCTGGGTCGTTTCGGCCCAAATTTGGACCCGGGTCGTTTCGGCCTATTTCGGTGGGTCGTTTCGGCCCTGGGTCGATTCGGCCTGGGTCGTTTCGGTCCGATTTTATTAGATAGCATTTTCTTCTGTATAAAACATATTGAATAGTAATTATTATTTAAATTTAGAATATTATTTCAACGACCTGTCACGTTAGCCATGGTTATGATAGCCCAAATAAAGTGTTTTAAAAGTTCTATCCATTGCCATGTTTCCAGTTAGCACTAACGAGGAGGTGTGATAAGGACTTGATTATTGTATGAAAATGATCAGTATTTACAGTAAAATTTCACTATTAAAATCACTTTCTAGACTTCTAAAAAGTGGTCTTATTAGCGGGGTGATCCCTTATAATGGAATTGGTGAAATAAATATTGCTGGCAATACTGATTTAAATATTTTTTTATGTGCACTGTGCCTATTTTATTGCTTTTTAGTAAATCTTGCTGTCTTTAACATTACTGTTCTTTTCCTCATTATATGCAATTAAAGGCAATATTACACCAATAAAAAAATCACATTAATGATAACAATTGTTCCACAATAATCTTCTTTCTGAAGAAAACAGAGCTGCACATTACCAAAATTATTAAAACTATTTATTCACATAGCATAAAAAAATCTTGTCAAAACAACACACTGTTTAGTACAGGTAAACTGCAGTTTTTCATACCTTTAGAGAAATGTGTGAACATTACCAGGATCTGCTGTAATGCTGAGGAATCCAGCAAAAAATTATATTGACCAATGAACTGAGAGATACAAATTAAGTTGACTTGGCCAAAAAGTGGTCTCAATAAAGAACAGTAACGGTAGATTCGGTCTTTTGAAATCGGTCTTAATACTGAATACCGGGGTGGTCTTAGTTAATTATATAAGAAATAATTTGGGTATGGCGAAAACCGGTCTTAATAGCGGAGTGGTCTTTAAGTGGATTTCTACTGTACAAGTATCAATGACACGCACATTTTGAGAACAGCATGCGAAATATTTGCTAAATTTGGCCTAATTACTTTATATGATCAGCCTGCATTTGTCGTTATGATACCTTCAAAGACTTAATAACCTATACCTATGTTCATTGTGATCATAGTCTGCACAGTTTGAAAAAGCCATCTGTTTTCTGAGCTATTAAAAACTGAACAAAAAATATATACATGTAAATAAAGTGATAGAAAAATCAGACCGAAACGACCCACCAATTTGGCCGAAACGACCCACTCCCGAAATTGGGCCGAAACGACCCAGGCCGAAACGACCCGGCCGAAACGACTCAGGACCGAAACAACCCAGGGACCGAAACGACTCAGGACCGAAACGTCCCGCGACCAAGAGCACTTATATTGAGGCTTATGCTACAGTGTTCAAATCCATAAAGACAGAATAATAATTTTAAAATTTCTAACGAACTTGATTTTAAGGTATTAATGGGGAGAACACGCCTATTAAAAATATATTGAAGTTTATCATCATTTTTTTAGATAAAATATTCTGATATTTTTATATTTCCGCTGGAAAACATAGATTGTAGGTACTCGTTAGAATCGCCTCGCCGAGACGGTTCTATCGCGTCCCTACAATCTATGTTTTCCAGTGGAAATATGAAAATAATATACACCGCTGGAAACCCCAGTTTTACTGTATAAAAGCGGGGTTTAATGGGGTTTAAAATATAGGCGTGGTTTCGTAATAATTCCACGAAAATACATGTATCTGTATATATTTTGTTCTTTTCGAATACATGGAAACCTATTTATGGCCTATTTAATACAGGTATCTTTCGAATGAATAAATAAATATATAAATAAATAAATAAATAAATAAATAAATAAATAAATAAATAAATAAATACATGTAAAGCCTGAAATGAATAGTGTTCTATTTAAAGTTCGTAATGTAAGCATATTTCTTTAGACATTTTAAACATAGGCTCAAGTTGAAGTGGGCAGGGGCTAACAGGAAATGGATGACATTTCTCACGGCCTTCTTGCGCATGCGCAGATATACCTTGGTATTAAGGTTCTCACGGGTTTAAAGATCTCACGCTACAGCGGCCTTAAAATTTAGTTTAAGTTTAATCATATTTTATTGCATATAAACAGTGCAATGGGGTTGGGCCACAAGTTCTCACAACATTAGTTACGGCCCTTCCCCTACATAGGTACAACTTATATATTAATTTCACGCGACATGGGGATATATAAAGATTCAGATCATATAACATAATATGAAATAAGACTAAGGAAAATAATACATGTAAAGTAAGAAAGAGAAAGAAGCAACATTAATAAGCATACACTTAATACGTCCTGAGAGAGAGAGAGAACGATGAATACAACTAAATAAATAAATAAATAAATAAATAAATAAATAAATAAATAAATAAATAAATAAATAAATACTGTCAGGTGACTAGTCGTGAAACAGGGGCGTAAATATAAAATAAGAAAAATTACTGGTCAATATTAGCAAATCTGCCAGTAACTTTTATGTAGGTTTGGACTGAAAGGAGAAGAGAAGTATTCTCCTGTATTGACAGGTTATCGTCACCGCAGAGAAGTTTTTGAACATTTAGAGGATGATAGTTATGAGTAGAGTGAAACAATGAAATGCGCTTGTCTGAATAGTGTGGACAAATAAAAAAGAAATGCTCTGCATCCTCTACAACTTCAGCACAACTGCAGAAAGGGTTTATACTGAGATGATTCAAATACAAATCCTGTTTAAGATTACTGCATCTGTTTCTAATTCTTGCGTGTAACACTGATAAATATCTGTCGCCACAGAGAAAGTAAGGAGGGACTTTACTGACATTGGGGCGTAGCGATTTAATATTGCTTTTGAATGTTGACACACTAACAGAAGAGCGGATAGTTTCATCAAGAGTGTTCCATAAAGCAACAGACGAAGGGATGCAGGATTTACGGGATATTTCTGTGCGCGTAAAGGGAATATTTAGGTTGTTGTTATTGCGCAGGGAGTAGTTAGATGTTTCCCCAACATATGGAGGGATTAAATCTAATATATACTCAGGGACAAGACCATTTACGGCTTTATACATGAAAGCTAACTTTTGTTCTTTGCGTCTTGTGCTTAGTGGGACCCATCCACATTCTTTATAAAGACAATCTAATGAGACTGACCTGGTTAAGCCAGTAACGATTCTGGCAGCTTCATTTTGCAGTTTTTCAAGCATATTCGCGTCTTGGGCGGTGCAATTGTCCCAAACTACTGAAGAATATTCCAATATTGGTAAAACATACGAAATATAAATCTGATTAAGGGCTATACGATGAAAGGTATACTTGAGTTTTCGCATTATTCCAATAATTTTGGATGCACTGTTAATAATATTTTCAATGTGTTTGTGCCATTGCCCATTGTTACTTAAAGTAAGACCTAAGTGCTTGTGGTCTGTCACAAATTTAACTGACACGTCATCAAACAAGATTTGAGGAAAACGTTCGAAATTTTTAAGAGTGAATAACACAACCTCAGTTTTTTGAGGATTGAAGTTGATTAGCCACTGCTTGGCCCATACTGATAGCATATTCAAGTCGTGATTAATGATGCCTTGTAAATCGTTTATCGAAGAAGCTGAAACAAAAAGCGAGCTGTCGTCTGCGAAGAGTCTGGTTAAGCTGAGCAGAGAATCTGAAATGTCATTTACGTATATGAGGAATAAGAGGGGTCCTAGCACTGAACCTTGGGGCACTCCAGCATTAACTGGCTTCTTACTCGAAAAGCTAGACTTTACAAACACCCGCTGAGATCTATTGCTTAAGTAATCCGCAAGCCAGTTTAGAAGTGTACCATTGATGCCATGTTGTTTAAGTTTGAATAAGAGACCTTTATGCCATACACGGTCAAAAGCTTTTGAAACATCGCAAAAGACCATACAAGAAAACTGACTATTATCAAATGTTTGACAGATGTGGTTGTAAATGTCAATAAGTTGAAAAGTTGTGGAATGGTTGGGCAAAAAGCCAGACTGGTACTTATATAATAGTTGATTATCATGAAGGTGATTATAAATGTTTTTGAAAACTATTCTTTCCTGAAGCTTACCCAAGGAACTTAGAAGAGATATGGGTCTATAGTTTGAAGGAGACGTTTTGACTCCTTTTTTAAACAGTGGTAGAACGTTAGCTTCTTTCCAAGAGGAAGCATAAATACCTTCTCTAAATGATCTATTGAAGAGTATGCTCAAGGGAGTGGAAATTTCTTTAGCAACTGCTTTAAGCATTCTATGGCTTATAGCGTCAGGTCCGGTGGCTTTATTTGGGTTTAGTAAGTTGATAAGCTCTTCAATTTCACTTGGGGTACATAATATCTGAGGTAGGGAAGACTGGGTTTTGGGCTGAAAAGTGGGTAATTGTGTATTGCTGTCGTCAACATTGGATATAGAAGTAAAGTAATCATTCAAGCACTCTGCCTTTTCTTCATCAGTAAAACAATATGTATCTTGACCAGACACCGAAGGGATAAGTAGAGGAGGTATACTACCTGATGAATTGTTATTCTTGACGAAATGACGAATTACCTGCCAAAATTTTTTTTTATCATTGTTATGGAAATCTGAAAGACTAATTTCTAAATTATTGTAAAAAATCTCTTTGGCATGTTTTTTCAGGTTGTTTACTTTGTTTCTGGCATTTTTATATTTTTTCCACTCATTGGAGTTGCCCGATTTAACAGACTTCTTTTTAAGTCGATCTCGTATTCGTGAAAAATGTCTGATTTCTGAATCAAACCAGGGTTTGTCATTTGGACGGACAGTAATATGTTTATGGGGTATACAATTTTTAGCAAAATTAAGAAAACACTCTGTAAATTTGGAGCATGCTTCATCAATCGATCCATTAGAGAGGCAACTCCAATCGTGCGTAGAAATACTTTGTTTAAAGAGGGTGAGATCTGCCTTTCTGTAGAGCCAAACTAGTCTTTTAAATGTTTTATTGCATTGATAATGAAATGGTAGTCTTATGTATGTTGCTTTGTGATCACTGATGTTAGGAGGAGTATTTAGTGTACCTGCTTCTAGGAATGGCATATCATTGGGGATAATAATTGGGTCTAGAATAGCATGCTGCCTTGTACATTCTGTAACAGTATTTTCTAAAGAGTTAAGCAATAATAAATCTTTCAGATTGTGAAAATTTTGGTTTAATAAATCTTCGTTCAAGTCTCCTACAATTATTAAGTTTTTTGAGGATTCGAAAGCTCTTTCAATATTCAAATCCATATTATCAAAAAATATTGTGTCAGAAGTCCTGGGACTATAAAAAAGCCCTAATAAGTAAATTTCATTATTGGCCTTAATTTCAACCCAAATAGATTCTTCGCAAAATATTTCCAGATTATGTCTTCTTCTATGTACAAGGTTAGTGTTTAAGTAGATCAATAAACCACCACCACGGTTAGTCCTATCTTTTCTGTGGGGTTCATCATACATTTCTGCAAGTGCCAAAGTATCATTTGTAATTTGGGTGTCTAAATGAGTTTCAGTGAAGCATAAGATGTCGAAATCTAAAAAGTTATCTTTGATAAAGTCTATTTTGTTACGAATACTCCTAATATTAAAATGCAAAATAGATAGGTCTGCAGTAGAGTTATCCGGGCCAGGATCTTGTTCAATGTCAAAAGCCACAATTAAAAGTATGAATATAATAAGACTGAAGTGACTGTTACAAATAAAGTCCTTCAGAAGAGCATATTTAAGAAACACCATGTAGAACATTGAGAGGTATACCAGAGTAATATTTCTAAATACATCTGAAAAACCGGAGTAGTGAACAATTTCTAGGGTGCCTCTGCAGGTGATGCCATGAAATAAGCCTATGGCGGTCCGCCATTGGTCAACTGATATATTCATTAGGGATTAAAAGCATCAAAGTTTTAGTTTCCCGCCTGGCTCATCCAAAGCATCACCTATCCACTGAGTCACCTGACAGATATAAGTACAGAATATATCAAATACAAAATAATAATAATAATGAATTGACATACAACAAGAACAGTATGGACCAAACAAGGTCATATGTGTGTATGTAGGTGGGTGGGGAGCAAAATACTTGGATCAAATAGTGCAATACAAACTTTGGTGATTGGTACAATGAGAACAGAAATAAAGAAATCATGTAAACAAATCTGTGTAGTAAATACCCCTCATAAAACCAACTTTATACTATTTAAAACCTGGGTCTACAGGGGTATATACTTCCTCTCATTTTGGCCCAAAGACATAGGCCAAGGGCACCCCCCAGAACCACCTCATTGAGATGGCTCCAAAGAAGAGTGCCCACAACCCATGCTCAGAGCCAAGAATAAGAAATTCACAATTTTTTATCATACTTTTTACTGTTTTGGAGAAATGAAGAGTGCCCAAAGTCACACAGATGAGTCACTGAAATTGCATGAAATTAAATGTTGTAATTGATAAGTCTGTTATTGACAATATATAATCAAAGTCCAAATAAAAACAATGGATTTTTCCAAATGTTTTATTTGGGGTACTTGACGCATTCATCCCAACAGCTGATTGCTGGTTCAAAGGGAGAAGAGACAGCTGAGACAACTCACATTGATTCCTCTCAAGTTGATCCATACTATAATACAAGTGAAACTACAAATGACAAAACCCTAAATTTACAGGACCATAGATGCATTAGCCCACTTCTGAAATGCAGATGTGGAGCAATTATAATTGAAAGTAACCACTCATGATCAGAAGTCTCTGTCACATTGATAATAATAATACTAATAATAATGATGAGAAAAATACATGTTCTTTTAGTATATGTTACCTGTAATAACATTCCACAAGTACAGTGAACAAACACAGTCAAATAATAATGACATCTTGCCTACTAAAAATAATTTGGTTCTATTACAACAACAAGCCTATTTATTTTTTTTTAAAACTTTACTGTTACCCCTAGGCTAATACTTCCAATGAAAACTCGGACCCTGGAGATTCATTAGAACTGCCTCAGTGAGGCGGCCCTAATGAGCACCCACGTTGCATCCAGAGAGAAACATGAATATTAATGAACATCCCTCCAAATGCCAGTTCCATTGCATAACAGTGGGGTTTCAGAGAGACAAAATTATATAGGCATGCTTGCCACAATACACCTCGGAGGAGATTCTGATGAGCAGGTGTAGCATTCATTTTCATAAAAGGGCTAAAGGTCCTCAGATGCGACTCAAATGATCAAAAAAAAAAAAAAAAAAATGTTTATAGTGCCTTTATAAATGCTCAACATCCTAAATGCCACCTTTCAAATTCCTGAACAAATTATGTGATCAAATAAATATTTGAGCCGTCAAAGTTCAACCGCATAATGCTTCCACGCAGAGCCGAACCCGACACGACACGCACACGAGCACCAGCAAACCGCCTAGAGGACCCAAGCCTGCCCAGGCAAAGCGGTGCACACGACTTGGACCGCCGATGCACACAAACCCCATCGGTCTCGCTGGACGACAGGGCCCGAGATGTCACCCCATCCCAATGTTGGGCAAAAGTCCCACAAAACAGAAAGCGACGTCTCTAAAATGACCCCTCCAGTGCCGATGGGGACCTCTAACCCCAAATCAAACAAACAATATTCAACTTTATTGAAAAAAAAAAAAAAAAAAGAATTTGCTCCAAATCGACAATATGTAACTACCGAAAAGGTGGATTACATCAACTACAATTTGTCCCAGCAGGCACATGACGTAATTCTGACGTCACATCAACGTCGGTAAAACGTCATGACCTTTATGCAACGTCACATCTACGTCGGTGCAACGTCATGACGTTGCACCGACGTTGATTTGACGTTGCCAAAGCGACGTGTGCCCGCTCGGTGTCAAGTTCGGGCGAAGAACCGACCCATACGGATACATACATGTACTTACTATTAAATTTAAACAATATGGCAGCTGTTAGCGCTGGTAAACATGTGGTGAATTTTCAACAAATTTAGAGCTAAGAGATTTTTTTGCCTTTTTTTTTTTTTTTTATGACGAAAATGTCTCCCCGTACATCCATCGTAGTGCAGATTATATTTTCTGGTCCTTTGGGATCATTGAGTTCATTTAGAATCATTTTGAAAATAGAGTTTTGCTTAAGCCGGTGCTAGGGGGCGTGGCCGGTGTAGCACATTTCAGTACTGGTCATGAACAGACTCAATAAAACCGAGTCTGCTATTTTCGTTTATTTGGTGTATTCTTTGCTTCCAAAGGATCTAACTATTCAGAACTTATTTACAGGGGCAAACCTTATTTTTCTTATTTCTGCTCTAAAATATGGATTGCGGGTACTCGTTAGAACCGCCTCGATGAGGCGGTTCTAACGTGTACCGCAATCTACATTCTGAGCAGAAATAAGAAAAATATCACATTTTTTTTAATTTTTCACTTTTTGGCGGTAAAATTTACAATGTATTTGCATAGGCGTGTTTTCGATGAGGCGGTTCTAACGTGTACCCACAATCTACATTCTGAGCAGAAATAAGCAAAAATAGCACATTTTTTCAAATTTTTCACTGTTTGTCGGTAAAATTTACAATGTATTTGTATAGACGTGTTTTCATAATGGTCTTCACTGGTATTTACAAAGTACTGGTAAATCGCTTAGAGGATCGAAGCCTGTCCAGGCAAAATGGTGAGAGTCGGACCGCCCATGCTTGTAAACCCTATTTGGTTTATTGGGGCAACAGGGCTTGAGTTGTCATTTCATCTCAATGTCGGGTAAAAGTCCCACAAAACTGGAAGCAACGTCTCATAAATCAAGTTACCTATACAGTATTGACAGGGACGTTAAACCTCAAATCAAACAAAACAAACAGGTTTAGATCACAATTTAGCCGACATGAAAAATTATTTCCCTCTAGGCATTGGCCTTTCTAGAGGCTACAGTTAAAGTCCGCAAATAAGACCATCTAATATTAATACAACCCTTTATTCAGAAGCCCAATATTAAGCGGACTAGAACACCTAGCACGTTTATCCGCCATTTCTCAAAGAGAGACAACTTCGGGACTTCCTGATTGCTTTACTATAGGCTCAGTCTTGCTGAAAAATGGGGTCTACTCTTAAACGGAAGAATCTCAGGAGCAAATTATTTCCTTTAAGAGTTGACCACTATTGAAATGGAAGACAATCTGAAGGAGATGCCTCCCCTGAAAGTGTACCCTTTCCCCTTAAGTACACCATTTGCCAGTCCAAAATAAGACTTTCTGTCCACTTTTATTCGAGCGGGGTCGTAGCTATTGCAAAGCATGGCCAACTTTATCTGACATTTGTACAGGTTTATGTATGTATATGTGTATTTGATACTTGGGAAACATTCATTAATGTGTTATACACGTAATTCGCTGTGTATGTCTATGTATATCTTCAGAATAAATTATAAAAAAACAACTTTATCTGACATTTTACTTCTTCACTTTCAACCTTGACCGTCACCCTAAAACTCAATATTGGTTATCTCCCTTTGACTGAGGCTTGCGATATATACCTATTGTGTAATCACAACTGTGTTATAATCCGGCTGAATGTGAAATCATTTTCGCCTTTATGACCCCGGGGGAATATTGAACGAGAATCGCTCATGTCAATAGATGCCCAGTTAATTTTGATGTTGTTACTAAAGTCTTAAGGAGTGAAAAAATTACTCTTTTTGTGAAATCGTTAATAGTGAGCCATTTTTTTTGTTTGTGCTTTTCATGTATTGGTCCTCACAAATACATTTTTTGTTCTTGAATGAAATATTCCACTTTATATATTGGAAAAAAAAAAGAAAAACAAACTTTTGTAGTTTATGGGTGTCAGCTGAAGTATTTTGACTAATATTTTTTAGACATGCAACATATTCATAAATCCATGTAATAAAACCCCTTTAAACCCCACTTTACATGAAGAAAACCGGGGTTTACAAGGATTTACATTTTCTGCTCCAAGACCTAGGTTGTGAATCTTCCACCCCAGTGAAGCCCAATCAGAGATATAGTGGGTTTCATATTGATTTTGTTACACATTAATTTGTACAGAAACGCAACATGTTAGCAAGTTTGTGTTATGAACACCCCACTTTATATTGAAAAAAGTGGGATTTACATGGTATTACAATTTCTGACTTGGTAGATAACCGTTTTTGAGATATGAATTGCCATTTTGGAGATATGAAAAAACACACACACACACACACACACACACAAAGTCACGCGGATATGCTATTTTGTCACGCGGATATGCTATCTAAATGGGTTGACAATAAAGGCACTGATCTGAGCTTGACGTCTGATTTCTATTTCCAGCCTGAGTGTTCATGTTTGGGGTTTCCCGTCCGAAACGCACTTAGATCTGCTTGGCTACCATTTTATTGTTAACACGTTAATGAATGAGCATGCCTCTAAATACAGAAAAATGTGGTTTTTGGGATATACATATTTTTTCTTTTTTAAACCTTTGACCCAAACACTATATATATGTTGTGGGTACTCGGTAGAACCAGCATCCACAACTTGGTACTCGTTAGAACCTACCAAGCACATACAACTTATAAATGAGAATAGCGCAATATACTGTATTTCATTTGCATATTTTAAGGAAATGAAAAAAGAAAGAATATTATTTGTGAACAGCGCAGAACTGGAGTTGTTGGACAACTTTAACATTGGTCGTAACTTTTAAATCGTTGAGACAGAGCCTTTATATTTGGCCTGTAGGTTCATTGTGACAAGGGCTTCACATTCATACCAAAAAAGATAAACTGCGACCTTGATCTGAGACCTAATTTAAAGAGAAAAATAACATCGGCCATAACTTTTGAAATGTTTGAGATAGAGCCTTCAAATTATGCATGTAGAATTCTTGTGACAAAATTTTCACGCCCATTAATAATATTCGACCTGTGACCTTGACCTTGACGTGTCACCTACTTAAAAAAAAAACATTGGTCAAAACTTTGGAACCTTTTATGATACAGCCTTCATATTTCCACTCGTACAAAAATGACATTGACCCGTGACTGCGAGGTAGAAACGAATGTATACTTTCATTATTGTTATCTACGGAACCCGGGAAGGGACATGATTTTTTATTTTTAATATGTTGTGCGAACAAGATAATATCTTAAGCGGACAAGATACTATCTTGTTCGGACAACATATTATCTTGTGCGGACAAGATATTATCTTGTGCGGACAAGATATGATCTTGTTCGCACAACATATTATCTTGTTCGCACAACATATTATCTTGTTTGCACAACATAGATCTTGGGAAGTTGTGCGGACAAGATATTATCTTGTGCGGACAAGATATTATCTTGTGCGGACAAGATAATATCTTGTTCGCACAATTTTATATCTTGTGCGGACAAGATAATATCTTGTGCGGACAAGATAATATCTTGTTCGCACAACTTAATATCTTGTGTGGACAAGATAATATGTTGTCCGCACAAGATAATATCTTGTGCGGACAAGATATTATCTTGTGCGGACAAGATATTATCTTGTCCGCACAAGATAATACGTTGTCTGCACAAGATAATATGTTGTCCGCACAAGATAATATGTTGTCCGCACAAGATATTATTTTGTGCGCACAACTTATAAAATAAAAAAAAATGATGTCCCTTCCCGGGTTCCGTAGTTATCTGTAAGATCACAAGCATGTTTTGAGCAGACAGAAAGGGTGCATATGATGATTATCGTCACGTGAGAGAGAAAGAAAGACAGATTTTTCGTCACTCAAGAAAGAAAGATTTAATCGTTTTGCACAGACAAACAATAAGGAAGAGAAATAAATAATTGAGCTAACAAACATTTGCGGCACAGGTCGCCACAACCCCGGCTTTTCACGGGGAATGTGTATAATTTAAAATCAGAAGGAGTATCTCTTTTGCATTCCTATGCATACAGCTCATAGAAGCCTCCGTGGTGTAGTGGTTATGCTACTCGCCTTGAAAACAAGGTGTCGCAGGATCGATCCCGGGCTTCTCCAAACTTTCGGATGAGTCTTTAAACCGAGGTCCCGTCTCTTTATGACCTTAGCTTTTGGTGAGACGTAAAATATAAACACTCACTCACATACAGTTCATAGAGTCAAGGTTCGCGAGATAGCTCGATATTAAGTAAACCATATAAAAATGCTTTAAAATATGCGACCAGTAATATGTCCAAGAAAACCTTTTAGTTCGAAATCTTCAGTTACGCACTATCTATCCATATTTGTTGCTTATAACTCGATACTCGATATGACAACAATATTAATGTCTCTGTCGCAAAACAATTTTAAAAAAAAATTCATATTATAAATAAATATATTATCAATATGTGAGTGAGTGAGTGTTTCAGTTTTACGTCCCACCAACAGCTAAGGTCATACGGAGACGGGACCTCGGTTTAAAGACTCATCCGAAAGTCTGGAGAAGCCCGGAATCGAACCTGCGACCTCTGGTTTACAAGGTGAGTAGCGTAACCACTCGACCACGGAGGCTTCTATTATCAGTATGTACGCCCAGTATTGTGGCCCAAAACAACAAAATAAAGTAATGTTAATGCTTTCAGCAGATCAGCGTTTTAGTAACTTTCTGCTGATCCACAGCCTGCTAAATTCAACAGGTTTTTCAGCGTTTCATCACGTGAAGATCCCCTAAACCCGACTTTATAAAGAGAAGATTGGGGTTTACGGGGGTATTCATTATATTTTCTTATTTCTGCTCCGAGACATAGGTTGTGGGTACTCGTTTGAACCGCCTTCTAACGAGCACACACAACCTACATGTATGTTATGAGCATTTATAAGAAAAATATCAAGGATTTTCATCAGAAAAGTAGCCATTTTGGAGATGAGAAAAATGCACATGTCGCACGGGTGTGTTATCGTAATGTAGACAGTCCCTTTTAATTATTTATATTTGTAATAACTGCGAGTGCATATTCAAACATCAAATATTTAAACTGGAAAGAAAGGGTTCATTGATTGTTAAGGTAAAGGAATTTTTTTTATCAAAACCGACAATAACTAACAATAGATTAAATTATATAAAAGCATGCGAACATGGACTGTTCAGAGGAAACAGACCGTCTACACAGACTCATCTGGACTTTGACTGTTCACATGAAGAATAGTATCGAATCATATATATATATATATATATATATATTTACATTTCCAGTGTGTAAAGTCTAATGTAAACCTATAGAAAACAATTGCGTTCATACTGCCATGAACGCATCGAATCACATGATTTTCAGTGACGTTAAGTGACGTCATTCTAAACCATTGTTCTCTACGGGGGTTGATGACGTCAACGCTGCTCCGCTCGTTGTAGAAAAACAGCGTGCAAATGTTTTTCAGCTTTAAAAGTTTGTCCTACAAGCATTTTATTTCGCCCAATGATGAGGGGCAAATAATGTAAATATAAAAAATAAACTTAATTTTTCTGCTTTTCATGAAAGTATGAACAACAGTGGGTCGCTAGCAAAGTTTACATAGACCCCTTCGGGGTTCATTTACTTTACACGCGACCCACTGCGTTCATACTTCCATGAGCTGCAGAAAAATAAATTTCATTTCTTAAATGAACACGTCTGCAATCCCACTTTACATAGAGAAAATTGGATTAAAAGGGATGCAAATTGTTTCCCTATTCCGTTCCAACACATAGGTTGTAGGTACTTGTTAGATTCGCCTCAATGAGGCGATTCTAGCGCTCACCCACTACCGATTTTCTGCTCAAAGACATACGTCAGTGAAGCGTTTCCAGCAATCACCCAAACCTTTTCTTCTGTACAAGACATAGGTTGTGGCTACTCTTTACAACGGTTCTAGCAATTACCCACAACATATACCTGGAAATATGAAAGACGGCACTATGTCAAACGGATGTATTATAGTATTCTGGACCCAGTGTACATGTATATTGGATCCAAGATATAATAATAATAATAATAATAATAGAGAATCATTATCTAAATAGCATCTTTTCGGCTTAGAACACATATATGAATAAAGAATGAACCCATGAATCATTCGATAAATTCAAAGCGCATGTCCATTTATCTTCGGGCTGCCTGACGGTCAGTATTCAATACACATTACATGTGTCATAACAGCGATCATTGTCCTCAGCTTAAATACCCAGGGTGTGCTAAAAACTATAAATCGTATGATCGATTAGTCGATCGATAAATTCTGCAAAAACGATTATCATTTCTGATTTGCTTTTTATCGATTACCTGATAGGTACAATTTACAACCCAAAGTTATGCATAAAATAGTTGGATGAGTGGCAAACAGTGCAGACTCTGATGAGACGCCGCATTTTGCGCCGTCTCATCTGGGTCTTAACTGTTTGCTAAGGCCTGTCTGTTCAAATATACATATGGTAAAGCGCAACATATGGTAAGAGTCAGGCTCAGACAGAAAGCCAGACAGGTAAAATTATGACAAAAAAAACCTTAGCGATTACTAATCGATTATCGATCGCAATGACATGACTGATAATCGATTGTCTTTTCAGCTCCGATTAGCCAGCCCTACTAAAAACATCATTCATATGGGCACAGAACCGCCGATGTGATATGGTTCTTACAAATGGACTCTACCAATGTTTTTGTGTTAAAGTAGAATCATATCGATCCATGATTTACCCGACTGTTTAATATAAAGTTGGGTTTACATGCATATTCTTTTCACGGTATGATGGAAAGAACACCAGAGAAAGGGTACACCCCTTATCTTAAATCATTTAGCAGTTGAAATAAAAAGATAAGAAAAAGCATACATTTTTTTCTAATAATCATTAGAGTATATATAAATGAATGAATAAACAGTAAAATAATAATAATAATAATAATAATAGTAATAATAATAATAATAATAATAATAATAATAATAATAATAACATAACGATAACACATCCGTGCTGCATAGTGCATTTTTTAATATCTCAGAAACAATTCATTTGTTAATTTAAACTCATCAATACTAAAACATAGTTTTTATATTCTCAATAGAACCGCCTAATCGAGGTGGCTGTAACTAGTAGCCACAACCTATGTCTTGGAGAAGAAATAAAAAATGAATACCACAGCAAACCCCAGTTTTATCTATATAAAGCAGGATTTAATGGGGTGTTAATTACACGGCTTGTTAACCCAATAAAGATAATAAAAATGAATACAAAACAATT
Source organism: Lucinisca nassula (assembly GCA_963580285.1). Classification (NCBI taxonomy): domain Eukaryota; kingdom Metazoa; phylum Mollusca; class Bivalvia; order Lucinida; family Lucinidae; genus Lucinisca; species Lucinisca nassula. Next base: position 78,000,905 of record OY757024.1, on the reverse strand, counting down.
AACATAGGCATTAATGGCATCTTGTGACAACCCCTCTTATAAGACCACTAATGGTCAGTCCTAAAGGTGGTCTTAATGCATACATATACATGTGTGTTTAGCGTACCCCCAATCGCTATTCAGAACCATAACCAAGAAAAAACGTTAATCGCCCTGAAAAAAAAAAATCTAAAAAGTGTGCTTTGCGCGGTGTTTTCTCTTTGCGTTTGTTTATCCGATGTCCCTATAAATTGTACAAGTCCAATTAATATCTTTGAAACCCCCAGTTTATATAAAGGGAGAGAGGGCTTTGTGTATTAAATTAATGGGGCAAGTACAACAAGGGACCTAAGTCCATTTTTCCTACTTATGAGAAAATTGATGTTTTTGTTGTTGTTTTACGAAACGCAAAATAGACGGATTTCTCTCGCATACAATGACAAGATATTTACACAAACGTTGAATTAAAAGAAATGTTGCGGAAAAAATATTGATTTCGGAGATTTTGTTTGTGCATCAAGAGGCCCATCTCCAGATTTCATAAATCTGAAAATTGCACATTGAAAGTGTATGGCAGTACATCAGAGATAGCAATGCTGATTGTATGCGGAAAAAATTATTTCTTAAGAGAAAAAACTGTGAAAATGTGAATTAGCATACGTTACACACAATTTTTCGCAGATTTGTGCATCGGTTTTAATTATACAAAGGTCCAACTCCATCGTCACAATTCAATCCATGTTAAAGGTACTGAAATGACTCTGGCTGGACATTACGAAAAACACACCTATACAAATACATTGCCAATTTTTTGGCCAAAAATTAGAAATTTTAAGATGAAAAATTGAAAAATTGTGATATTTTTCTTATTTCTGCTCAAAACATAGATTGTGGGGACTCGATAGAACCGCCTCGCCTCGACGAGTCGGTTCTATCGAGTACCCACAATCTATGCTTTTGAACAGAAATAAGAAAAATAATGTATACCCCTTTAAACCCCAGTTTTACTCTATAAAAGTGGGGTTCAAGGGGGTCAAATTTATATAGGCTTGTTTTCGTGATGGAAATGAATGGTTTTGTATAAAATATTGCTCATTTCAGCTTAAATGATGAGAACTGATATTGGTAGGCTATGGCTTAGAAATAAACTCGAATAATGAATTCACAGAGTTTGGGTCCTGTGTTGCATAAACCGCCAAAATGGAGGAAGACCCTCTGTGAAATTCGTTTAAACATATTTAATTTGACTGTCTGCCATCACGAAAACACACCTAAATAATTTTGACTCCTTTGAACCCCACTATATTGTAAAACTGGGGTTTGCAGGGGTAAACCTTATTTTTCTTATTTCTGCTCTAAAATATAGACTGTGGGTACTCGTTAGAACCACCTCATTGAGGCGGTTCTAACGAGTACCCACAATCTATATTTTGAGCAGAAATAAGAAAAATATCACAATTTTTCATCATAAAATTTTCATTTTTTCGGCGATAAAGGTGGCGTGTTTGCGTAATGGACAAAGAAATGAACTCGAATAATGAAGTCACAGAGTTTGGGTCCTGTGTTGCATAAACCTCCAAAATGGAGGAAGACCCTCTGTGAAATTCGTTGAAACATATTCAATTCGACTGTCTGCCATCACGAAAACACACCTGTATAATTTTGACCCCTTCAAACCTTACTTTTGTATTGTAAAACTGGGGTTTGTAGGGGTAAACCTTATTTTAAAAATATCACAATTTTTCATCTTAAAATTTTCATTTTTTCGGCGATAAAGGTTACAGTGTATTAGTATAGGCATGTTTTCGAAATGAGCAATTTTATGATCAAAGGGAGCTATGTGGCAACCCACCACACACACTCCAAGTACCCACACCACCTTCGACCCCAGTACCCACACCACCTTCGACCCCAGTACCCTCACCACCTTCGACCCCAAGATATATTGATACTTTATGATTTTAACTGTTTCATTTGAGATTTCATCTTGTCGTAGACGAAAGTTACTTTGTTACATTAGGCGTTGTTACATTTGACGTTGACTGCAACGCCTAATGTAACAACGCCTAATGTATTAAACTGGTTTATTACATTTGGCGTTGTATTACATTAGAGGTTGTCACATGTAATGCGATGCGGAATTGGGTTTTCTGCATGGTAGTTTTGCCAAAAACGTGGACTTAGGTCACTTATTGCACTGAGCAGTTCAATTGGTATGCATAGTTTTCCTATTTTTTACTTGAAATATATAGATTGTGGGTTCTCGTTAGGACCGACTCAACGAGCTGGTTCTAACAAGTGCCCACAATCTTATTTGGCGCAGTAACAAGAAGCAAAACATCTCATCTGTAAAATGCAAGGTCTACAGATAAGAAAGTCACCATTTAAGCAAAGTGGATATTCCATGAACTAATGAAGATGACGGTATCATCCGTCATCGGTCGCTGTTGCGGGGGCGGGCTGGGGCATGATGTTTGGACATTAGTTTCCGTCACACGCTCCCTGCGTCACTCGTGTCTGGTGTCTCGCGGTGCGCGTCGGGTGCCATTTTTGTGCGACTTTTACCCGACAGTGAGATGAAATGACATCTCAAGCCCTGTCGCCCAATGAAACCAATAGGGATTATAAGCATGGACGGTCCGACACTCACACCGCTTTGTCTGGGCAGGCTTAGATCCTCTAAGTGGTTTGTGGGTCAGATTTTAGCTCTGAATTGCGTTTAATTCCTAGACAACTACATGAATGTTTCATAAATATTGTAAATATTGTTAATAGTTATATACTTTACCTAAGAGACCATATGGTAGATAAGTATTTGTATGCTTAATATGTTATCCTCTCCAAATAAAGACTTTATTATTATTATTATTATTATTATTATTATTATTATTATTATTATTATTATTATCCGCCCAACCAAAATCATCATTTTTGGCTGTAATCGGATTGTTGTAGCAAAACCTGTCTTTTCGAGTGCGGTAGCTTAGCCTTTTTGACGCATCCCTTAATATTTGATATTGAAAATCCTTTCAGACCTCATTTAAACGTCTTTGCCCTACATCATAGTGTAGGTTATATTTTCTTGTCCTTTGGGATCATTGATTCCATTGTGGAATTTTAAAAATATCTGAGGGTCACTGATGAGGCCTAATTGGCCGAAACTAGCTAGTCTGGCCCAGAAAACATGTACACTCCATATTTTTCACTTCTGTGGTGTATTCCTTGCTTCCAAAGGATAACCCTTTTATAGAACATATTTGTCAAAAAATCGCATTTCAAAAAATGATATTAATTATATTTTATTCTAATAGATAAGTTCAGCCTTTACTCAGCATATACTTAAAGGCAGCCATTTAGCGACTCTCTCGATATTAATTGATATTTAATTCGTTAGAATTCTGTACTGAAAAGTATGGCCACCATCGCTATTTAGTGTTAATCATTCCTGTCATTAAATGGGTTCTCGAAACATTTTAAGCCGCGCCACAGGGAAGAATCATCAAGTCATTTGGGGTCAGCGAAGGTTCAGATCAGCCTGCGCTTTCCGCGCAGGCTGACCTGAACCTTCGCTGACCGCGTAGACCTTCAACTAAACAAAAGCTCTCCACATGTGAAAAAACAAAAACTGACGTCGTCTGTTATACTGAACGGTCACACAGGCAGCGCTTAATCGTTACGTACTTTTACTCATTCATTTATAAATGTACGAGTTTTACAAATGTAAGTAGAACATCACATTATGTTATTTCGATTTCTATTCTTCATTACAATGCATTACATTAATAAGATGATTATGCAAAATTGTAGACTTGCCCAAGTCCCTACATCTACATTTTTTTATTTTTAAATGAAAGTCCCTTTAAACAAAAAATATGTAAAAGTCTGTTTAGTCTTCATCCCTGAATGTACCTGAATGTAGTGTTAATTTCACAATTTTCATAAAAGACGGTATTGCTATTTCATTTACAATGTATTTATTTACTTTTTTGTAAACAATTAATTCTACAATGGACACCTAATTAACAGACTTGGGCAAGTCTAGCAAAATTGTTGAGCTGCTGGGCATAATGTAGATTGGGAAATTTTCGCCCCTGCTCATCGGAGCTTGGAGAAATAGATTGGGTTGCATGATGCTTCCACGCAGAGCTGAATATGACCACACACGTCATTTTGGTCGGTTTTATGGTCGGAAATTACGTAATTCCGACCGTAAAACCGACGATTTACTGCTCCAAATGACAATTTGCAATACAGTTATCCATCGACCCCCGCCCATTGGGGCTTGAAGAAATAGATGGGCTGCATTATGCTTCCACGCAGAGCTGAACCCGCCTAGAGGATCTAAGCCTCCCCAGGCAATGCGGTGCGAGTCGGACCGTCCATGCTTATAAACCCTTTTGCTTTCATTGGGCGGCAGGGCTTGAGAAGTCATTTCATCTCAATGTCGGGTAAAAGTCCCACAAAATTGGACACGACGTCTCCAAAATGACATTTACAGTGCTGACGGGGACGTTAAACCTCAAATCAAACTAACAAAAAAGCAATGCAGTTATCCCCATTCTAATACATTTATTCATTTGTTTTGTTTAAAAAAAAATCCTACTTGCACAAAACGGTAAGCACTTCGAGCTGCGTAAAACCAAATACCAACTAATGGAAGGCGACGTTACATGATGATGTCAGGTTTCCATCAGTATAGCCGCAATTTTTTGAAGTTATCCAATCAGTTATCGCGTTAGCCACACGTTAGAATTCACTTTTGTGGATTTTATCGATGCATAAAGCCCAAAGTTTGTGAGTGAGTCGCCGGCGTTTACACATCGATAAAATTCCCCCCCAAAATAATAATTCGTTCTTTATAATTCCAACTTTGTCATCGAAATGTTTAAAAAGTAATCATAATGGTAATTCTTTAGAATTATTTCGAAAGCGTAAGAATGAACTCACCAGCGGCCACGGCGGAATGATTATTCAAGTAGAAGCTGCCATCTTTGAAAGAATCCCAAGCGAAAAAAAAATCTTCAATTAATTTTTTTTCTCTTCTAACACTTTATCTATACAATGACGTTAAACGCGGGTTTTAATTGTGCTCTTTGACGCCACGTTATATTACTACCTGTGTGAAACAGATGTGAGAGTCTTGCTCATGGAGTTTATCGAAGTAGAAAACTTTTATTTCAACCAATCAAATCGCTCGAAATGTACGTAATGATAGAGAATTTGAATTATATACTTATAATAGTCACGTTTGCAGAACATACGAGTTGGAACCGTTGTTTGCTGGCGGTCAACAAATTTTGCTTTATTATAAAATAATTTAATTTGTTTGCGTATGAGTAAATAAAATGTTTATAAGAGTGAAAGCAATGAGGCAGCACATGGCAAAACTTAAAATACAGCTTCTATGACCAGCGATCTCAACTGCCGCTTGTAGCCAGTATACATCACGCGAACAAGTCCGTGAAATAAAGACCCCCCCCCCCAAACCCCATTTTATATAGAGAAAACTGGGGTTTACAGGGGTAAACATTATTTGCCGTATTTTTGCTCCAAGAAATAGGTTGTGGGTACTCGTTAGAACCGCCTCAATGAGGCGGTTCTAACGAGCACCCAAAACCTATGTTCCGAGTATAAATAAGAAAAATATCACAGATTTTCATCAGAAAAATTACCTTTTTTGAGGTATGAAAAAATGCACAAATCACACGGATGTGTTATCGTAATAACTACATGTATTTTTGGGACAAGTGTTTTGGGACGGTAAATCGGCGGTTTTACGTCACAAATTTCGTTCTACGGTGACGTCGAGATTTGGAATCGTAAAACGACGATTTGCCGCCCCCAACTGACAATGATCGATGTAGTTATCTCCATCCAAACTTATTCCCAGTCAACTTATCTCAGCTACCTTGGCATTCAATTATTCCAACAGCCTTGAAGTCCATATAACCAAACTACCGTTGCACCCACTTATCCTTATCCTCCTTATCGTATACACGTCATACCAAACTACACTGACGTCCACTTATCAACTACCTTGGCGTCAACTTATCTCTCACCTAACCCGGCCACTTACCCCAACTGCCTTCCTTCACCCACTTATCTCAACTGCATTGTCGTCTTCGTGTCCCAACTGTCTTGGTGGCCACTTATTCCGACTGCTTTAACTACCTTTATGTCTACTTATCCCAACAACATTTATCCAAACTGATTTTACTTTCACTCAGCTGCCTTGGGGTGTACTTATATCACATACCACATTCCAACAACAGTCTAGGCCTTCATTTATCCTGGGAACCTCGGCGTCCTCTTAGCTAACACTGATCTCAAATGCCTTGGCGTCCATTTATCCCAGCTACCCCGGCATTCACTCGTTCCAAATACCCTGGCGTCCAATCTGTTTGTGTGTCTTCTTAATATCCAAGCTGCCTTGGGATCGGTTTATCTCAACAAACTCTGCGTCCACTTGTCCGCTTCTACATACTACATGTACCTTGGGTGCACCTATGCCAACAACCTTTGCGTCTAAGTGTACCCCATTTATTCCAACTAACTTGTCGTCCTCATATCCCGACTACCTTTCCATCAACATTTCCCAGCTACCTTGGAGTCTCATCCAAAGTACCTGCTGTTGTCCTCTTGACCTAACCGCCTACTAGGTCAAATGACCGACCAGGACGCGGGGCTCAGCTGGATGCGCGAGGAACTTGCGGTTAGACGGCGGACGGGTTTCCTTCCCGCCGGTCTGACTTAATTAATAATGGAATATTTTGTATGATCACCCCCTTCTGCTGCTTCTGTGAGGTTCTGGTCAGTATGACGGAGAAGGACTAAGCCTACCCTGGGAAAGTACAGTCATCACGATAACACATCCGTGTGACATAGTGCATTCTATCAAATCTCCAAAATGTCTACTTTCCCGGTGGCAGTTGTTGATAGTTTTCTTATTTATATTTCAAACGTAGGTTGTTGGTGCTCGTTAGAACCGCCTAATTGAGGCGGTTCTAACGAGTACCCACAACCTATGTCTTAGAGCAGAAATAAGCAAAATAATGTAGACCCCTGTGAATGCCAGTGTTTCTCTATATAGGGTGGGGTTTAGAGGGGTGTTCATTTCAGGGACTTGTTAACATGATTAAATCAATCGACCAGCTACACATGACCTCAGTAGTGTTGTACGGGCCGTTAAACTCCAAAACAAACAGGCTAAACTAGTGTCGAACGTATTTATGACTCACTACTTTATTATCGGACTTGCGAAGGATGTTCGACGTTTGCAACCGCCCATCGTGGCTTGAAGAAATATATGGGCTGCATGATGCTTCCACGCAGAGCTGAAACCGACCGCACACGAGTACTGGTAAACCGCTTAGAGGATCTAAGCCTCCCCAGGCAAAGCGATGCGAGTCGGACCGTCCATGCTTATAAACCTTATTGGTTTCATTGGGCGACAGGGCTTGAGAAGTCATTTCATCTTAATGTCGGGTAGAAGTCCCACAAATTGGAAGCAACGTCTCCAAAATGACCTATACAGTGTTGACGGGGACGTTTGTTTGTTTGAGGTTTAACTTCCCCATCAACACTGTAAAGGTCATTTTGGAGACGTTGCTTCCAATTTTGTGGGACTTTTACCCGACATTGAGATGAAATGACATCTCAAGCCCTGCCACCTAATGAAACCTCTAGGGTTTATAATCATGGATGGGCCGACTCGCACCGCTTTGCCTGGGCAGGCTTAGATCCTCTAAACAGATTTTCTCGTGTGCGGGTCTGCGTGAAAGCATCTTGCAGCCCATAAATTTCTTCAAGCCCCGATGGGCGGGGGCCAAACGGGGACGTTAAACCTCAAATCAAACAAAATCGACGTTTGCAAAGGACACCTTAATTAAAAGTTGATACTCTTGTCTAGTTACCTTTCGAAGAATTCCCCTTCAGCCAGTACACTTCGTTTCAATGTTTTAATCTAATTTTTAGAACAATTTTTATTTTTATACTATTTTTTTTTTGTTCACCAGTAAGAAACTGGTAGACTGCAGACCCAAATGCATTTCTGAACCTACATCTTCCACCAGACTGGTGTTTTTATTCAATTTAGCAAAGCGTAGAGAGGGTGTGACAATATATTGACCTGCGAGGGTGCGTAGGATGGTTCACAAACGTGAAAACGCAGGTTGCGACAAAAAGCAAATTTTCTCATACCCGAGCTTAAATCATTCAGCAATACTTGGCATACAGCTTAAGGGGAATAGGAACACCTTCGGGGGAGGCAACTGTTGCAAAAGTATTTTTGTCTCCCATGTCAATAGGGGTCATTTCTTAAAGGAAATAATTTGCTCCTGAGGAGCAAATTCTTTCCTTTCAGAGTAGACTCCTTTTTCCGTGGATCAGGGCTTAATGAAAAGCGAACAGGAAGTTCCGAAGGTTGTCGCCCTTTGAAAAATGGCGAAAATTTAAATCTGCCAGGAGTTCCCATTCCCCTATATATGCCAGTTCCTCTTAAAACATAATTAGTAAAATCTAATTTTATCAAACATCAAATTCATCTCTTTGAAAATCAGCTCCTCGTGTCTGTGCCAAGTGGTTACTCCACGACTTGACGCTGATGGGTCGTAGCCTTAAGGTTATTTCTTTTCAACCAACAAGCGAACAAGTCCACATAAAGAGCACTCAACTCTTAAAGAGCTACTTTAAATATACTACTGAAAGGTGGGCTTCATATATGGGTAGAAATTCTTTTCCTGCTTTCGTCCTTTGTTTGTCCAATCAAACGTCGTTAGGGATATCTAAGATACAAAGGTAAACAAGAATTTCATAACGAGCTGCTTCGGTTCTAATGAGCATACACAGCCTATCTTTGGAGTATAAATAAGAAAAATATCACAATTTTCATCAGAAACAAGAGCTGTCCCTATATGTGACCAATGCCATGGGAGCCAATTTCTGAGTTTTTGCAAAACTTCAAGGGGAGATAATTCAGCCAAAAATGACAACACAGTTATGGCCCTTGGTCAGAATGTAGATGGTGAAAAAGTGTGTGAAGTTTCATGTGGCTAGGTCAAATACTTTTGAAGTTATGATCAAGGTTAAAGTTTTTGTGACGGACAGGCAGACAAACAAACAAACAAACAAACAGATAGACAGGGCAAATACTATATTCCCTGTCACGAACTTACTCAATCTGTAGGCGGGAAGTAAAAGAAGAATTTTCCTTATATTTCAACCAGAGAAACGCCAGCTAAATCTCAACTATGTTAGTACTTAATCCATGTTTCTATCTTTTTGGGATCAATTTTGGCTAGGTGACCCGCCCACCACTTTATTTCTGTGCTTTGGTAATTTGGTCATATGTTCAAAACCACTGTTTCGTAGCTATGTTCTACAATAAGTTGTAATATTTTGCACTGGCTTCGTCGTAAAAGATCTGGGAAGCGAGTGAATAAAATAGTAAACTTCGTGCGGTTCTTGTTTATTATTGCGTTGACTATAATTCCGTCGGCATCCTGTAGCCGTAAGCAAAAGTAGCTTACAGAATCATTACATACTACAGAATCGGGGATTGGGGGGCATAAGAAATAACCGTTTAGGAGAAATAAATACATCACGTGAACAAGTTTGTGAAATGAAGACCCCCTAAACCCCACTTTATATAGAGAAAACTGGGGTTTACGGGGGTATTCATTGTTTTTCTTATTTCTGCTCCAAGACATAGGTTGTGGGTACTCGTTAGAACCGCCTCAATGAGGCGGTTCTAACGAGCACAAACAACCTATGTTATGAGCATGTATGAGGAACATGTCAAGGATTTTCATCAGAAAAGTAGCCATTTTGGAGATGTGAAAAATGCACTGTATCGTACGGGTGAGTTATCGTAATGCAAGAATTTCATAACCAGATGCTTCGGTTCTAATGAGCAGACACAGTCTATCTCTGGAGTATAAATAAGAAAAATATCACAATTTTCATCAGAAAAATAAGCGTTTAGGAGAAATGAAGACATCACTTGAACAAGTCCGTGAAATGAAGACCCCTTACACACCATTTTTATATAGAGAAAACTGGGGTATACGGGGTATGTGTAATAGAACTGCTATGGGTTCTCGCCGAGGCCTCAGATACACAAGTTGTTAACAGCTATGGTTATATACATAGTTTATTCGGTGATATCTGAAAATATATGGAAATACATTTTCAATACAAATTAGATAGCCTACAAATGTGCTGAAGATGACCACACCTTCAGTGTTCAAATTCTAAGACCTGAGTGCCGTATATATGAAATGGCATATCATAGTATATGAAGTGGCATTTCATATATTCTTTCAAGACCTATGATTCCTGTATTCTAAGCCCTTGGTAGGCGCATAAAAATTACATGAACACCCGACTGTTTCTCAATTTCCATGTAACTCACTATCTCTTAATACAGCTATCTCAAAATGTCAAAATCACACATTGACAAAATCATCAATATCTTAAGTTATGAAAAATAAAACAGCACTAACCTGAAAATGTATGTAAATACATTTTCAATACAAATTAGATAGCCTACAAATGTGCTGAAGATGACCACACCTTCAGTGTTCAAATCCTAAGACCTGAGTACAGTGAGGCTTAAATTAGCTCATGCATGTTAGTACTATTCAGGTAATATAGGACAATACCGTAGCTACCATAGATTTAAGAGCTGTTTAAGTATTAAAATAATATTTAAGTGGGACAGAAAAGGTGGGCACAGCACCCACACCAAATTTCCTTCTGGAGTCAAACATCCGTCCATATGGGAAAATATGATATCTTGTCCATTGTGGACCCCATCTATTACATATGCATTATTTTTCTTATTTCTGCTCCAAGACATAGGTTGTGGGTAGTCCGTTAGAACTTAGAACCACCTCGAGCACACACAGCCTATGTTTTGAGCATTTATAGGTAAAAAATCAAGGATTTTTATCTGAAAAGTAGCCATTTTGGAGATGAAAAATGCACTATATCGTACGGGTGAGTTATCGTAATGCAAGAATTTCATAACCAGCTGTTTCGATTTTAATGAGCATACACAGCTTATCTTTGAAGTATAAATAAGAAAAATGCCACAATTTTCATCAGAAAAAATACCGTTTAGGAGAAATGAAGACATCACGTGAACAAGTCCGTGAATGAAGACCCCTCTAAACCCAAATTTATATAGAGAAAACTGGGGTTTACGGGGGTTTTCATTATTTTTCTTATTTCTGCTCCAAGACATAGATTGTGGGTACTCGATCGAACGCGGTTCTAACGAGCACACACAATCTATGTTTTGAGCATTTATAGGAAGAAATTCAAGGATTTTTATCTGAAAAGTAGCCATTTTGGAGATGTGAAAAATGCACTATGCATCATAATGAGTGTGCTATGTCTCACGGATGTATTTTCGTGATTTGTGTTTTATATCTATTCTTGTATTAGGACCATTTTGGCCCAAAGTCGGTCTCTCACTGGAAGTCATTGGGTGTAGAAAACACGCAGAAAGAGAAACATATGGGCTCTACACTGTTTCCAAAGCTAGTGTTCAGCAAGATGAGGATAACCCGCAGAACGCGGCGTCTGATCTAGGTCTACACTGTTTGCTTAAAGAACATACATTTTTTTGCAAAATCTTCTGCAAACAAAACAAGAATGGCATCCCTATAATTGGAAATGGACCACTCCAAACTTATTAAGTGCGAGATTCCATTGTTATCCTGGTTAAAATGGCCAGGCTCCCTAGCCTGACCGAGCCCGTTAACCCCAAGCGTCTTTACCACAGGCATGACGGTGCTAATTTAGGGATACATGTGTAGCTTCTCGATCTTCTATAAAATCGTGGTACATTAAAACATATATGTAGCGCCACACCCATCTGCGCCTTGAGAAAAAGATTGGGCTGCATGGTGCTTCCGCGCAGAGCTGAAACCGACCGAACTTTTGAATACTGGTAAGCCGCTTAGAAAGTCTAAGCCAGCCGAGGACAAGTGGTGAGGGTCGGGCCGTACCTGCTTATAAACCCTAGAGGTTTCTTTGGGCGGTAGAGCTTGAGGGGTCATTTCATCTCAATGTCTGGTAAAAAATCCCACAGCATCGAAAATCGCAATTCCAAAATGACCTAAATAGTGTTGGTGGGGGCGTAAAACCTCAACACAAACAAACAATCAAATCCATATATTTGCATTTCCAGTGTACATTTAAGAAATGCATTTTATTTTTCTGCAGTTCATGGAAGTATGAACGCAGTGGGTCGCGTGCAAAGTAAATGAACCCCGAAGGGGTTCATGTAAACTTTGCTAGCGACCCACTGTCGTTCATACTTTCATGAAAAGCAGAAAAATTAAGTTGATTTTTTATATTAACATTATTTGCCCCTCATCACTGGGCGAAAAAAATGCTTGTAGGGCAATTTTTTAAAGCTGAAAAACATTTACACGCTGTGTTTCTACAATGAGCGGAGCAGCGTTGACGTCATCAACGCCCGTAGAGAAAAATGGTTTAGAATGACGTCACTTAACGTCACTGAAAATCATGTGATTCGATGTGTTCATGGAAGTATGAACGCAATTGTTTTCTATATGTTTACATTACACTTTACACTGGAAATGTAAATATATAGAAAACAATGTAGTTCATGCTTCCATTAACGCATCGAGTCACATGATTTTCAGTGACGTCAGTCTAAACTGTCTAACTATACGCTCTGATTGGGCATGGGCGACATTAACGCTGTTCCGCACTTTGTAGCAAAACAGCGTGTATTTTTATGCCCCCCCCCCCCACCCCGAGAATCTTTGATTCGGGGGGGGGGGGCATATAGTATTTGCCCTGTCTATCTGTTTGTCCGTTTGTCCGTCACGTCTGTTTGTTTGTATGTCTGTCCGTCACAAAAACTTTAACCTTGATTATAACTTCAAAAGTGTTTGACCTAGCCCCATGAAACTTCACACACTTATTCACCGTCACAAGGGCTACATTCTGGCCAAGACCATAACTCTGTTGTCATTTTTGGCTGAATTATCTCCCCTTGAAATTTTGTAAAAACTCAGAAATTGGCTCCCACGGGGGGGGGGGGGGGGGGTGTGCATTGGCCACCTACAGTGACAGCTCTCTTTTTTTTCAGCTTTAAAACTGGTTGCCCGATAAGGATTTTTTCGCCCTGTGATGAGGAGCAAAGAATGTAAATATAAGAAATAAACTTAATTTTTCACCTGTTCATGAAAGTATGAACGACAGTGGGTCGCCAGCAAAGTTTACAAGAACCCGGGCTTCATTCACTTTGCAGGCGACCGCCTACGTTCATACTTTCATGAACAGCAGAAAAATAAAATTCATTTCTTAAATGACGCACAGTGAAGATTCTATTCACACCGAGATGAAAGGCAAGCTGACTGAGTCTTAGCTGCGTGCACTTATCCAAAGACGTTTTTCTACTCTGTGCGATCCAATCGATGACCTAAAATATCAAAATCTATGATATTACAGTGCTGGTACTGCTCTGAGAAACGTCCAGAGATTCCGACGTCAAATATTCACACATATTCAAGTCAACTCAGGGGTTCCAACAAAACAGAAATGCCGTGATATTAATATTCGAATCCCCCATTAGGAAAACAAATTTCTATACAACATAAAAAATAATTATATACAACATGTACATGTACATATAAATGTCAAAAGATCGTATGTAAGCTCAGGCTATATTTATCCTCTCCTTGATGTTGCTGTAACCATATAAATAAAATATTATCTATATCAATTTACTTTATTCATGTAGTCAAACGTACATGTTCAGTGACTCGCCCCTTGAAGAAATAGATTGGGCTGCATGGTGCTTCCACAAAGAGCTGAATCCGGCCGCACATGAGGACTGGTAACCGCTTGGGGGTCTAAGTATGCCCAGGCAAAGTGATGCGAGTCGGACTGTCACTACATATTAACCATTTTGGTTTATTTGGGCGGCAGGGACTGAGATGTCATTTCATCTGATCCAAATTGACAATAATAGTGTTGACGGGAACGTAAAACCTCAATTCAAACAAAACAAACATTTAATCACAAGAAGAAAGTTAGGGAATGGGAACACCTGGCAGATTTTTTTTTTCACAATTTACAAAAAGGAAGACAACTTGCGGGACGTCCTTTTCTACTGAAAAGGGGTCTACTCTTTAAGTAAAGAATTTGCTCCTCAGGAGCAAATTCTTTTCTTTAATAGTTGACCCCTTTTGACATGGGAGAGAAAAACACTTTTGCAGAAGTTGCCTCCCGAGAATGTGTATCCATTCCCCTTAATGTGAAGCTTCAATGACTCGGACTGCGATGCTTTCTTAATACCATGGTCGCTTCCAACTCAGTATTGTGTCCGTAGATAATTTGGGTTAATTACTCGTCTTACATGTGTCTTACTATGGAAATGTATGTTTTGTTTTGTTTATTTGTGTTGAGGTTAAACATCCCCGTCAACACTATTTAAGTCATTCTGGAGACATTGCTAGAAGCCTCCGGGGTGTAGTGGTTATGCTATACTCGCCTTGTAAACCAGGGGTCACAGGATCGATCCCGGGCTTCCCCAGACTTCGGATGAGTCTTTTTACCGAGGTCCCGTCTCCGTATGACCTTGTCTGTTGGTGAGACGTATAAACTCAAACGCAATCTAGAGGCTTTGCTTCCGATTTCTGTGACTTTTATCTGACATTGGAATGAAATGACTGCTCAAGCCCTACGGCCCATAGAAACCGCTAGTGCTTAACGAGCGGTCCGACTCATCACTTTTCCTGGGCAGGCTTAGACCTAAGCGGTTTACCAGTATTCAAGTTTGGCCAGTGACAGCCCTGCGTAGAAGCACCGTGCAGCCCAATCTATTTCCCCAAAGCCATGGGCGGGGGCACCGCGTAATATGGACTTCAATTGAACCCAAAGTATCTCCATAAGGAAAAAGAAGGTTGCATTGTTCCGGAGTGCTAACGCAGCCTGATTTATATTGTAGCTTCACGCACATCGCTTGGCACGGCTCATTTGATTTTTAGGTCACCAAATAACCAATTTCAAACGAACACAGGCACGCCCCCGCCCATCACCCCCCCCCCCGCACACACACACACACACACACACACACACACACACACACACACACACACACACACACACACACACACACACACACACACACACACACACACACACACAAAATAAAAAACGGGACTTTGACAGAAACAGTGAAGGCCCAGATCTGTTCCTCGGCGTCTGATCAGGGCTTACACTGTTTACAAAACACTGAAGCCTTTTTCTTAAAATAATTTCTTTTAATGTCTCATTCCGGCACGCCTTAATTTCCAGATGATTATCTATTCAGTTTATCGACAGGTAAAATGACCTAAATAGTGTTGACTGGGTCGTTAAACCCCAAAACAAACACATTAAGCAAACTTTGAGTTTAACATGGGTTAAAACTATTTGCTTTCCCACTGCACAATAATTTTTGACACTACATTTCAATTAACCGAAACCCGTTTAATTAATTTCCGTCCTAGTATTTGATATACATGCTTGACCCATTGGAGCAAATTATGTGTATATTTGCTTAGAATGTTTCACATTGTCCTTACGTTGTATAAGACATATACAATGCGATAGTTTTCGTCAGTCATCAAAGAAAATCAGGGCCAGACCGAAATTCTGTTTTTGACCATTTCGAATTTGCAAGTCACAGGACAGACGCAAAAAGTAAGGCATAACACTGACCTCAATACTAAACATTGAAACAATTGATGGTTTGTATTATGTTGTAGGGCAAGGGCCGTAACTAATGTTGCAAGAACTTGTAGTCCGACCCAATCGCTGCACATAAAAAGTTAACCAAAATTGAATCAAGGAATGACAGCATCGTTCTTTTTTGTGTGAGCCTGTTTTTAGTTTTGTTTTTTTGTGTTTTTTTTTTTTTTTTTTTTTTGTTGTTGTTTTAATTTTTTTTTGTGGGGGTGGGGGTGTATGGCCCTATTCAAAATTATTTCTCTTATTTCGAGCCGATCGTTAATAACGGGAGTGCCCAGAGAAAAACCACCTGACATTCCGTTTCACAACCTGGCGTCTCTAATGTCACACGTGCCAGACTCGAGTCAGCGTTCTTACCCTTTAGGCTGCGGTGGCCCGTGCACTGGTAGGTCGATCGTCTCTGGATATAATACCCTAACATTCATGTAAGCAAACAGTATAGACCAAGAAAGCGGCGTCTGACCTAAGTCTGCACTGTTTGCCAATGTCCCATTTTTGGGACAATCAACACAAAAAAATGCCTATATAATTTTTACCCCATTGAACCCCACTTTTATGTAGTAAAACTGGGGTTTTCAGGAGTAAACCTATTTTTCTTATTTCTGTTCTAAATATCGATTGTGGGTACTCGTTAGAACCGCCTCGATGAGGCGGTTCTAACGAGAACCCACAATACATATTTTGAGCAAAATAAGAAAAATATCACAATTTTTCATCTTAAAATTTTCGTTTTTTTTCCGGCGGTAAAGTTTACAATGTATTTGTATAGGCGTGTTTTCGAAATTAATGACAAACGTGGGCTGACAAATTCAATAATGGAAATATCGTAATGATCCTAAGTATTGGGACAGACAGGCCTAAGCAAACAATGCAGACCCACATCAGACTGCTTATGACCTTGGTCTGGCACAGAGGATTGTTAGCAAAACTGAAACATTAGGCGTAAAAAATAGTTGTGTTTCTATTTACATACTGAATAAAAGTTTGGTCGGTAGGTAGGAGAAAATTTTTTGTATTCTTTTATTTTTTTCTCCCGAAAAAAAAAAAAAAAACAGGTTCGGGCCTGTATTTTTTATGTGTTTTCGTTTTTGTACATGTTTTTGTCAATAAAATGTTCATGTTTAGACTTGCAATGTATATCATAATTCATTTTAGATGGTCAAAAACGTCAGTTTTGTATTTTGGAAGGTACTATATGCCAAAAACTGCAAAAATGTTCTTAAAAAGTGAAATTGCTATGTGACACTGGGTAGGGCCGGAAATTGAAAATGGAAGGTCGGTGTTTCAATTTTTTTTTATTTTATTTTATTGATTAAAATTGTAGAGTCGGGGGTTCTGAAGCAGGATATGTCGGGTTAGCGGAATACGACTATATTGTAAGCCTTACTGAATCTCTGGTAGCGTGTTGAGTTTCAAAGGTTTGTGTTACCCGGGGATAAATCTGACTGGCTTCACATCAAGTCGGGAGTCCAACAGAGGTCTATTCTTGGCCCACTCCTGTTTTTCATATATGTTAGTGACATTGTGCATGATATATACTCAAATGTCGGATGGTTTGGAGATGATACAGACCTTTACATGACAGTCGACTTTCCTGACTCCGCAGCCCAAATACCATTACGAAAACACGCCTATACAAATACATTGCAACCTTTATCGCCGAAAAAATGAAAAATGACCAAAATGTGATATTTTCTTATTTCTGCTCAAAATATGGATTGTTGGTACTCGTTAGAACCGCCTCGATGAGGCGGTTCTAACGAGTACCCAAAATCTATATTTTAAAGCAGAAATAAGAAAAATAAGGTTAAGAAAAATAAGATTTACCCCTGTAAACCCCAGTTTTACTATATAAAATTGGGGTTCAAAGGGGTCAGAATTATATAGGCGTGTTTTCGTGATGTATACATGGCTTGTGAATTATATCCCAAGCAAAACCGAAACTTTACTTCCGAGCCGTAAGCTTAATACGGACATGAACATGTCCGTTAATAGACTAAGAGGTGCACGCGTTGTCATAACAACGTAATTCGCTTCCCTCATAAATATTTTTTGATGGTCAAATCACGTGAATTCTCGGTGAGACTATGCGAGACAACTTCCTGTGTATGGTTCACGCGTTCTTCCTTTTAATAAAATGTCTGCCTTTCACACAGTCGGTCCCCAGTCTAGTACAACATTCATCTTTTACGATTCTTTTTTCTCCTTTTTGCCTAAAATTGGGGTTCAAAGGGGTCAGAATTATATAGGCGTGTTTTCGTGATGTATACATGGCTTGTGAATTATATCCCAAGCAAAACCGAAACTTTACTTCCGAGCCGTAAGCTTAATACGGACATGAACATGTCCGTTAATAGACTAAGAGGTGCACGCGTTGTCATAACAACGTAATTCGCTTCCCTCATAAATATTTTTTGATGGTCAAATCACGTGAATTCTCGGTGAGACTATGCGAGACAACTTCCTGTGTATGGTTCACGCGTTCTTCCTTTTAATAAAATGTCTGCCTTTCACACAGTCGGTCCCCAGTCTAGTACAACATTCATCTTTTACGATTCTTTTTTCTCCTTTTTGCCTAAAATTGGGGTTCAAAGGGGTCAGAATTATATAGGCGTGTTTTCGTGATGTATACATGGCTTGTGAATTATATCTCAAGCAAAACCGAAACTTTACTTCCGAGCCGTAAGCTTAATACGGACATGAACATGTCCGTTAATAGACTAAGAGGTGCACGCGTTGTCATAACAACGTAATTCGCTTCCCTCATAAATATTTTTTGATGGTCAAATCACGTGAATTCTCGGTGAGACTATGCGAGACAACTTCCTGTGTATGGTTCACGCGTTCTTCCTTTTAATAAAATGTCTGCCTTTCACACAGTCGGTCCCCAGTCTAGTACAACATTCATCTTTTACGATTCTTTTTTCTCCTTTTCGTATTTCAATCCGCTATATGTAATACTTTTTGACGTATCCGACCAAATAAAATTAAATAAATAAATAAAAACTGTAAATTCGGATTCTTCAAAAACGTCACTATGACTGCTTCTCTATTATTGATCCATGTTGCAGAGACGCTTATTGCGTTTTCATAGACAAACTGTCTGTCAGTTGGCGCAAAATAAAACACCGAGTACCGATCTTCTATTTACCTTCCGGCTGCGTTATTTGACAGAAACAGGTTAGTTTTCGTTTATTTCCAGTATTTCCATGGTAGTTCCGACTCGCAGTGTGTGATACAATCAAGCATGAATTAATGCCTAATGGGGGCCTTGGAATTCCTTTTCTTCTTTTAGTGCAACACCCTCACACGAGGCTTACGTGCAGGTTTACATTACACTCGAAGGAGGTGTTGGCAGTAAACAGAGATAGATAATTAAAAGGAGCACTAAAAGATTTTGAAGGGCATTGTAATAGGAGCGTCATGTGTTTTTCTCATAAAGAAATGCACACGTGACTTACTTGAGTACCAGGAGATTATAGGCAGCGATAAAATGCCTTATAGATATACAACAACAACAAGATAGATAATATTGGAAGGGATCTTTTATTTGTGCAGGGGATGTTTCTCCCTGCACAAGGGGCCTCCAGTTGACGTCCCGATCAGAAGGACTGTGCACTTTGTGGCATTCATCCCTGCAATTGATGCCAGAGGTCCTGGGTTCGATCCCCCACAGCAGCGATCAAATTTCGGTGTCCGAACACGCTCCATTGGCATCATTTGTAGGGATGAATGTCACAAAGTGCAACGTCCTTCGGATCGGGATGTTAACTCGAGGCCCCCTGTGCAGGGAGAACCATCCCCTGTGCAGGTTAAAGAACCCTGCCGTAATTACATGGTTACTGTGTAGGCTTTCATCCTGCAAAACCTTTAGTGTATGTAATGTACACCTGCGAGTAATGGTGAAATGTGACCAATCGCAGTATCAGTAGAAAGAAAGAAAGTGTAGCAGTTCGGACACCACAGCAGTCTCATTATCTGGATGAAGAAGAGAGGAGTTAGAACCTGACTTGGGACCAACGGCGATAGATCAGGACACATCCATGAAAGACACTAGTCGCATGTCATTTGTAAACATTGTCAGTTAAAGAAGTGTTTCTTTGACATGCTTCTTGTGTACCCTTAAGGCAGCTAATTTGATTTGGATCTGTTCATGAACAACCAGATTGAGACGGATGTTCGTAGAGCCCAGCACATGACTGGCAGATGTAGATGACTTGGTTAACAGACAAGTTTACTGTCCATGGGATCTGAACTCGAATATTCATGATAACAGAAAGTAGTGGAGCACTTTGGTGCAGTCGTAGCGCATCGGATTTGTGTTCGAGAGGTTGCGGGTTCAAGCCTTACGCTGACGAAAGTGTTGTGCCATTCAGCAAGGCACTTCATCCACATTGCTTAAAAAATAAAAAGTAAGTACTGGTTACCACCCAGGAAATCCTGCTTGTAATGCTCGGATGTGAGCGAGTAGCAGTATAAATAGGAGAAAAGAAAGAAAACAAAGTATTTGCGATTCAGATAAAGAGAAAAGAAGGGAAAATGGTGATAATATTTTTGATTATTTGAAAAAGATTTTATGGATAACCGTGAAATGCTATGTTGTGACTGTTCCAACAAGTACCCACATTTTTCCTGTTTAGCTCTACTGTCACATAGTGACAAGGTGAGCTTTTGTGATCACTTTTCGTCTGTTGTCCATGTGTGCGTCCGTTAACAATTCTTCAAACGACATCTCCTAAACCACTGAGCAGATTTTGACCAAACTTCACAGGAATGATTCTTATCTGGACACCTTTCAAAGTTGTTCAAATGGTTCCGCTCCGTTGCACATCTAGGTCACAGCAGCCATATATAGATTTTTTTTTCACTGAAAACTTGAAAAATCTTCTCTGAAACCACAAGGCCAGGGCCTTCGATATTTGGTATGAAGCTCCATCTACTTGACCTCTACCAAGATTGTTCAAATTATAGCCTCCGCCCCAGGGGCCTTTGGTTTTACATAGGCTTATATTGGGAAAATCTTTAAATATCTTGTTCTCTGAAACTGCAAGATATTTGATGTGAAGCTTCAACTAGTGGACCTCTATCAAGATTGATCAATTTATAACACTAGGGCCAAAAATGCCCCCGCCCCGGGGCCCTTTGGTTTTTTCATACGCTTATATAGGGAAAATATTTAAAAAATCTTCTTCTCTGATACCATAAGGTCCCCGTCTTTGCTATTTGGTATGAAGCTTCATCTACTGGACCTCTACCAAAACCAAATTATATCCCTGGTGCCAAAAATGCCCCCGCCCAGAGCCCTTTTGGTTTTACATAGATTTATAGGGAAAATTTTTAAAAATCTTCTTCTCTGAAACCACAAGGCCCAGTTCTTTGATATTTGGTGTGAAGCTTCATTTAGTGAACCTCTATCAAGATTGTTCAAATTATAGGCCTAGTGCGATAATTGCCCCTGCCCTGGGGGCCTTTGGATTTACAAAGGCTTATATAGGGAAAATCTTTAAAAATCTTCTCTGAAACCGCATGGCCACGGTTTTTGATATTTGGTATGAAGCTTCATCTAATGGAGGGCTACCAAGATTATTCAAATTATACCCCTGGGGCCAAAAATGCCCCCGCCCCAGGGGGCCTTTGGTTTTGCATAGGCTTATATATGGAAAATCTTTAATCTCTGATACCATAAGGTCCCCGTCTTTGCTATTTGGTATGGGCTCCGGGGCGGGGGGCATTTTTGGTCCCAGGACTAGAATTTGAACAATCTTTGCAGAGGTCCACTAAATGAAGCTACGCACCAAATATTGAAGGCCTGGTTTCAGAGGTGAATATTTTTTAAGTTTCTATTTAAAAAAATCTGTTGTTGGCTCCCGAAAAAAAAATAGGCCTGACCCCCTTATACGACAAATGGACTTGTCCAACGTATGGCAGTGGAAAAGTCTACTAGCATATGATGTGTTAATGTCCCCATCAACACTGTATTAAGCTTTCGTTCCTATGAATTATTATTGTATGTATATATGTATTGCCTGTCATAGAAATTATGAAATAAATATGTATATTAAATTTTTACCAAGTAAATACAGGATTTTCTATGAAAAAGAAAAACGATATTAGTCACAGAGAAATAATTCCCACTGAGAATGTGAACAATCTTGGTTAAATCATCAAGACGAAGCTTCTTGTCAATTATCAAAGACCTTGGCCTTCTCCTTTCAGACAAGAAGATTTCAAATGTTTTCATTGCCTTGACTTCTATTTCCTAGGGCTATAATTTGAACACTTTTGATAGAGGTACACTTGATTTTGATAGAGGTCCACCAAATATCAAAGACCTGGGCCTTGCGGTTTCAGATTGGAAGATTTTCTTAAAGTTCCCTATATATAAGTCAATGTAAAAACCGAAAGGCACGGGGCGGAGGCATTTTTGGCCCAAGGGCTATGATTTGAACAATCTCGGATTCGGAGAAGAAGAGTTTTAAACATTTTCCCTGTATAAGCCAATGTTAATGAGAAGAAGATTTTTAAAGATTTTCCCTTTATAAGTTTATGAAAAACCAAAGGGCCCCAGGGCGGGGGCATTTTTGGCCCTAGGGCTATAATTAGAACACTATTGGGAGGGGTTCAGTAGATGAAGCTTCATACCAAATATCAAAGACCTGGGCCTTATGGTTTCAGAGCTGTAGATTTTTAAATATTTTCTCTATATATGCCTATAAAACCAAAGGGCCCCGGGGTGGGGGCATTTTGGCCCTAGGGCTATAATTTGAATACTGTTGATAGAGG
The DNA here is from genome assembly GCA_963580285.1 of Lucinisca nassula. Classification (NCBI taxonomy): domain Eukaryota; kingdom Metazoa; phylum Mollusca; class Bivalvia; order Lucinida; family Lucinidae; genus Lucinisca; species Lucinisca nassula. The sequence goes on along the minus strand of OY757024.1, from coordinate 77,978,366 downwards.
TTCACTAGCTGAAGCTTCACGCTAAATACCAAAGACCTGGGTCTTGCGGTTTCAGAGACGAAATTTTTTAAAGATTTTCCATATATAAGCTTATGCAAAACCAAAGGCCCCTGGGGCGGGGGCATTTTTGGCCCCAGGGGTATAATTTGAATAATCTTGGTAGCCCTCTATTAGATGAAGCTTCATACCAAATATCAAAGACCGTGGCCATGCGGTTTCAGAGAAGATTTTTAAAGATTTTCCCTATATAAGCCTTTGTAAATCCAAAGGCCCCCAGGGCAGGGGCAATTATCGCACTAGGCCTATAATTTGAACAATCTTGATAGAGGTTCACTAAATGAAGCTTCACACCAAATATCAAAGAACTGGGCCTTGCGGTTTCAGAGAAGAAGATTTTTAAAAATTTTCCCTATAAATCTATGTAAAACCAAAAGGGCTCTGGGCGGGGGCATTTTTGGCACCAGGGATATAATTTGGTCTGGGTAGAGGTCCAGTAGATGAAGCTTCATACCAAATAGCAAAGACGGGGGCCTTGTGGTTTCAGAGAAGAAGATTTTTTAAATATTTTCCCTATATAAGCGTATGAAAAAACCAAAGGGCCCCGGGGCGGGGGCATTTTTGGCCCTAGTGTTATAAATTGATCAATCTTGATAGAGGTCCACTAGTTGAAGCTTCACATCAAATATCTTGCAGTTTCAGAGAACAAGATATTTAAAGATTTTCCCAATATAAGCCTATGTAAAACCAAAGGCCCCTGGGGCGGAGGCTATAATTTGAACAATCTTGGTAGAGGTCAAGTAGATGGAGCTTCATACCAAATATCGAAGGCCCTGGCCTTGTGGTTTCAGAGAATTTTTCAAGTTTTCAGTGAAAAAAAAATCTATATATGGCTGCTGTTACCTAGATGTGCAACGGAGCGGAACCATTTGAACAACTTTGAAAGGTGTCCAGATAAGAATCATTCCTGTGAAGTTTGGTCAAAATCTGCTCAGTGGTTTAGGAGATGTCGTTTGAAGAATTGTTAACGGACGCACACATGGACAACAGACGAAAAGTGATCACAAAAGCTCACCTTGTCACTATGTGACAGTAGAGCTAAAAAGGAAAGTTGTGGGTACTTGTTGGAACAGTCACAACATAGCATTTCACGGTTATCCATAAAATCTTTTTCAAATAATCAAAAATATTATCACCATTTTCCCATCTTTTCTCTTTATCTGAATCGCAAATACTTTGTTTTCTTTCTTTTCTCCTATTTATACTGCTACTCGCTCACATCTGAGCATTCCAAGCAGGATTTCCTGGGTGGTAACCAGTACTTATTTTTTATTTTTTTAAGCAATGTGGATGAAGTGCCTTGCTGAATGGCACAACACTTTCGTCAGCGTAAGGCTTGAACCCGCAACCTCTCGAACACAAATCCGATGCGCTACGACTGCACCAAAGTGCTCCACTACTTTCTGTTATCATGAATATTCGAGTTCAGATCCCATGGACAGTAAACTTGTCTGTTAACCAAGTCATCTACATCTGCCAGTCATGTGCTGGGCTCTACGAACATCCGTCTCAATCTGGTTGTTCATGAACAGATCCAAATCAAATTAGCTGCCTTAAGGGTACACAAGAAGCATGTCAAAGAAACACTTCTTTAACTGACAATGTTTACAAATGACATGCGACTAGTGTCTTTCATGGATGTGTCCTGATCTATCGCCTTGGTCCCAAGTCAGGTTCTAACTCCTCTCTTCTTCATCCAGATAATGAGACTGCTGTGGTGTCCGAACTGCTACACTTTCTTTCTTTCTACTGATACTGCGATTGGTCACATTTCACCATTACTCGCAGGTGTACATTACATACACTAAAGGTTTTGCAGGATGAAAGCCTACACAGTAACCATGTAATTACGGCAGGGTTCTTTAACCTGCACAGGGGATGGTTCTCCCTGCACAGGGGGCCTCGAGTTAACATCCCGATCCGAAGGACGTTGCACTTTGTGACATTCATCCCTACAAATGATGCCAATGGAGCGTGTTCGGACACCGAAATTTGATCGCTGCTGTGGGGGATCGAACCCAGGACCTCTGGCATCAATTGCAGGGATGAATGCCACAAAGTGCACAGTCCTTCTGATCGGGACGTCAACTGGAGGCCCCTTGTGCAGGGAGAAACATCCCCTGCACAAATAAAAGATCGCTTCCAATATTATCTATCTTGTTGTTGTTGTATATATATAAGGCATTTTATCGCTGCCTATAATCTCCTGGTACTCAAGTAAGTCACGTGTGCATTTCCTTATGAGAAAAACACATGACGCTCCTATTACAATGCCCTTCAAAATCTTTTAGTGCTCCTTTTAATTATCTATCTCTGTTTTCTGCCAACACCTCCTTCGAGTGTAATGTAAACCTGCACGTAAGCCTCGTGTGAGGGTGTTGCACTAAAAGAAGAAAAGGAATTCCAAGGCCCCCATTAGGCATTAATTCATGCTTGATTGTATCACACACTGCGAGTCGGAACTACCATGGAAATACTGGAAATAAACGAAAACTAACCTGTTTCTGTCAAATAACGCAGCCGGAAGGTAAATAGAAGATCGGTACTCGGTGTTTTTATTTTGCGCCAACTGACTGACAGTTTGTCTATGAAAACGCAATAAGCGTCTCTGCAACATGGATCAATAATAGAGAAGCAGTCATAGTGACGTTTTTGAAGAATCCGAATTTACAGTTTTTATTTATTTATTTAATTTTATTTGGTCGGATACGTCAAAAAGTAATACATATAGCGGATTGAAATACGAAAAGGAGAAAAAAGAATCGTAAAAGATGAATGTTGTACTAGACTGGGGACCGACTGTGTGAAAGGCAGACATTTTATTAGAAGGAAGAACGCGTGAACCATACACAGGAAGTTGTCTCGCATAGTCTCACCGAGAATTCACGTGATTTGACCATCAAAAAATATTTATGAGGGAAGCGAATTACGTTGTTATGACAACGCGTGCACCTCTTAGTCTATTAACGGACATGTTCATGTCCGTATTAAGCTTACGGCTCGGAAGTAAAGTTTCGGTTTTGTTTGGGATATAATTCACAAGCCATGTATACATCACGAAAACACGCCTATATAATTCTGACCCCTTTGAACCCCAATTTTATATAGTAAAACTGGGATTTACAGGGTAAACCTTATTTTTCTTATTTCTGCTTTAAAATATAGATTTTGGGTACTCGTTAGAACCGCCTCATCGAGGCGGTTCTAACGAGTACCAACGCGGTTCTAACGAGTACCAACAATCCATATTTTGAGCAGAAATAAGAAAATATCACATTTTTGTCATTTTAAATTTTTCATTTTTTCGGCGATAAAGGTTGCAATGTATTTGTATAGGCGTGTTTTCGTAATGGTATTTGGGCTGCGGAGTCAGGAAAGCGACTGTCATGTAAAGGTCTGTATCATCTGCAAACCATCCGACATTTGAGTATATCTCATGCACAATGTCACTAACATATATGAAAAAATAGGAGTGGGCCAAGAATAGACCTCTGTTGGACTCCCGACTTGATGTGAAGCCAGTCAGATTTATCCCCGGGTAACACAAACCTTTGAAACTCAACAGGCAACCAGAGATTCAGTAAGGCTTACAATATAGTCGTATTCCGCTAACCCGACATATCCTGCTTCAGAACCCCCGACTCTACAATTTTAATCAATAAAATAAATAATAAATAAAAAATAAAACACCAACCTTCCATTTTCAATTTCCGGCCCTACCCAGTGTCCCATAGCAAATTCGCGTTTTAAGTACATTTTTGCAGTTTTTGGCATTTAGTACCTTCCAAAATACAAAGCTGACGTTTTTGACCATCTAAAATGAATTATGATATACATTGCAAGTCTAAACATGAACATTTTTATTGACAAAAACATGTACAAAAACAAAAACACATAAAAAGAGAAAAAATAAAAGAATACAAAAAAGTTTCTCCTATCTACCGACCAAACGTTTCAGCATGTTAGTAGAAACACAACTATTTTTTACGCCTAATGTTTCAGTTTTGCTAACAATCCCCTGTGCCAGACCCAGGTCATAAACAGTCTGATCTGGATCTGCATTGTTTGCTTAGGCCTGTCTGTCCCAATACTTAGGATCATTACGATATTTCCATTATTGAATTTGTCAGCCCATGTTTGTCATTCATTTCAAAAACACGCCTATACAAATACATTGTAAACTTTACCGCCGGAAAAAACGAAAGATTTTAAAATGAAAAATTGTGATATTTTTCTTATTTTGCTCAAAATATGGATTGTGGGTTCTCGTTAGAACCGCCTCATCGAGGCGGTTCTAACTAGTACCCACAAACAATATTTAGAACAGAAATAAGAAAAATAGGTTTACTCCTGAAAACCCCAGTTTTACTACATAAAAGTGGAGTTCAATGGGGTAAAAATTATAAAGGCATTTTTTGTATTGATTGTCCCAAAATGGGACATTGGCAAACAGTGCAGACTTAGGTCAGACGCCGCTTTCTTGGTCTATACTGTTTGCTTCAATTGCATGAATGTTAAGGTATTATATCCAGAGACGATCGACCTACCAGTGCACGGGCCACCGCAGCCTAAAGGGTAAGATCGCTGACTCGAGTCTGGCACGTGTGACATTAGAGACGCCATGTTCTGAAACGGAATGTCAGGTGGTTTTTCTCTGGGCACTCCGGTTTTTGCCCACCTCTGATTAATGATCGGCTCGAAATAAGAGAAATAATTTTGAAAAGGGCCATAACCCCCTCCCCAAACAAAAACAAACAAACAAACAAAAAAAAAAAAAAAAAACGATGCTGTCACTTCCTTGATTTAATTTTGGTTAACTTTTTATGTGCAGCGATGGGGTCGGACTACAAGTTCTTGCAACATTAGTTACAGCCCTTCCCCTTAAACATAATACAAACCATCAGCTGTTCCAATTTTTAGTATTGAGGTCAGTGTTATGCTTTTTTCGTCTGTCCTATGACTTGCAAATTCGAAAATTTACAGAAAAGGTCAAAAACAGAATTTCGGCCTTGCCCTGAGTTTCTTTGATGACGAAAGCCATCGCATTTTATATGTCTTATACAACGTAAGGAACACTGGGAAAATTCCAATTCAAATAGACACATAATTTGCTCCACTGTATGAGTATAACAAATACTTGGACGGAAATTATTTAAACGGGTTTCAGTTTATTGAAATGTAGTGTCAAAAAAATTAACGTTATTGTGCAGTGGGAAAGCAAATAGTTTTAACCCATGTTAAACTGAAAGTTTGCTTAATGTGTTTGTTTTGGAGTTTAACGGCCCAGTCAACACTATTTAGGTCATTTTACCTGTCGTTAAACTGAATAGATGTTCAGCTGGAAATTAAGGCTTGCAGGAATGAGACATTAAAAGAAATTATTTTAAGAAAAAGGCTTCAATGTTTTGTAAACGGTGTAAGCCCTGATCAGACGCCGCGGAACAGATCTGGACCTTTACTGTTTCTGTCAAAGTCCCGTTTATTTATTTTGTGTGTCCGTGTGTGTGTGCGGGGGTGTGGAGGGGGGTGCCTGTGTTCGTCTAAAATTGGTTATTTGGTGACCTAAAAATCAAATGAGCCGTGCCAAGCGAAAATATATATTCCGACATGTGCGTGAGGCTACAATATAAATCAGGCTGCGTTAGCACTCCGGAACAATGCAACCTTCTTTTTCCTTGTGGAGATACTTTGGGTTCAATTGATATTCATATTACGCGGCGCCCCCGCCCATCGGGGTTCGGGGAAATAGATTGAGCTGCACGGTGCTTCCACGCAGGGCTGTCCCTGACCGAACTTGGATACTGGTAAACCGCTTAGGTCTAAGCCTGCCCAGGAAAAGTGATGAGTCGGACCGCTCCTTAAGCCCTAGCGGTTTATATGGGCGGTAGGGCTTGAGATGTCATTTCATCCCAATGTCAGATAAAAGTCCCAGAAATCGGAAGCAACGCCTCTAGAGAGCGTTTGAGTTTATACGTCTCACCGCAACAGACAAGGTCATACGGAGACGGGACCTCGGTAAAAAGACTCATCCGAAAGTCTGGAGAAGCCCGGGATCGATCCTGCGACCCCTGGTTTACAAGGCGAGTAGCATAATCACTACATCACGGAGGCTTCTAGCAACGTCTCTAGAAAAACCTAAATAGTGTTGACGGGGATGTTTAACCTAAAAACAACAAACAAACATACAAACAAAACCAAACATACATGTCCATAGTAAATAACATGTAAGACAAGTCTCTCTTACATGTAATTAATTCAAATTCCCTATGGACACAATAATGAGTTGGAAGTGACCATGGTATTAATAAGTCATCGAAGTCCGAGTAACTAGGGGAATGGATACAAATTCAGGGGAGGTAACTCCTGCAAAAGTGTTTTTCTCTCCCATGTCAATAGGGTTCAACTCTTAAATAAAAGAATTTGCTCCTGAGGAGCAAATTCTTTCCTTTAAGAGTAGACCCCTTTTTCAGTGGGACAGGGCTTATAGAAAAATCTGCCAGGTGTTCCTATTCCCTAACTTTCTTCTTGTGATTAAATGTTTGTTTTGTTTGAATTGAGGTTTTACGTTCTCGTCAACACCATTATGTTCATTTTTGAGACACTGCTTGCAATTTTGTGGGACTTTTACCCGACATTGAGATGAAATGACATCTCAGTCCCTGCCGCCCAAATAAATCAAAATGGTTAATATGTAGGGACGGTCCGACTCGCATCACTTTGCCTTGGCAGGCTTAGACCCCCAAGCGGTTTACCAGTACTAATGTGTGGCCGGATTCAGCTCTTCGTGGAAGCACCATGCAGCCCAATCTATTTCTTCAAGGGGCGAGTCATTGAAAATGTACGTTTGATTACATGAATAAGGTAAATTAATACAGATAATATTTATTTAAATGGTTACAGCAACATCAAGGAAAGGATAAATATAGCCTAAGCTTACAACCAATATTTTGACACTTAAATGTACATGTAATTGTTGTATATATGTTGAATGGAAATTTGTATTCCTAACAGGGGGGCTCGAATATCACGGCTTTTCTATTTTGTTCGAACCCTCGATTTGACTTGAATATGTGTGAATATTTGACGTCGGAATCTCTGGACGTTTCTCTGTGCAGTACCAGCACTGTACAAATATAATGGATTTTGATATTTTTGGTCATTGATTGGATCGCACAGAGTAGAAAACGTCTATGGATAAGTGTGCGCAGCTAAGATCAGCCAGCTTGCATATCATCTCGGTGTGAACAGAGTCTTCGCTGTGTGTAATTTTAGTTTTCTGTTGTTCATTAAAGTATGAACGCAGGGGGTCGCCTTCAAAGTGAATGAACCCCGGGTTCTTGTAAACTTTGCTAGCGACCCGCTGTCGTTCATACTTTCATGAACAGCCGAAAAATTAAGTTTATTTCTTATATTTACATTATTTGCTCCTCATCACTGGGTGAAAAAATGCTTATAGGGCAAATTTTAAAGCTGAAAAACAATAACACGCTGTTTTGCTACAAAGAGCAGAACAGCGTTGACGTCGCCCACGTCCAATAAGATCGTATAGAACGATGGTTAAGACTGACATCACTTGACGTCACTGAAAATCATGTGACTCGATGCGTTCATAGAAGTATGAACTTCATTATTTTCTATTTGTTTACATTTCGCTTTACACTTGAAATGTAAATATGGATTTAATTGTTTGTTTGAGTTGATGTTTTACGCCCACTTAAACACTATTTAGGTCATTTTGGAGACGCTGCTTCCGATTTTTTGGGACTTTTGCCAGACATTGAGAGGGAAAGACCTCTCAAGCTCTACCGCCCAAAGATATCTCTAGGGTTTATAAGCAGGTTACGACCCGACCCTCACCACTTCTCGCAGGCTTAGACCTTCTAAGCGGTTTACCAGTATTCAAAAGTTCGGTCGGTTTCAGCTCTGCGCGGAAGCACCATGCAGTCCAATTTATTTATCCAGGTCCCGATCGGTTGGGCGCCACCTGTATGTTTAAATGTACTACGTTTTTATAGAAGGTCGAAATGCTACCCCTAAATTGGCCCCATTATGCCTATGGTTAAGAGGCTTGGGGTTAACAGGCTCGGTCAGGCCAGGGAGCCTGGCCATTTTAACCAGATATGACAATGGAATCTCCCACCTAATATGTTTGGAGAGTTGTCCATTTCCAATTATAGGGGTGGCAGGTTTGTTTTGTTTACGGAAGGTTTGGCAAAAATATGTGAGTTCTTTAAGCAAACTGTGTAGACCCAGATCAGACGCCGCGTTCTGTGGCGTCTGATCTGGGTCTGCAATGTTTGCCAATGTTCCAAAAAAGGGCCGCTAGGCATATAGGTGTTAAGCTAGACTAGCTACTAGTCGGATATCATATTTTAAAGTTAATAAGTAATATTCTTCTATATATTTTTTCTTCTTTTTCCCTCTCTGATAGCAATTTGTTTCATCTTGGGAAGTTTTCTGTTAATGTCTGAGATATTTGATAAACACACCAGGAAGGTTGGTCATTGGTAAATATGACATTAAGGTCTAGGAGCTAGACTAGTGTTAAGCCTCATCCTGCTGAACACTAGCTTTGGAAACGGCGAAGATCCGATATTTTTCTCTTTCTGCGTGTTTTCTACACCCAATGTCTTCTAGTAAGAGACCGACTTTGGGACTCGTCAAAAGTGGTCTTGGACAATATAAAAATGGTCTTAATAAAAGAATAGATAAAAAATACAAATTACGATAATGCATCCGTGCGACATAGCATACTCATTACGATGACACACCCGTACGGCATAGAGCATTTTCCCATCTCCAAAATGGCTACTTTTCAGATAAAAATCCTTGGTTTTCTTCCTATAAATGCTCAAAACATAGGTTGTGTGTGCTCGTTAGAACCGCCGCGATGAGGCGGTTCTAACGAGTACCCACAACCTATGTCTTGGAGCAGAAATAAGAAAAACAATGAAAACCCCCGTAAACCCCAGTTTTCTCTTTATAAAGTGGGGTTTAGGGGGGGGGTCTTCATTTCACGGACTTGTTCACGTGATGTCTTCATTTCTCCTAAACGGTATTTTTTTCTGATGAAAAATGTGATATTGTTCTAATTTATACTCCAAAGATAGGCTGTGCGTGCTCATTAGAACCGAAGTTCTGGTCACAAAAATAGCATATGAAAATCTTGTATTTGTTTGTTTGTTTGATTTGAGGTTTAACGTCCCCGTCAACACTGTACAGGTAATTTTGGAGACGTTGCTTCCATTTTTGTGGGACTTTTACCCGAGATTGAGATTAAATGACATCTCAAGCCCTGCTGCCCAATGAAACCAAAAGGGTTTATAAGCATGGAGGTCCGACTCGCACCGCTTTGCCTGGGCATTGCCTCCACTTCTATTTTAGATCCTCCAAGCAGTTTACCAGTACTCGTGTGCGGGCGTTTTCAGCTCTGCGTGGAAGCATCATGCAGACCATCTATTTTGATCAAGCCCCGATGGGCGGGGGCGAGAAAATCTTGTATACGTGTGTATCTTAAATATCCCTAGCGACGTTTGATTGGACAAAGGACGAAAGCAGGAAAAGAATTTCTACCACTATGAAGCCCACCTTTCAGTATTATATTTAAAGTAGCTCTTTAAGAGTTGAGTGTTCTTTATGTGGACTTGTTCGCGCGACGGTTGAAAAGAAATAACCTTAAGGTCACGAACCATCAACGTTAAGTCGTCGAGTAACCACTTTGCACAGACACGAGGAGCTGATTTTCAAAGAGATGAATTTGATGGTTGATAAAATTAGATTTTACTAATTATGTTTTAAGAGGAACTGGCATATTAAGGGGAATGGGAACTCCTGGCAGATTTTATTTTCGCCATTTTTCAAAGGGCGACAACCTTCGGAACTTCCTGTTCGCTTTTCATTAAGCCCTGTCCCACTGAAAAAGGAGTCTACTCTGAAAGGAAAGAATTTGCTCCTCAGGAGCAAATTATTTCCTTTAAGAAATGACCCCTATTGGCATGGGAGACAAAATACTTTTGCAACAGTTGCCTCCCCCGAAGGTGTTCCTATTCCCCTTAAGCTGTATGCCAAGTATTGCCGAATGATTTAAGCTTGGGTATGAGAAAATCTGCTTTTTGTCGCAACCTGCGTTTTCACGTTTGTGAACCATCCTACGCACCCGCGCAGGTCAATATATTGTCACACCCTCTCTACGCTTTGCTAAATTGAATGAAAACGCCAATCTGGTGGAAGATATAGGTCCAGAAATGCATTTGGGTCTGCAGTCTACCAAAAATGAAAATTTTTCTAAATATTGGATTAAAACATTGAAACGAAGTGTTCTGGCTGAATGGGAATACTTCGAAAGGTAACTAGACAAGAGTATCAACTTTTAATTAACATGTCCTTTGCAAACGTCGATTTTGTTTGATTTGAGGCTTAACGTCCCCGTTTTGCC
>OY757024.1:76657271-76676645 GCA_963580285.1 Lucinisca nassula | reverse complement strand
CACTCTAACTGACGACAGCCACGGGCCTCCGTGGCCTTGTGGTTAAGAGCGCTGACTCTTGATCATTAGGTCTCTCACCGCTGTGGTTCGAGCATCGCTCGGGTCACATGTGAGACGCCAAGTTCTGCAACGGAAGACCAGGTGGTTTTTCTCCGGGTACTCCGGTTTTCGCCCACCTCTGATTAACGGTCGGCTCGATATGAGTGAAATAATCTTGAATGGGCCGTAAAACCAAAACCAAAAAAAAAAAAAAAATGACGACAGCCGGTTTGGTCAACATTACGAAAACACGCCTATACAAATACATTTTAACTTTTATCGCCAAAAAAAATATTTTTTTTTTTTTGTATGAAAAGTCTATTTTTCTAATGTCTGCTCAAAATAAAAACTGCGGGTACTAGTTAGAACCGCCTCATCGAAGCTCTAACGAGTACCCACAATCTATATTTAGGAGCAGAAATAAAAAAATAAGGTTTACACCTCTTAACCCAAGTTTTACTACATAAACGTGGGGTTAAAGGGGGTAAACGTTATATAGGCGTGTTTTTCTGATGAATGACCGAGTCCTCAAGCAACCGTCCAGTTCAAAATATAAGTGGAGCCGTCTCTCGAGAGATTGGGAGTTAGAAAAAAAGGAAGTATATTATAGAGTAGATGGCAAAAAACAAAACAAAACAAAAGCATTCCCATCATTCACCTACAGCAAGCACAACTACTGATGCAAAAGAAACAGAACGTCCCGCCACTGACCGCTACACAGCACCTTCACACAGACCAAACCGCCAAATGTTTAACCTCAAAGGTCTTCTTTCCACGATATGCGGATGTACGTTGAGATCACATAAAATGGGGTTTGAAAGGTGTTTATATGACTCCAGGTTCGCAATACACAAAATAAGAATACGAAATGTGTACTTCCGGTTTTGAGTAGTTTAGACGTGAAAATCTGTTTGCGAACATTTCTTAAAAAACTATGTGACTTAACCATCTTTCATATAAGTGACTGTGGTGGAGGTTATTTTCTATCTCACAGTGATGTGTTAAATGTATGGGATGTTCGAATTTGATATGGATATAGAAATTTGAGGGAAGTGAAACTTTTCGCTATTGTACTTTCTTATCGTGTAAGGCGCCATCTTGCCATATCTATAGCATACCAACGTCAGATTGTTGTATTGTAACGAATTGTTTGTGAGAAACTAACGGTAAATCCGCGATTTCATAAGAAGAAACTCCGCGCTGAGCGGTTCACAAAGTATACTGCTAAACAAAAGTCACGTCTCACACTTAAGTGATGTCATCTGAGACTGTCAAGGTTACAACCAAGTTTGATGTTGGTGCAGTGGGATCTAGTACGCCTTTAAGCAAGGGCGACAAACGAGTAGCCACTTCTCCCCTTGAGACAGTCGACGCCGATTCTAAGAAGCTACGCCAATTCTCAGGTTGTAATCAGGCTCCACTGATGGACGACGGAGAAGCAACTACAGTTGGCAGTCCAGTACATCTGCTGTCACAGCCCATGGAGCCATCCGACATCGTCAAGATTGCTGCAGAGCTGCAAGCCCTTATGCTTCCAGAGATGGCAGCTCTCATCAAAAATCAACTGCCTGACATTAAGACAATTGTCACAGAATCCACTGACACACTGTCGACCCAGATCAGAGCACTAAGGGACGAGATTGCCCTACTACGTTCAGATAACGCAAAACTTCGTCAAGACCTTGAGAAACTAAGCAAACGTGTGGACAAAGCTGAAGCTGACAATGATGCGCTAGAGCAGTACCAACGTAGGAACATTTTTCGAATTTCAGGTGTACCTGAAACAGAGGGAGAGAACACTGATGAAATTGTCTTCAAGTTAGCCGATGAATTGTCAACTCATATGGGCCCTACAGACATTGATCGGTCTCACCGAGTCGGGAAACCCAAGACAGGTGGGCCCAAGCCCCGCCATCGTGATATAATCGTTAAATTTACAGGTTACAACGCCAGACAAAGATTGTATCTTAAAAGGAAAAATCTGCGCGAAAGTGACAACGAAGACATGAAGGGGATCTTTATTAATGAAGATCTCACCAAGCCCAGATCCAAGCTTCTGTAAGACGCCAGATCTCTCGTTCGTGTTAAACTGCTGAAGAATGCATATTCAACTGACGGAAAAATCTTCGTACGTGATAACGACGACGAACGCCATATGATAAAGACAAGTTCCGACGTTCTTAAGTTTGGTGATCCGGATGAGGCCAGGACAAGACTAGCAAGACCACGCGGTCCGTTGACTACTGGAAGTGAATAGACCAGCGGTAGTATTTCTGTATTAGGACCATATTTGGGGCTGTTTAAAGGTTGTCTTAAGAACTTTTGAGCGGTCCTAAAGGTAGTCCCTGGGCATAGAAATTTTCTAAGAAAGAATAATTGAAACCTTCTCAATAAGCTTTCTAAAGCAGATTTGGTCTTTATTCTAGGTGGTCTTAATAGCGGAATTTTATAGTATAGCCACGGTTCTTAATTAACACTTGGACGGATAATCAGTCTGTGTATTATACTTTTGCAGTTAAGTATACATTGTGACAATCTTTTTATGTGGGACCCGGCTCCACTCTACCTGTGCTTTTGAACGAGATTTGCAACTGTGTCATGCCCGTGAAGGACCTAATCGATGGCAGGTGCGAGTGAACGCGCGGATTGGTCTGTGCTCTTGCACAGGCCGATCGGCGTGGCACTTGCTCACTGCTTTGACGAGTCGTCTCATGATGTGTCTTGTGGAGAAACTTAAACTGAACTTTTGTAATAGTGAGCTAGCATACTGTTGGTTTGTTTTGAGATCTTGTTTCCCTTGGTGCGGGCCAACACGGTCAGGTTCTCTGATAATGATGATTGAACAATCACATGAATACCCTACCAGCAAAGGCTAAGTCGAGGCTGCGCGTTTGCGCAGTCTCCCCAGAGCCGTTGTAGGTGGATGAGAATATGGAGGATAAGTACCATTGTGTTGTGTCACGGTTCCTACTTGTTACACTTCAGATTTGGAAAGCACACACCTGCACACTTAATGTCATCGTAGCGTTCCACAAACGTACACACAAACACATTACATCCTCTTCACACGCTCCCACACATAGCCATGTGCCGTACACGACTACCTCACGCACAGACCCGGACCATTCCTTGGCACAACTCCATTAATATATATATACGTACACCAATATACAGCATCGCGTCTCCAAAATAACCTGTACAGTGTTGACGAGGACGTTGAACCTCAAATCTAACAAACAATATTGCATCTTTTAGACCCCATGCTACCCCAGAGACAAGACTCAAACACATAACTTTTAATTATGTCAAACCGCAGTTATTTCTCCGCAGGCAAGTTTTGTCACTTAAATGAACTGGTTGAGTGTTGGTCTTGAATGCTAATACCCTTCTAACCTTCTACATTATTAACACGTCAAAATTAAAGAGTTCTTAAATCGTCTTAGTACCTCGGGTTCCGTTTCAAACATACAGGTACACACTAAATGCCGTTTAGGAGTTGTTTTCTGTTGTTGTTGTTGTTATTAACCCGCGGGGGTGGGACGTCAACGGCTATTCATGACGTGATGGGTGAAAGGGTTGTTTTACGCGACGATGTGTTTGCTTGTCGACGTCGTATCCCAGTAGGTCTGGGAATCCAGCCTACTGTCACAATTTTTCCAGACGTCACACGTGATAGCGGTGTTTGGCGCCCTACTTAATGCACAAAACTGTGTATACACAGCCACCTTATGAAGTTTGACGTCCTATCTTGCTCTATCATAGCTCCATATATGTAAATGTATAGTTGTGTGATGATGTGTATTTATATGTATATATTCAAGAGGTGAATTTTGTTTTTCTGCTGTTCATGAGAGTGTGAACGCGGTGGGTAGCATATAGTGTAAATGAAACCCGAAGGGGTTCACGTAATCTTTGCTTGCAGCCCACAACATACTTTCATGAGGAGCAGAGGAATTGAGTTTATGTTTGCTACCTATATTTTTTTTGCCTTTCATCACTTGGCGAAAAGAATGCATATGGGGCAAACTTAAAGTTGCAAAACATTTACACGCTGTTTTTCCACTACAGGAACGATCAGCGTTGACGTCAGCACGCCCGTAGACAACCATGGTTTAGAGTGACGTCAGCTGACGTCACTAAAAATCGTGTGACTCAATGGTGACTTCATGGAATTATGAACCATATTGTCTTCTAAAGGCTTACATTAGACCTTACACCGAAATGTAAATATTTATATGTGTGTATATATGTGTGTATATATGTATGTATATGAATGTGTGTATATGTGCGTATGTGTATATGTAATATAGGGATCAACAATGGTTTTTCATGCATTAGCATTCGCCGGGTCCCGAGGAGGCTGTTTGAACATGAGGCCGCCAGGCCGAATGTTCAAATATCTTCCGAGGGATCCGGCAAATGTTAATGCAATGAAATAACCATGGATGATCGTTGTTCTTGCATAACTTACGATTCCGACAGCAATTTTTGATGACAATGCCCAAATGCTCCATATAAACTGCATATAAACTCTTCAAATTCGACTGGCGAACCAACATGGCGGCCAGTTCAGAATGTTGTTTACAATGACGTTGTTACGCAGTAACCATCTGACGTCATCATAGAACCCTAAAACGCTACGTTCAGGGCCATAACGTTACGTCGCTAAACGTAACGTAAACAAAGCGAGGCCAGTCTTGTGATATCAAAAGCTCAAAATCCATGTTCAAACAGCACGCGAATTTCATGATTTGAACATGGTTTTTGCTGTTTGAGCACGGCTTTCGGTCCATTTGACAATGGCTTCAAACAGCCATGCGCATAGATATTTATGCAAGAATATAGGAGTCGACCATGTTCTTTCATGCATTGGCATTCGCATGGTCCCTCGAAAGTTGTTTGAACATGAGGCTGCCACGCCGTATGTTCAAGTACCTTCCGAGGGATCCGGCGGGTGTTCGTGGGGTGGGAAGACCATTGATGATATCTTTGTTCTTGCATAACTTACGATTCCGACAGCAAATTTTGACGAGAATGTCTAAAAGCTCCATATCAACTCCATACAAACTCTTCAAATGCGACCGGCGAACCAACATGGCGGCAAGTTCAGAATGTTGTTTACAATGGCGCTGTCACGCAGTAACCAGCTGACGTCATCATAGAAGTTCAGGGCGTTAACGCTGCGTCGTTCAACGTAAATAAACAAAGCAAGGCCAGTCGTGTGATATCAAAAGTTCAAAATCTATGATCAAACAGCACCTTGACGCCAGTTTCATGATTTGAACATGTTTTTTGCTGTTTGAGCATTGCTTTCGGTCCACTTGACAATGGCTTCAAATAGCCATGCGCTTAAATATTTATGCAAGAGTGCAGGGATCGGCCATTGTTTTTCGTGCGTTTACACTTGCTGGATCCCGAGGAAGCTGTTTGAACATGAGGTCATTAGGCCGATGTTCGGGTATCTTCCGAGGGATCAGGCGGATGTAAGCGCAAAGCGCTGACCATGGATGATCGTTGTTCTTGCATAACTTATGAATCCGACCGCAAATTTTGACGATAACGCCCAAAGCTCCATATAAATTCCATATAAACTTTTCAAACGCGACAGGCAAAACAAAATGGCAGCCAGTTCAGAAAGTCGATTACAATGATGTTGTAATGCAGTAACCCTTGGACGTCATCATAGAATCCCAAAACGCTACATTCAGGACGATAACGTTACGTCGCTCAACGTGGCGTAAACAAAGCAATGCCCCGTCTTGTGACATCAAATGCTCAAAATCCGTGTTCAAACAGCACGCGAATTTCATTATTTGGACATGGATTTTGCTGTTTGAGCACGGCTTTCGGTCCATTTGACAATTGTTTCGAACAGCCATGCGCATAGGTATTTATGCAACAAACATTGTTCCTACAAAAATAATCTGGTTAGAAAGCGCGGTGTTAGTGTTGCGCCGTATCGGAGTCCGTTCGACACCGAGACGTCGAATCGGCCTCGGTTCGGCGCCACTCCTGCGTGCATCCTCTGAAATGTTTACATTTCTCTCAACATTGTTTCTTCTTTTTGCATATTCATCATTTTGTAGATACAGTAAAACTTCAATGGCTCGAACACCGATGGCTCGTTTACCATGGATGTCTCGAACCCGTTATTGTGTCTCGAGGTAATTTCTCCACATAAGAAAAAGTGAGAGTAATTAAGGAAATGTCCTCCCATTCTCTTGTAAATGTATGTTGTGTGCACTCATTAGAATCGCCTCTATGAGGCGACTCTAATGAGTACACACAGCATACATTTTTAATATAGAATACCGAAAAGACGTCCCAAAATTAACCCCGTTACATGATGTATGCCTCCTGACAGTAACCTCAGAGGCTTGTACTACCCTTGTCTCGAACAATTTTCGTGGTCCCAAAGATGCTCGAGCCATTGAAGTTCGATTGTAGATTTATCTCTGCTTTGAACTTTCTTCTTCACCACAGTCGCTTTTTCACTTTTATATTGTATTATTTATGTTCCTTTTTGCTGTATTTTGTTCCTTTCTCTATAACTTTCAATCTGTATCCTTGACTGAACACCCTGCCTTAATGAATCCACAGCCGATGTCCTTGTCTAAAGCTACGAGTACGTACTTAACCCAAGACTCACCAGGCCTGCCTTCAATGCTCGTCATGATATTCCTACAGTTCCTGCTGAGTACCACCTGAAGGTCAACCAACTTAAATCAGACGGGCTTGGTGGCACGTTCGGTGTTTCTTTATCCTTAATGCTAGGCACGAAGAAGAGAATAACGCATAACAAATTCCATTTACTTCTATTTACTATGGCGGTAGCGCTGCTATGCATACCAAATAGCCGTAACATTCAAGCCTTTAGTATGACGATAGCTATCCAGCGAAGCAACGAGGTGTACAAAGACACAAGGGTTCCTTCCATTCGCTCGTATTTTTGCATACCGCACCGAAACACCTCCTTCTGTCGTAAATTGTTCTCTTTCCTTATCGTAACTGACCTGACCCTTTGGCTACTCTCGTTGTTACTCACTTGTGGCGATATAGAGACCAACCCTGGACCAGACTCTGTCGATGCTAGTACCTCATCCAGCGATGATCTGTCAACAACATCTTTTGAACTGCTTCATAACCACTTAAGTATAATTCATGCAAATGTTCAAAGCCTTGTGCCTAAAATAGACATAATACGCAGTGAAGCCGAAGCATACGATGTCCTTGTTTTTTCTGAAAGCTGGTTAAACTCTAACATTAACACTAGTACAATACAGATCGATCACTTTACGTCACCTTTCAGGACTGATAGGCTAGGTCGTCCTGGTGGAGGTGTGATCATCTATGTCCGCGACACACTATTCTGTAAGCGAAGACCCGACCTGGAATTACAGGGCTTGGAAGCTACCTGGGTAGAGATCCAAGTCAAGTCGAAAAGGATTCTAGTAGGTGGATTTTACAGGCCTCCTAATAGTAGTCCAGCATATTTTGATCTTATCAAGGAAAGCGTTGATAGGGCATACAACACGAACTTAACAGACATCATTATTACAGGTGACTTCAACATTGACATGACCCATAACAGCAATATTAAAATGAAAGACTTTCTGCTTGAGTACAGTCTGAAACAGCTTATTACTGAACCCACGCATTTCACGGAAAACTCATCTTCACTCATAGACTTGATTCTAGTACGTAATAACAGCAACGTCCTAACAAGCGGCACTATTGACCCCTTTATGACAGATTACACTAGGTATCACTGTCCAGTAGTTGTTCTACTCAAATTTACTCGGCCACACACTCCATCCTTTAAAAGACAGATATGGAATTATAAATTAGCTGGCTATGACAAATATAGGAACTTGCTGTCTGAGTCCAATATTACAGAGAAAGTTGAACGCGAAGGGAATATTGACCGTAATATCAAGGACATCACTGATATCATATTTGCAGCTGCAAAACAATCAATACCAAACAAACTAGTAACGATAAGACCTAATGACCATCCTTGGATAACTTGCACAATAAAAAATATGATAAGGAAACGACAGCGCGTGTACAGGCAATTCAAGAAGACTAACAACAACTATTTTTGGAATAAATACAAGCACCTTAGGAACAAAATCAACACTGCAGTTAGGCTCTCCAAAAAACAGTATTTCGATAAACTCGACCAACTTCTGTCTTCAGATAACTGTGAACCCAAACTATTCTGGAAAACCTCTAAGCAACTTCTGAATCTTGGGCGCTCCTCTAGCAACATTCCAGTACTTACTATGAACCATGAAGTGGCCGAAACAGACGAACAGAAAGCAGAAATGTTAAATACATATTTTTCTGCCCAGACAAAGGTTAATGACACAAATAAGACTCTACCAAATCTCGAGCCTGTTCAGCACACCTTACATTCAATTACAATCTCATCGCAGGATGTCCTTGATGTATTCAAACACTTGGACGTCAGCAAAGCCTGTGGCCCCGACTTGATCAGCCCAAGACTTTTAAGAGAAGGTGCTGATTACCTAGCACGTCCCTACTCAATTATCTTTAATAAATCCCTTGCTATAGGATACTTTCCACCCCCTTGGAAGGACGCTAACATTTCTCCAATTCATAAAAAAGATGAAAAGGCCCTCCCTGGCAATTACAGACCCATATCTCTCTTGAGTATAGTAAGCAAAACCATAGAGCGCTGTGTGCATAAGCACCTATATAATTATATTAGATCGCATCAGATGATAACTCCATTTCAGTCGGGCTTTGTACAAGGCGACTCCACCACCTACCAACTCCTTCATACATACCACACCTTCTGTGAGGCTGTAGACAGTGGTAAAGAGAGCCTTTCCGATGTTGAGTTTTAGCTCTTTCTCGACCACCGCCGTGTCTGTGTGAAGAATTTCTGTGGGTAAGATGCCGACTCCACATTCGGGAAACCACGCTCTGAGACACATTCAGAATCCCAGCAACACGACGTTGAGAGACACCAGATTCCAACATTCTGACGCCACGGTGCATTTCTTTGGGGCTAAGACGGTTTCTTAACTGCACCCTAGGCATTTTAACGTTTCAAAAATCAAACTAGAAATGGTGTTTGTAAAACACAATGCCCCCAACCTTTGCTTGACCTTAGCTGGCAAAATATTCAACAAATATTGTTAAAGACTCAAAAACATACAACAAGAATTCCCCCGAAGGCTATGTCGCGCCTGTGGGGGCGCAAAGTCACTAAACCATGAAATCTAGGTCAAGGTCAAACATGGATGCCTGCATAAAAATTTCACTCCTAGTTGCAAGCATGTACCAAGTAACTCTTAAAAACAGACTCTTACATCAGGGTCAAAGTTAGGGTTGTCACACTATTTTACAAAGTCAGTGAACCATAAAATGTAGGTCAAGGTCAGAAATGGATACTTGCATTGAAGTTTAAATTCCTAAATGCAAGCTTGTACCAAATACAATTAATGAAGCTCTAATAGATCTTGAGAAATGGACTCTTACATTAGATAGAAAGTCAGGGTGGTCGCAATAATTCACAAAGTCAGTGAACCATGAAATATGGGTAAAAGTCAAATATGGATGCTTGCGTTGCAGTTGGAATTCCTAGATGCAAGTTTGTACCAATTATAATTTAAAAAGCTTTAATAGGTTTCGAGAAATGGTGAAAGTCAGGGTGGTCGCAATAATTCACGAAGTCAGTGAACCATGAAATATAGGTCAATGTCAGATATGGATGCTTGCGTTGAAGTTGCAATGCCTGGATGCAAGTTTGTGCCAAGAATGATTAATGAAGCTCTAATAGTTCTCAAGATATGGACTTGCTGACAAGATTTTATTAAAAAAAAACAAGGCATCGCATGCGATACAAATCCCCTCGCACATGACAACTTCGTGTATGGAAAACACTGAAATGGCAAAAGTCCAACTTGCTTGAGATATTATCACATGCAACATTTGTGTAAAGTTTGTTTAAAAATCCATCCATAAATGTAGGTTCTAGAGTGATGACAATATTTCTCTAAAAATAGTCATAGGGACCTTGACTTGAGGCCATGGCGGCGAAGTAGATCTTGCTCAAGATATTATCATAAGCATCTTATGTGTGAAGTTAGATTAAAATCATAAATGTAGGCGGTAGAGCAATGACAAAGTTTTTCTAAAAATAGCCATAGTGACCTTGACCTTGAGGTCATGACCAAGCAACTCGAGATATTACCATAAGAAACATTTGTGTGAAGTTCTATTAACATCCATCAATAAATGTAGGCACTAGAGCGATGACAAAGATTTTCTAAAAATAGCCCCAGTGACCTTGACCTTGAAAGTCGAAATAGTTCGAGATATTGTCATAAGGAACATTTGTGTGAAGTTATACTGAAATCGGTGAAGAAATGTAAGCGCTAGAGCCATGTCAAAGTTTTTCTAAAAATAGCCACAGTGACCTTGACCTTGAAAGTCAAACTCACTCGAGGTATTATCATAAGGAACATTTGTGTGAAGTTATATTGAAATCAGTGAAGAAATGTAGTCGCTAGGGCGATGACAGTTTTTTTTAAAAAATAGCCACAGTGACCTTGACCTTGAAAGTCGAAATCTCTCGAGATATTGTCTTAAGGAACATTTGTGTGAAATTATATTGAAATTGGTGAAGAAATGTAAGCGCTAGAGTATTGACAAAGTTTTTTCTAAAAAGAGTCACAGTGACCTTGACCTTGAAAATGGAACTCGCTACAGATATTGTCATAAGGAACATTTGTGTGAATCGATTTTGAAATTGGTGAAAAAATGTAAGCGCTAGAGCAATGAAAAAGGTTTTCTAAAAATAGCCACAGTGACCTTGACCTTGAAAGTCGAACTCTTTCGAGGTATTGTCATCAGGATCATTTGTGTGAAGTTATATTAAAATCGGTGAAGAAATGTAGGCGCTGGAGCGATAGCAAAGTTTTTCTATAAATAGCCATTGTGACCTTGACCTTGAAAGTTGAAATGGCTGGAGATATTGTCATAAGGAACATTTGTGTGAAGTTATATTGAAATCGGTGAAGAAATGTAAGCGCTAGAGCATTGACAAAGTTTTTCTAAAAATAGCCACAGTGACCTTGACCTTGAAAGTGGAACTCACTAGAGATATTGTCATAAGGAACATTTGTGTGAAGTTATATTGAAATCGGTGAAGAAATGTAGGCGCTAGAGCGAAGACAATTTTTTTCTAAAAATAGCTACAGTGACCTTGACCTTGAGGTCATGACCCTGAAAGTCGAACACACTGGAGATATTGTCATAAGGAACATTTGTGTGAAGTTATATTGAAATCAGTGAAGAAATGTAGGCGCTAGAGCAATGACAGTTTTTCTAAAAATAGCCACAGTGACCTTGACCTTGAGGTCATGACCTTGAAAGTCGACCTCGCTCAAGATATTGTCATAAGGCACATTTTGTTTGAGGTTATATTGAAATCAGTGAAGAAATGTAGGCGCTAGAGTGATGATAAAGTTTTTCTTAAAATAGCCACAGTGACCTTGACCTTGAGGTCATGACCTTGAAAGTCGAACTCGCTGAGATATTGTCATAAGAAACATTTGTGTGAAGTTATATTGAAATTGGTGAAGAGATGTAGGCCCTAGAGCGATGACAGTTTTTCTAAAAATAGCCACAGTGACCTTGACCTTGAGGTCATGACTTTGAAGTCGAACTCGCTCGAGATTTTTTTATAAGGAACATTTGTGTGAAGTTATATTGAAATTGGTGAAGAAATGTAGGCACTAGAGCGATGACAGGCACTAGAGCGATGACAAAGTTTTTCTAAAAATAGCCACAGTGACCTTGACCTTGAGGTCATGACCTTGAAAGTCGAACTCGCTGAGATATTGTCATAAGAAACATTTGTGTGAAGTTACATTGAAATTGGTGAAGAAATGAAGGCGCTAGAGCGATGACAAAGTTTTTCTAAAAATAGCCACAGTGACCTTGACCTTGAGGTCATGACTTTGAAGTCAAACTCGCTCGCGTTTTTTTTTATAAGGAACATTTGTGTGAAGTTATATTGAAATTGGTGAAGAAATGTAGGCGCTAGAACGATGACAAAGTTTTTCACAAATTACCAAAATGACAAAGGGCCATAACTCACAAAGTATTTTTCGGAATTTTGTCGTAAGTTAATCAGTTCATCTACTCATCACCACCAATCTATTCACCAACTTTCAAGGCTCTAGCTCCAATAATTTTTGAGATATCTTGCTGACAAGATTTTATTAAAAAAATTCAAAGGGCAATAACTCTTAAAAGGGGCATAATCCAGATGAGAAAAAAAAATACGCATCAGGTAATTTACCATCAGGAATCCATATATGAAATTTCAAAACCCTAGCATACACGGTTCTAAAGATATGCTATGCATCACTTTTAGCATACATTACAATGGGCACAAATTATCAAAATGACAAAGGGCCATAACTCACAAAGTATTTTTCTGAATTTCGTCAAAAGTTAATCAGTTCATCTACTCATCAACACCAATATATTCACCAACTTTCAAGGCTCTAGCTCCAATAGTTTTTGAGAAATCTTGCTGACAAAATTTTATTAAAAAAATTCAAAGGGCAATAACTCTTAAAAGGGGCATAATCCGGACAAGAAAAAAAATACGCGTCAGCTAATTTTCCATGAGGAATCCATATATGAAATTTCAAAACCCTAGAATACACAGTTCTAACGTTATGCTATGCATCACTTTTAGCATACATTACAATGGGCACAAATTACCAAAATGACAAAGGGCCATAACTCACAAAGTATTTTTCAGAATTTTGTCAAAGTTAATCAGTTCATCTACTCATCACCACCAATCTATTCTCCAACTTTCAAGGCTTTAGCTCCAATAGTTTTTGAGATATCTTGCTGACAAGATTTTATTAAAAAAAATTCAAAGGGCAATAACTCTTAAAAGGGGCATAATCCGGACGAGAAAAAAAATACTCATCAGCTAATTTTCCATCAGGAATCCATATATGAAATTTCAAAACCCTAGCATACACGGTTCTAAAGATATGCTTTGCATCACTTTTAGCATACATTACAATGGGCACAAATTACCAAAATGACAAAGGGCCATAACTCACAAAGAATTTTTCGGAATGTCGTCAAAAGTTAATCAGTTCATCTACTCATCACCACCAATATAATCACCAACTTTCAAGGCTCTAGCTCCAATAGTTTTTGAGATATCTTGCTGACAAAATTTTATTAAAACAATTTCAAAGGGCAATAACTCTTAAAAGGGGCATAATCCGGACAAGAAAAAAAATACGCGTCAGCTAATTTTCCATGAGGAATCCATATATGAAATTTCAAAACCCCAGCATACACGGTTCTAAAGTTATGCTATGCATCACTTTTAGCATACATTACAATGGGCATAAATTACCAAATGACAAAGGGCCATAACTCACAAAGTATTTTTCAGAATTTTGTCAAAAGTTAATCAGTTCATCTACTCATCACCACCAATATAATCACCAACTTTCAAGGCTCTAGCTCCAATAGTTTTTGAGATATCTTGCTGACAAGATTTTATTAAAAAAAATTCAAAGGGCAATAACTCTTGAAGGGGGCATAATCCGGACTAGAAAAAAAATACGCGTCAGCTAATTTTCCATGAGGAATCCATATATGAAATTTCAAAACCCTAGCATACACGGTTCTTTAGTTATGCTATGCATCAAAAGCGTAACGGACGGACGAACGGACGAACGGACGAACAGACGAACGGACGAACGAGGCAGAAGCAATATGCCCCTCCAACTTTTTCAAAGTTGGGGGCATAATGAAGTCATTTTAACTCTTCGTAAAGGAACACTGACAAGTTTGATTTTTCTGGTGTAATGCAGTGTTTTGCAAGATTTTGGGGTGCATGAATTCATTTGCGAAGTGTGAAAAGTGTGCACTTTCATGAGTACTGAATTGCACACGAGCTTCTGCTTAAGATATTTATCAATACACGGAGTACAAATTATATCATGAAATTTTAAATTTTCAGTGCAAAATTGGGTATATAAAAAGTGTTCCCTATCAAACTTTGAGTAGTATATTTGTATAGGCGTGTTTTCGAAATGAAGCCGTGCTCAAACAGCGCATGGACAACATAGTTTTAAATTAACATATACGTTTTTTTTCTTGCTTGAGCACGGCTTCACGTTCATAACAGCATAACTCCAAATAATTTTGCGCATCAATATTCATGCACGAATAAACACTTTATCACAGACATGAAATATCCTAACAAAAGGACAGAGATGAAACAAAAGGAATCTTACACGAGTTTAGTATGAAAATTATGAAACGAACAGGCGGCTCTTTTCATAAATTTCTAATGAAATGATCTCATGTGTAAGATTCTGTTTATCATATAAAGATTTTAAATTGCATTACGCAAACACGCCTATACAAATACATTGCCACCTTTATCGTCGAAAAATTGAAATTTTATGATGAAAAATTGTGATATTTTTCTTATTTCTGCTTAAAATATAGATTGTGGGCACTCGTTAGAACCGCCTCATCGAGGCGGTTCTAACGAGTAAGAACCGCCTCATCGAGGCGGTTCTAACAAGTACCCACAACCTATAATATAGAGCAGAAATAAGAAAAATAAGGTATACCCCCGGAAACCCCAGTTGTACCATATAAAAGTGGGGTTCAAGGGGGTCAAAATTATAAAGGCGTGTTTTCGTGGTCGATTTTTTTTTTTGCAGACTGAATTCAAAAGAATTTAAATAGAAAACGTACATGTAGTGTTGAAATGGACGGCGAATGATATTACATACCGGTACATGTAGCCATGTGTTACAGTACACATGTGGAAATATTATTTATCAGACAACGTCGCGTCTGAGAGTGTAATAACCCCATGTAATAAATCCGATAATCCTGTCCAGTGGATTAAATATGCGAATTAGTAAGATACGTGCCGTACCATTATATGTACGACGTCCTTAACGACGTCCATAACGACGTCGCGTTTACTAATGGCGAAATATTGACATTTGTGTTAAATAATCGCAAATAAAATGCATTTTGAATGTCATATAATAAATAGAATCCTGCATCCGTGTCCATGTATTATTGAATTTATTAAATCATTGAGAAATAGTAATTAAAATGCTCGGCGTTAGTAGATGAGTCGAGGAAAAGGGATAAAACGCGAGACTGTGCTGAGCATTTTATTCTTTTTCCTCAATGAGTTTAATAAATTCAATATTGCATGAGCACTCATGTAAAATCCTCAATTTTATATGGCATGACTTCATTAACTAAATAACAGCGGCGTAACATAATTTATATTATCAGTGCATTTACAGAAAAAAATCTATAGTAAACTATTAGGCCGCATTGTTCTTCAAACCCCAATACATATATTGCCACACGCGACATTACGAAAACACGCCTCTACAAATACATTGTAAACTTAAAGGCATTTATTCTTGTTTATTGAGGACTATCATTTCATTACATAATATTATGTAGTCCTCAGTGCTGACAAAAGAGTAGTCCTCTGTTTTCAACAGGTAAGGGACCTCAATGGGAAAATCAATAATTTACTAACTGTTGACTGGCGTGTTCATTTTTGATTTTCCCAATAAGTGCCTCAATCAGGGATTCAACAAGAGCTACTAATCACCCTATTAAGGGCCGCCTTTGATCTGCTATAGACAGTATACCACAGGGGGGTGGGGGGCAATAAAACAAATATGAACACACTGTGAGTCCTACTGTTTCAGAATAAATGCCTTTAACCACCAAAAAATGAAAATGTCTAGAGGATAAATTTTGATAATTTTCTTATTTCAGCTCAAAAAGATTGTGGGTACTCTTTAGAACCGCCTCATCGAGGCGGTTCTAACGAGTACCTATATCTACATTTTAGAGGAGAAGTAAGAAAAATAAGGTTTACCCCTGTAAACCAATTTTTATTTACAATATAAAAGTTAAAGGGGGTCAAACAATATAGGATCGTTTTTGTCGCGCCTGCTATTAGCATGGCGCGATATAGGCGCCCGGTTTTCCGTCCGTTCGTCCGTTCGTCCGTTTGTCCGTTCGTCCGTCCGTTTGTCAAGGCGTCAACATTTGCGACCACCCTAGCGTTCACCCTGAGGTTCAAGTTTATTTCTCAAGAACTATAAGAGCTTCATTAATGATACTTGGTACAAACTTGTATCTGGGGATGACAACGTACATACAAGCATCCATATTTGACCTTGACCTACATTTCATGGTTCACTGACTTTGTAAAATATTGCGACCACCCTAGCGTTCACCCTGAGGTTCAAGTTTATTTCTCAAGAACTATAAGAGCTTCATTAATGATACTTGGTACAAACTTGTATCTGGGGATGACAACTTACATGCAAGCATCCATATTTGACCTTGACCTACATTTCATGGTTCACTGACTTTGTAAAATATTGCGACCACCCTAGCGTTCACCCTGAGGTTCAAGTTTATTTCTCAAGAACTATAAGAGCTTCATTAATGATACTTGGTACAAACTTGTATCTGGGGATGACAACTTACATGCAAGCATCCATATTTGACCTTGACCTACATTTCATGGTTCACTGACTTTGTAAAATATTGCGACCACCCTAGCGTTTACCCTGAGGTTCAAGTTTATTTCTCAAGAACTATAAGAGCTTCATTAATGATACTTGGTACAAACTTGTATCAAGGTATGGTAACTTAAATGCAAGCATCCATATTTGACATTGACTTATATTTCATGGTTCACTGACTTTGTAAAATATTGCGACCACCCTAGAGTTCACCCTAATGGTCAAGTTTATTTCTCAAGAACTATAGGATCTACATTAATGATACATGGTACAAGCTTGCATTTAAGAATGGAAACTTTTGTGCAAGCATCTATGTTTGACCTTGACCTACATATCATGGTTGGGTGACTTTGCGCCCCCACAGGCGCGACATAGCCTTTACGGCGGAATTCTTGTCTTGATGACGTCTCATGATCATTCAGTGACGTCAAAAAATAAACAATGGTTCAACGCAATATGATCGGACGATGGCACCGTAGCTCTTCCGATGTTGATAGCAAAATGCGTGCAGTTGTTTTCTTCTTTAAATTTTGGTCATCTAATCAGAATCACATAATGGATCAGTAATTGATAAAGGGAATGTATCTAACGTGCTTTGAAATATGAATAACGCCGCATCACGAGCAAAGTGAAGTTTATTACGAAAACCCGCCTATACAAATACATTGTAAAACAAATTACCGCCAAAAATGCAAATTTTATGACGAAAAAATGTGAGATTTTTCTTATTTCTGCTCAAAATATAGATTGTCGGAACACGTTAGAACCGCCTCAATGAGGCGGTTCTAACGAGTGCCCACAATCTATATTTTAGAACAGAAATAAGAAAATCATGTTTACCCTTGTAAACCCTAGTTTTATCATATAAAAGTGGGGTTTAAGGGGGTCAGAATTATAAGGCTTGTTTTCGTGATGGAACTCCCGACGATATTCAATAAACGTTGCAAAATTAAATTCATTTCTTCAATAAACACATAGTTACTTGTTTTCAGTGATCTTACAAATCTAACCGTTACTACAATACATTCGTGCGGGATATAGTTCGAACAAATTGACCTGAGGCTGGTGAACTCTATTAACATAATTTTACACCCGACTGAATGCATGTATTTCTCTTCGACGTCTCCCGAAAATGACGATATTGTTATTCAATACACAGAGGTCGATAAATGGGTCGCAATTCACGTGATGCCGAAAATTCACGAGAAGGTTACGAAAGCCGACGTATTAGGCGATAACATTGACAAATTTATTCCATGCATAAAGGTTAGTCTCAGGTCAATTTGTTCGAGTGAGTGAGTGAGTTTTAGTTTTACGTCCCACCAACAGCTAAGGTCATACGGAGACGGGACCTCGATTTAAAGACTCGTCCGAAAGTCTGGAGAAGCCCGGGATCGATCCTGCGACCCCTGGTTTACAAGGCGAGTAGCGTAACCACTGCACCACGAAGGCTTCTCAATTGTTCGAACTATAAATGTGTCTAAAGTGAACATGTAATAATACCATTATCTATGCGCTTAACATACACGGAGCATAGTCGAAAGCACTACACTAAACAATCGGGTTACTGGGCAATAGTACCGGAATTTTTTTTTATCAAATTGGATTACGTAAAGTTTCCCAAAAAATGACAATCAATTAATGGAGATTTCATCAACTGGTCATCCTTTGTTGTCCGAGCTATGCGTCTTAAAGTGATTTAAGCTTTATTCACCAAATTTTACAAGTGCACATGCGCAGATAAAATCCATACGGCTCATAAAAATCATGTTTCGTTGAAAAATCAACGTGTTCATGGGTAATGTTGTAAATTATCTCCATTTCACAAAAACAAATAAGTGATATCAAATTTTGATATTCGTTGATTCATTAAGTTTTTCCAGACAAATCATTTACATGTTTAGTAGAACTTTATTCCCGCCTTTGACTTTCATGCCACGCGCATTGATGTTCCTATGGAAATTGCACTAAAAAATATTTCACGTTGTATAGCATGATTGTATATCCATATTTATCATATGACGTCGCGTCTGAGAGTGTTATAACGCCATGTAATATTTTCGATAATCAACTAGTGGATTAAATATGCAAATTAGCTAGATACGTCCCGTAACGTTACATGTACGACGTCCTTAACGATGTCGCTTTAATTAACGGCGGAATGTTGACATTTTTGTAAACAATCGTGAATAAAATGCGTTTTAAATGTCATATGATAAATGGAATCTTGCATTCGTGCTCATGTATTATTAAATTTATTAAACTTGTTGAGGAAAAGCGATAAAACGCTCGGCAAAGCCTCGCATTTTATCCCTTTTCCTCAACTCGTTTAATAAATTCAATGCTCATGTATTAATGAATTTATTAAACGAGTTGAGGAAAAGCGATAAAACGCTCGGCAAAGTCTCGCATTTTATCCCTTCTCCTCAACTCGTTTAATAAATTCAATAATACATGGTCACTCATGTAAGATCCTCTATTTAAATGAGGGTTATCATAACGACCGAACAAATTTTTGATAGGTCCTTTGCATATTACCCGCCACGGCCCATCGGGGTTTGAAGAAATAGATGAGCTACATGATGCTTCCATGCAGAGCTGAAACCGACAGTACACGAGTACTGTTAAACCGCTTAGAAGGATCTAAGCTTGCCCAGACAAAGCGGTGCGAGTCGGACCGTCCATGCTAAAAAGCCCTATTGGTTTCATTAGGCGACAG
>OY757024.1:75895094-75940871 GCA_963580285.1 Lucinisca nassula | reverse complement strand
GTTGTTAAATGAAATTGCATCCTAGGAATAATTTTTGCAGATTGATTTTAACAAGTAAATTCAAATTTTGCAAAATTAATGAGTATTATGATAGATGATGCAATATGTAAAGCTAGATAACTTATTGCATCATGTTTATTGTTAAAAAGTGACAGAATGAAGTTTTAATTACAAGATTTATTACAACAAGAGGGCCATGATGGCCCTGGATCGCTCACCTGATCCATATGATAGAGTAACAAGTGGGCCTCGGGGAGGGCCATTATTGACCCCAGGGCTAAAATGTGCATAATGTTGAGGGAGGTCTAAAGAGGTGAAGCTTCATACCAAATATCAACAAATGTGTGTGTGTGTGTGTGAATTCGGGTTTAACGTCGCTTTCAACAATTTTTCAGTCATATCACGACGGTGTCTGGTTGCGACAGGGAGCTCAATGCTCACGTTTATAGTGCTGCCTCACTGAAGTATCATGTCCCAGACACATTACATGATACCACACCCAGTCACATTATCCTGACACTGGATCGACCAGTCCTAGCTCTACCCCGTAAATCTGAGTGCCAAACGAGGAGCAGCTAGTACCATTTTTAACGACTTTGGTATGTCGCGGCCCGGGATCGAACCCGAGACCTCCCGTTCCCCGGAGCGGACACTCTACCAACTGAGCTATTGGGGCCGGTCCAAATATCAACAAAGGCTATAATTTGAACAATCTTGGCAAAGGTCCACTAGATGAAGCTACACACCAAATATCAAAGACCTGGGCCTTGGGGTTTCAGAGAAGAAGATTTTTTAAAGATATTCCCTACATTAGCCTATGTAAAACCAAATGGCCCCGGAGCGGGGGCATTTTTGGCTTCAGGGCCATAATTTAAACAATCTTGGTAGAGGTCCACTAGATGAAGCTCCATACCAAATATCAAAGGCATGGGCCTTGGGGTTTCAGAGAAGTAGATTTTTAAAAATTTCCCTATTTAAGTCTGTGTAAAAGCAAAGGGTCTCGGGGCGGGGGCATTTTTGGCCCCAGGGCTAATAGCCTATAATTTGAACAATCTTGATAGAGGTCCACTAGATGAAATTTCACACCAAATATCAAAGACCTAGGCCTTGTGGTTTCACAGAAGAAGATTTTTAAAGATTTTCCCTCTATAAAGTAGAAGTAAAACAAAGATCAGGAATCGATACAATTAACTTACTCCACCCATCAAAGACACCAAAGGGAAAGAAATACAAACATTAAGCGACCAGACCATAATAGAAACATAAACAAAAGAAGGCCATAAGGACAGTTACTTTCCCACAAAATGGCAATATGGCCATCCAAAATTAAAAGACACAAGTGATACACACAGTAAGTAATTAACAACAACATAAATAAATCGCCACAGAAGAACCGCCTTGGAACGGTCAGTGAAAAGATTTCCACTGGGGGGCTTAAATCGATTTTACATGGCCACAATCCTCGCCCTTACTTCCGCTGCGATTTAGACAAATAATTTGTTCAGTCCACATGAAGGCCTCCTAACTCATCAGTGCAACATCTCCGTGAACACAAATAATCAAAGAACCACAGAGGTGAGACAACGGTGAGGACTCGACAGCAAGAAACCACTGAAATGCTGGAGCAAAAGAAAACCAACAGTTAGACTCTATAAGTTATAAGTCTATGTAATACCAAAGGGCCCCCGAGACATGGGCGTTTTTGGTCTCAGGGCTAAAATTTGAACAATCTTGGTAGAGGTCCACTAGATGAAGCTTCATACCAAATATCAAAGACCTAGGCCTTCTGGTTTCAGAGAAGAAGATTTTTCAAGATTTTCCCCATATAAGTCTATGTAATACAAAAGGGCCCCGGAGCGGGGGCATTTTTGGCCCCAGGGCAATAATTTGAACAGTCCTGGTAGGGGTCCACTAGGTGAAGCTTCATACCAAATATCAAAGACCTGGGCCCTGTGGTTTCAGAAAAGAAGATTTTTAAAGAGTTTCCCTATATAAGCCATGTAAAACCAAAGGGTCCCAGAGCGGGGGCATTTTTTGCCCCAGCACTTTAATTTGAACAATCTTGGTAGGGGTCCACTAGGTGACGCTTCATACCAAATATCAATGACCTGAGCCTAGCGGTTTCAGAGAAGAAGATTTTTAAAGATTTTCCCTATATAAGCCCATGTAAAACCCAAAGACCCGGGGCGGGGGCATTTTTGGCCCCAGCACTATAATTTGAACAATATTGGTAGGGGTCCACCAGATGAAGCTTCATACCAAATATCAAAGACCTGGGCCTTGCGGTTTCAGAGAAGAAGATTTTTAAAGATTTTCCATAAATAAGTCTATGTAAAACCAAAGGGCCCAGGAGCGGGGGCATTTTTGGCCCCAGGGCTATAATTTGAATAATCTTGGTAGGGGTCTACTAGGTGAAGCTTCATATCGAATATCAAAGACCTGGGCCTTGCAGTTTCAGAGACGAAGATTTTTAAAGATTTTCCCGGTAGAAGCCCATTTAAAACCAAAAGGCCCTGTGTGTGTGTATGGGGGGGGGGGTTGGGGGGGGGGGGGCTGGGCCTTATGGGGTGAAGCTTCATACCAAATATCAAAGACAAGGGCCTTACGGTTTCAGAGAAGAAAATTTTTTAAAGATTTTCCCAATATAAGCCCATGTAAAACCAAAGGGCCCCAGAGCGGGGGCATTTTTTGCCCCAGCACTATAATTTGAACAATCTTGGTAGGGTCCACTAGGTAAAGCTTCATACCAAATATCAAAGACCTGAGCCTAGCAGTTTCAGAGACGAGATTTTTAAAGATTTTCCCTATATAAGCCCAATGTAAAACCAAAAGGCCCCGGGTTGGGGCATTTTTGGCCCCAGGGCCTGGGCCTTGTGGGGTGAAGCTTCAACCAAATATCAAAGACATGGGCCTTAGGGTTTCAGAGAAGAAAATTTTTAAAAAATTTCCCTATATAAGCCCATGTAAAACCAAAGGGCCCCAGACTGGGCGCATTTTTTGCCCCAGCACTATAATTTGAACAATCTTTGTAGGGGTCCACTAGGTGAAGCTTCATACAAAATATCAAAGACCTGGGCCTAGCAGTTTTAGAGAAGAAGATTTTTAAAGATTTTCCCTATATAAGCCCATGTAAAATCAAAGGGTCCCGGGGCAGGGGGGCATTTTTTGCCCCAGGGCTATAATTTGAACAATCTTGGTAGGGGTCCATTAGGTGAAGCTTCATACCAAATATCAAAGACCTGGGCCTTGCGGTTTCAGAGAAGAAAATTTTAAAAGATTTTCCCTATGTAAGCCCATGTAAAACCAAAGGGCCCCGGAGCGGAGGCATTTTTGGCCCCAGCACTATAATTTGAACAATCTTGGTAGGGGTCCACAAGATGAAGCTTCATACCAAATATCAAAGACCTAGGCCTTGCGGTTTCAGAGAAGAAGATTTTTTAAGATTTTCCCTATATAAGCCCATGTAAAACCAAAGGGCCCCAGGGCGGGGGCATTTTTGGCCCCAGCACCATAATTTGAACAATCTTGGTAGGGGTCTACTAGATGAAGCTTCATACCAAATATCAAAGACTTGGGCTTTACGGTTTCAGAGAAGAAGATTTTTAAAGATCTTCCATATATAAGCCCATGTAAAACCAAAGGGCCCCGGAGCGGAGGCATTTTTGGCCCAAGCACTATAATTTGAACAATCTTGGTGGGGGTCCACTAGCTAAAGCTTCATACCAAATATAAAAGACCTGGGCCTTGCGGTTTCAGAGAAGAAAATTTTTTAAGATTTTCCCTATATAAGCCCATGTAAAACCAAAGGGCCCCGGAGCGGGGGCATTTTTTGCCCCAGCACTATAATTTGAACAAACTTGGTAGGGGTCCACTAGTTGAAGCTTCATACCAAATATAAAAGACCTGGGCCTTGCGGTTTCAGAGAAGAAGATTTTTAAAGATTTTCCCTATATTAGCCCATGTAAAATCAAAGGGGCCCGGGGCAGGGTCATTTTTGGCCCCAGCACTATAATTTGAACAATCTTGGTAGGGGTCCACTAGATGTAGCTTCAGACCAAATATCAAAGACCTGGGCCTTACGGTTTCAGAGAAGAAGATTTTTAAAGATGTTCCCTATATAAGCCCATGTAAAACCAAACGGCCCCGGAGCGGGGGCATTTTTGGCCCTAGCACTATAATTTGAACAATCTTGGTAGGGGTCCACTAGATGAAGCTTCAGACCAAATATCAAAGACCTGGGCCTTGCGGTTTCAGAGAAGAAGATTTTTAAAGATTTTTTCTATATAAGCCCATGTAAAACCAAAGGGCCCCGGAGCGGGGGCATTTTTGGCCCCAGCACTATAATTTGAACAATCTTGGTAGGGGTCCACTAGATGAAGCTTCATACCAAATATCAAAGACCTGGGCCTTGCGGTTTCAGAGAAGAAAATTTTAAAAGATTTTCCCTATGTAAGCCCATGTTAAATCAAAGGGCCCCGGAGCGGGGGCATTTTTGGCCCCAGCACTATAATTTGAACAATCTTGGTAGGGGTCCACTAGATGAACCTTCATACCAAATATCAAAGACCTGGGCCTTGCGGTTTCAGAGAAGAAGATTTTTTAAGATTTTCCCTATATAAGCCCATGTAAAACCAAAGGGCCCCGGAGCGGGGGCATTTTTTGCCCCAGCACTATAATTTGAACAAACTTGGTAGGGGTCCACTAGTTGAAGCTTCATACCAAATATAAAAGACCTGGGCCTTGCGGTTTCAGAGAAGAAGATTTTTAAAGATTTTCCCTATATTAGCCCATGTAAAATCAAAGGGGCCCGGGGCGGGGGCATTTTTGGCCCCAGCACTATAATTTGAACAATCTTGGTAGGGGTCCACTAGATGTAGCTTCAGACCAAATATCAAAGACCTGGGCCTTACGGTTTCAGAGAAGAAGATTTTTAAAGATGTTCCCTATATAAGCCCATGTAAAACCAAACGGCCCCGGAGCGGGGGCATTTTTGGCCCTAGCACTCTAATATGAACAATCTTGGTAGGGGTCCACTAGATGAAGCTTCAGACCAAATATCAAAGACCTGGGCCTTGCGGTTTCAGAGAAGAAGATTTTTAAAGATTTTTCCTATATAAGCCCATGTAAAACCAAAGGGCCCTGGAGCGGGGGCATTTTTGGCCCCAGCACTATAATTTGAACAATCTTGGTAGGGATCCACTAGATGAAGCTTCATACCAAATATCAAAGACCTGGGCCTTGCGGTTTCAGAGAAGAAAATTTTAAAAGATTTTCCCTATGTAAGCCCATGTTAAATCAAAGGGCCCCGGAGCAGGGGGCATTTTTGGCCCCAGCACTATAATTTGAACAATCTTGGTAGGGGTCCACTAGATGAAGCTTCATACCAAATATCAAAGACCTGGGCCTTGCGGTTTCAGAGAAGAAGATTTTTTAAGATTTTCCCTATATAAGCCCATGTAAAACCAAAGGGCCCCGGAGCGGGGACATTTTTTGCCCCAGCACTTTAATTTGAACAAACTTGGTAGGGGTCCACTAGTTGAAGCTTCATACCAAATATAAAAGACCTGGGCCTTGCGGTTTCAATGAAGAAGATTTTTAAAGATTTTCCCTATATAAGCCCATGTAAAACCAAAGGGCCCCGGAGCGGGGGCATTTTTGGCCCCAGCACTATAATTTGAACAATCTTGGTAGGGGTCCACTAGATGAAGCTTCATACCAAATATCAAAGACCTGGGCCTTACGGTTTCAGAGAAGAAGATTTTTAAAGATTTTCCCTATAAAAGCCCATGTAAAACCAAAGGGCCCCAGAGCGGGGGCATTTTTGGCCCCAGCACTATAATTTGAACAATCTTGGTAGGGGTCCACTAGATGAAGCTTCATACCAAATATCGAAGACCTGGGCCTTGTGGTTTCAGAGAAGAAGATTTTTTAAGTTTTTGGTGAAAAAAATCTATTTTTGCCCCCAAAAACCTATATGTGCAACGGACCGGAACCATTTGAACAACTTTGAAAGGGGACCACCTAAGGATCATTCCAGTGAAGTTTGGTCAAAATCCGATCAGTGGTTTAGGAGGAGATGTCGTTTAAAGAAATTGTTTACGGACGCACGGACGCACGGATGCACGGACGCACGGACGCACTGACGCACGGACGCACGGACGCACTGACGCACGACGGACGACGGACGAAAAGTGATCCCATAAGCTCACCTCGTCACTACGTGACGGTGAGCTAAAAAGCAAGATATTTGATAGTCTCAAAATATTCAGGTTCTGTCGCGGTTTATTATTGTTATGGTTTGTCTTTGGGAGTTTGTGTCGCTTATATTATTTTATTTTGGATAGCCTACTGGCCAATATGTGGGAAAGTAACTGTCCTTTTGGCTTTCCGCTATTGACGTTTCCATTAGGTCTGTTGTTTCATGTTTGTGCTTCTTTCCCTTTGGTGTCTCTGATGGGAGCTGTGGGTTGATTGTATCGATTCCTGATTATTGCCCCCACTTCTATTTTACAAGATCTGCTAAATGGGCGGATCCATGAAAATACCAGCGTTTTCCTCAACCCCCAAAATATACTAAAATTTAAAATTGTTAACCCCCAAAAGTAATCATAGCCTATGTAGCAGGCCATCACGAAAACACGCCTATATAATTTTGACCCCCTTGAACCCAATTTTATATAGTAAAACTGGGGTTTCCGGGGGTATACCTTATTTTTCTAATTTCTGCTCTAAAATATAGATTGTGGGCAGTCGTTAGAACCACCTCATCGAGGCGGTTCTAACGACTACCCACAATCTATATGTTGAGCAGAAATAAGAAAAATATCACAATTTTTCATCATAAAATTTTCATTTTTTCGGCGATAAAGGTGGCAATGTATTTGTATAGGCGTGTTTTCGTAATGCAAAGTTCAGAGTACCCCCAGCCCTCCCCCCCCCCCCCCACCCCCCTGTGGGAAAGGTCTGTTGTCCTTGCAGCAGGAACATGTACAGGTAGAGGGAAAACATTATAAGAATCTGATATGGGGTTCTGTTGTAGATGGTCGTTTCATGCTGAGCAGAACCGAAGCTACGCCGAGGCTCCGCTCAAGACGGTCATCCTGAGGGTCATCCAAACCCCTGAACTCCCACTTTTATAAAGTAAAACTGGGGTTTTCCGGGGTATAAGTTTTGTTTTTTTTTATTTCTGCTTTAAAAGATAGCCTGTGGGTACTCGTTACAGCCGCCTCGATGAGGCTTAAGTATAGATTGTGTTATCAGAAGTAAGAAAAATATCACATTTTTTCATCATAAAATTTTCTTTTATTTCGGCGTTAACGTTTGCAATGTATTTATATAGGCGTGTTTTCGTATAAGTAACTCTTACCAGTGTTCTCCATGCTTTTATTTGATTATTTTTTCTACACCTTGCTCTATATAAACAGGGAATGGTTGCAAGTAAACAGAAAGCATTTTCCAAGCCGACAGCATTCACATAGTATTACCTAAATATCGGGGCTTGAAGAAATAGATGGGTTGCATGATGCTTCCACGCAGAGCTGAATTCGACCCGCACACGAGTACTGGTAAACCGCTTAGAGGATCTAAGCCTGCCCAGGCAATGTGGTGCGAGTTGGCCCGTCCATGCTTATAAACCATATTAGTTTCATTGGGCGGCAGGGCTTGAGATGTCAAGGTCAAAGTCCCACAAAATTAGAAGCAACAGTGTTACTTCAAATCATTCAATCAATCAATCAATCAATCAATCACATACCTAACATCACTCATGAAAGTCGGCTTGAAAGTAATTGTGACCCTTGAAATCGAATACATTCTCCAGAAAATTAACTTATTTCTGTTGATTTCCTCTGAAGTATAGCTTTGCACTTTACCGAAGGAGGGAGGTCAAGAAAGTGCTTTACCCCCCGCTTTCAATACCATAAATGGACCACAATGACCTTTAAGAAGCGAAGAAATTAACTAAAGTACCGTGCTATGATTCAAGAGCTAATTATCCATGTCGACGGAGAAATTTTACCACACTAAATCAAATTTAATGATTAAGAAATATCGTTCTTCTGGAAAATGTCTTGTAGTGTAAGCCAATAACTATTGATTGCCTGTGTAGGATAACAAGACGTATTGGGTTGATTGTTTATCAGTCGACCCAAATTTATTAAGCATAGAAGCTTTTCAGTGCTGATGTCCGTCAGAAAAAAGACTGCCCAGTACTTGCCGGTGCTTGCTTTATTTACCATTAACCCACATATGACATAAAGGATCTTACATGAGTGCTCATGTATTATTGAATTTATTAAACGAGTTGAGGAAAAGGGATAAAATGCGAAAGCCTCGCATTTTATCCCTTTTCCTCAACGAGTTTAATAAATTCAATAATACACGAGCACGAATGCAAGATTATATTTATCATATGACATTTATAACGCATTTTATTCACGTTTCTTTACAAAAATGTCGATATTCCGCCAATAGTAAACACGACGTCAATAAGGACGTTGTACATGTAACGTTACGGGACGTATCTAGCTAATTTGCATATTTAATCCACTAGTGGATTATCA
Organism: Lucinisca nassula; assembly: GCA_963580285.1. NCBI lineage: Eukaryota > Metazoa > Mollusca > Bivalvia > Lucinida > Lucinidae > Lucinisca > Lucinisca nassula. The sequence continues at coordinate 75,932,310 of OY757024.1, read as the reverse complement.
AAAATATTACATGACGTTATTACTCTCTCAGACGCGACGTCATATGATAAAACAAATTTCTAAACTGCAGCATTAGGGGTGCCTATCCTTTTACAGTGAGCAACTTTGCTTTGCTATTTGGTTGCATGGTGGGTGTTGGGTCGGGATTTGGGCTTCCTGTCCTTTTACTATTGTTCACCCTGGCTGGTTCGAACTACCCCTGTTTCGAAACAAATTGTCCTGGTCCCAGAGGTGTTCCCACATGTGTTTGAAGTTCGCATGTATTTCTAATTCATTGGATTGTTGTATTTTGTGCGCGTACAGTTTCTTTCCACGGATACTAGTAGATGGTTGCATCTTTGTCGTGTAGTATCTCACAAGAAAACTGAATGGTTCGACGCATTACGCGGGTAAAATGTATAAAAACGCATCAGATTACCTATTAGCCAAACACAATACAGGTTAACATCCGCAGCAAAACTGATTAAAGTCAAATTAACCATACAGACATGCAAAGTGCTAGTAAAGCGGTGTCCTACAAAGCTTCAAATGGATTTTATTTTTTTTACTCGTTCACGCCTGCGTTTCTGGAAGTGGACTATTCCATCGTCGGTTTCGGGCAAGAATGTGTTTCAGACATGATACCAGAACAACATGGCAAAAAGTGGCGAAACAGATTAGACGGCCCAGTTTTTGAGCCGTCTCATATGTATCTCCACTTTTTGCATTAGCGGGCAACATGAATGAAAGGGTTGAAAGATACATGCTCTCTTTGTCTCGTGGTTAAACGCTGTACTTACTTAGTTTGATATCTGCTTTCTATGCAATCTTAGTATATAACGTACAGATCTTTGCAAAAAGCACAGCTGAAAAACCTACTATCCCAGTTTATACACAGAGTATTGAGACTGAAAAGGGTACAAGGATGTTGTCTCAGCCTATATCTATCCTCTCCTTGATTGTGCTGTAAACATATACATATATGCTATCCATACAGAGTTATCTTTTCTTGGTAATCAAAATGTATTAGGACAATAAATCAAGACGATAACCTAACCTGGGTCTACACTGTTTGCAAACGTAGGGGTTGTCGTGAACTGCATGATAGGGGTCAAAGACCTTTTAATTCACTTAAAGGTGGAAACGGGGTTTGGGGAGTCAATGCAGTACCAGATCAGACACCATGTCCTTCACAGTTTGCATTTAACAATTTGTAAAACAAATTCCTATAAATAACTGACCTGACATCCTCAACTCTATCTATCTATCTATCTATCTATCTATCTATCTATCTATCTATCTATCTATCTATCTATCTATCTATCTATATATCTATACTGCCTGCTCCCTTGGGCATGTTTGGCAGAGCTGTGCGTCGTGTTTTCAAAGGGAAAATGAAAAAGACATTACAGCCCAGATGACAGGTTGATCGGAAGATTGACAAAATGGTAAGACACAGAGACAGACGACTTGGAGAACTACACCTTCCCCATTACAGCCTTGCAAGGACCAAGACTTGCAGATGTCGTAACTTTCTCTGGGAAGACACAATGGCCAGCGAAAAAAATGCCGAAAACAGAAATCATTGCCAGTATGAATCTGCTGAAACTCTATAATATTTGGGTATTCCATGGGTGTGGGACTGAAACAGAAGGAACGATCATTTCTGGCTTTATAGAACAAACAGAGACGGGCCTAAAGGCTATCAGTTCAAGATGTGCGACTAAAGCCTGGCAAAATCGCTCATGGTCCAGCGGACAGAACGTCTGTAAGCAGATTTTTTTTTCACTACAGCTGGTGTGTGGGAATGTGTGGCGGCGGTAAAACGTCTCCCTGCCCTACATCATAGTGTAGATTATATTTTCTTGTCCTTTCGGATCATTGATTCCATTGTGGAATTTTGAAAATATCTGAGGGTCACTGATGAGGCCTAATTGGCCGAAACTAGCTAGTCTGGCCCAGAAAACATATTTTTCACTTTTGTGGTGTATTCTTTGCTTCCAAAGGATAACCCTTTTATAGAACATATTTGATGTCATCTCTGTATTCATTTGATTTTTATGTTCTCTGATGAGCTAGACATCCTCCATGCGGACTGAACAAATTATTTGTCTAACAAGGGCGAGGATTGTTGCCACGTACAATCGATTGTCCCCCTTTAGTAAAAACTTTTTACTGGCCGTTCCAAGGCGGCTCTCCTGTTGTGGTTTATTGTTGTTATAGTTCGTCTTTTCCTGTGTGTATTGCTGATATATTGGTATTTTGTACAGCCGTTTAGCCATTTTGTGCGAAAGTAACTGTCATGTTGGCTTTTTCATCGTAGTGATGTTTAATAGAGAATACCAGGTGAGTGTCTTTTGATATCAAGCTTATCAGGCAAGGCTTCGAGAACGCTTGTAGAATCGCGAGGCTTGCCGAGCCGGTGGGTCAGGCCTCAGATTCTATGACGGCTCCAACGTAAAGGCTTATTGAGAATTAGAGAGATCTAATTCTTGGTAATGTTGGTTGGTGCCTGATGCTCTGTCTCTGGTCGGGCCCATCGGAGTCTAACTGTTGGTTTTCTTTTGCTCCAGCATTTCAGTGGTGTCTTGCTGTCGAGTCCTCACCGTTGTCTCACCTCTGTGGTTCTTTGATTTTTTGTGTTCACGGAGATGTTGCACTGATGAGTTAGAAGGCCTTCATGTGGACTGAATAAATTATTTGTCTAAATCGCGACGGAAGTAAGGGCGAGGATTGTGGCCACGTAAAATCGATTTAAGCCCCCCAGTTGAAATCTTTCCACTGACCGTTCCAAGGCGGTTCTTCTGTGGCGGTTTATTTATGTTGTTGTTTGTTACTTACTGTGTGTATCACTTGTGTCTTTTTATTTTGGATGGCCATATGGCAATTTTGTGGGAAAGTAACTGTCCTTATGGCCTTCCTTTGTTTAGGTTTCCATTATGGTTTGGTCGCTTAATGTTTGTGTTTCTTTCCCTTTGGTGTCTTTGATGGGTGAAGTATGTTAATTGTATCGATTCCTGATCTTTGTTTTACTTCTACTCTGATAAACTTGATATCAAATGACACGAATCTGGTATTCTATTTGTCAGTTTTTTCCCTTGTACACACTTAAATTAGCAATTTACGATCAGTTTTCAATGGTCCTCAGTGCGTCCCAACATTCCGGTAGTTCATATATTCAGTATCAGCTGACCTCAATTTTTCCAATGATATTTTTTGCATATTTTTTTCTCATTCGTTTTCAATAATAATAACATTTTTGCCATGTTTTCGAATAGTCCGCTTCATTAAAAAAGTGCAATGTCACGTTGACGTGATAAAGCTCACTTGTCCTGAGATAGCATATCTTTATCAAGTCAGTGTGCTGCAATGCAATTAATTTAGAGGGTAACTGATAATATATTTTAGTGTTCCTTTCCTTTTAATGTCTTGGATGGGAGGTGCGAGGTAAATGTGTCGATTCCTGATCATTGTCTTCACTTTTTTGTTTTCAACCTTATGGGTGCTTATTTTGGTTTTGGTGGTCCCATATACATACGAATATCAGTGGCTCAAAAGTCTTTGGGACAATGACATTTGTTCAACACAAGGGTATTTCGATCTACTGAAGTCATGGGAAACGCTATAAGGGAAATAGGTAAACCTGGCTGATTTGTCCGCCATTTTTCAAAGGTAGACAACTTTCGGGTCTTCCTGTTCATTTTCTATAAGCTCTGTCCCACGGAAAAGGGTGTCTACTCTAAGAATGAATTCTTTCCTTTTGAAGGAGTTGCCTCCCCTGAAGGTGTATCCATTCCCCTTAAATATGTTCCTATCACGGCGTCACATTCGCAAATGCATCATTACATTACGGTCAACATTCTGTAAAGCCCCTTTTGAGTAATGTGTGCCTTTGAATAGTGCAACGATCCTTTCAGTATAACAGACAAAAAACGAATACTTTTTTTGCCTATATATCTTAGTGCCCAAAAAGGACCCGTATTTTCCCAAAATTCCCAGAAGTTTCCCAAAACTTTGTTAACTCAAATAAGTACAAAACTAACAATCAATATATTCATGATCACAAAAACACTTCACCAAATGACAAAAATGCCCAATTGGTGACAGTATGTCCCTATTTTTCCCAAAGGGACAGGTAGCGGCCCCGTTTCCAAAAGAGTCAGAAAAATTCCTGTTAAAACAAATTTAGACCCAGAAAAGCCGTCCCTTTCGGATCTGCATTGAAGACCATATATTTCTTCATAGCGTTTACTCCAAAATTTCAAATATCTCTGTTAGACAAATATAGGTCCAGAAAAGCCATCCCGTCAGGTTCTGCATCGAGTGAGTGAGTTTTAGTTTTACGTCCCACCAACAGCTAAGGTCATACGGAGACGGGACCTCGATTTAAAGACTCATCCGAAAGTCTGGAGAAGCCCGGGATCGATCCTGCGATCCCTGGTTTACAAGGCAGGTAGCGTAACCACTGCACCACGGAGGCTTCTACCAGGTTCTGCATTGTAGAACATACAATTCTTCATTGAGTTTGCTCCAAAGTTTCAAATATGGACATCTTCACTTAATAAAACCCTATTTGGAAAACATTGACCTTGTATTTCTGATTGCCAGAGATTCTGACAATTGTTGGAAATACAATACTGTTCCTACCAGACAGGTAAATTACTAATGACGGATATTAGATCCATTTATAACAAAATTGGCTCTATTTACCAGAGTAAAAGAGATTATATCGACCTTGCTGCGGTGGTTTTTCTGTCAAAGTAATAAACACTAGCCGACAAGGAGTAAGATGATCTGGAAAACGAGTGCATGATGTAGCAAAATTAGTTTTTATTACCACAACATAAGAGAAGTAATACATAGATGTCTGGGATGATGCAATGAGGTTATCTCGTCCTCTAATTTTAGATTCCAAATGATTGATTAATTTTGTCAGGGTTTGACGGCACGTCAACCCTTTTGGGTCATTTTGTGTCGTCTCACAGAGTAAGGGAGAAAAAAGAGATAGTCGAGATAGTACAGGAGATGAAAAACAGGGGTAGGGAAGAAAAAAGGAAAATGAAATTAAGTGGAGAAAACCACTACAAAAACACGCCTATACAAATACATTGTAAACTTTACCGCCGAAAAAAAGAACATTTTTAGATGAAAAATTGTGATATTTTTCTTATTTCTGCTCAAAATATAGATTGTGGGTACCCTTTAGAACCGCCTCATCGAGGCGGTTCTAACGAGTACCCACAATCTATATTTTAGAGCAGAAATAAGAAAAATAACGTTTACCCCTGCAAACCTCAGTTTTACTATATAAAAGTGGGGTTCGTGGGGGTCAAAATTATATAGGCATGTTTTCGTGATGATTCGCCCTGTACCCGTACCTGCAAGGACAACAGGTCTTGCCCAGATATCAGGCAATATAAGTTGGGCGTCCTGTTGACATACATCACGTGATCAAGTCCGTGAATGATCACCCCCTTACACCCCACCTTATATTGAGAGAACTGGGGTTTACGGGGGTAAACATTATTTTTCTAATTTTTACACCAAGACATAGGTTGTGGGTACTCGTTAGAACCGCCTCACTGAGGCGGTTCTAACGAGCACCCTCAACCTATGTTTAGAGCATTTATAAGAAAAGTATCAAGGATTTTCATCAGAAAAGTACCCATTTAGGAGATGTGAAAAATGCACTATGTCGCATGGGTGAGTTATCGTAATGAGCTATAAGACAGCTTCGCCTCACCCAACCAACCCAGTTTAGACTGCAATACCCAATTATACTTGGAGCGTACCAAGCGAAAAGGGGGTTTTCGAACGTTCTCCTATCAAAGATTCATCACGAAAATTTTATATGCCTTTATAATTTTGATTCCCTTAAACCCCACTTTTATATTGTAAAACTGGGGCTTACAGGGATATTCATAAGTTCTATTATCTTTTCCCAAACACATAGATTGTGGTCACTCGTTAGAACCGCCTCGGTAAACCGCCTCGCTGAGGCGCTTCCAACGAGTTCTCACAATCTATGTTTGCTGTATAAATAAGAAATATATCACAGATTTTCATAAGAAAAGTAGTCATTTCGGAGATGTGAAAAAATGCACTATGTCGCACGGGTGTGATATCGTAATGAATGCTCCTTTTCGCTTGGCACGGCCCACATTCAAGTAGAGTCACATGCACATACGCAAATGATTTGCAGAGATAGTCCAATAACAACATCAAAAGGTGATAAACGTTTCCAGAATGGCCATTTGTGGGAGGTGGGGGTTGGGGGTGCGCAAATTCGGCGGTTTTACGGCATGAGAAATTTCGTTTTGCGGGGACGAGTCACCGTAATTTGCGACCGTACACCGACGATTTACCTCCAAAATGACAATTTTCAATACAGCTGTCCCCCATTCCAACCCACTCATTCATTTGAAAGGTTTAAAACTGAAATTTTCAGCCAAACTGAAATACCTGTCAGCTTAGACTAGCTACTTAATAAAAGTCTGATCATTTTTGGTATTTTTATTATAGTAAATGTTTATCAACTTGTTAGTGATGTTGGTGATGATGCTTTCGTGTTTAACGACGCGCCAACCTCTTTGTGGGTCATAAGCGTCAAGCAGTTAATGATCAAAAGGTATGTAAAACTTGTTAGTAATGGAAAGTCTATTTGGTAGAGTCCCCAAGCTTAGGATTATCACGTTAAAGATGAGCCAGCTAAACTTGCATATACTGTTCATTTTAATGCAAAAGATGATGTTAATTCCGTATTCATTTTAACGCCTAGTGGTTGGGCTACTGTCAGCTGAATGACTATCGAATGCCTGCCAATGAAAACGACTTTATCAGTTACCCCCTATATATAGTGCATTGTAACACATTGACCTGATAAAGATAATCGATCTCAGCACAAGTAAGCTTTATCACGTCAACGTGACATTGCATTTTTTTAATGAACCGGACAACCGGAAAGATGGTCAAAATGTTATTATTACTAGAAAAATCGAAAAACAAATTACATTGAAAATAATCAAAAGAAAAGTAACGGTCAAATGATAGTAAATATACTGGGCGATTATATTCCGCAAAGGAATGTTGGGACGCACTGAGGACAATAGGTAAGTGATCGAAAATTGCCAATTTAAAGGTGTTAAAAGGAATAAATAGAACTGATAAATAGAATACCAGACTCTTGTCATTTGATATCAAGTTTATCAGGCTATGCTTCGAGAACGCATGTAGAATCGCTCGGCAAGCCTCGCGATTCCACAAGCGTTCCCAAAGCCTTGCCTGATAGACTTGATATCAGAAGACACTCACCTGGTATTCTCTATTTACATGATGCCACTGGGTTTCGATCCATATATTGACGCAAAATTCTGGTGTTTTTCAACCACAAGTCTCGCGATATATTAGCGAGATTTCAGTTAATCGTCATGGTGAAAGTTTGTTTTTGTTGTGTAATCTCTATTCACTTTACTACATTCTTTGACGAGTGGACAGGCAAACGGCAATACTGGTATTCGACTTAACATACATTATGGAGTACTTGACTAAAATAGTGTTGACTGGGCCGTTAAACTTCAAAACAAATCAAACTAAATACTGACATGTCTTTTCCAAAAAGTTTGCGTCTACGCTTAGCACACGTTAATTTGTGTAGCCATGAAATGTCAAAATCTGGCAAATTGCCAACGATTGGAGGCAATTTGCATGGAATGGCAAAATCTGTTTTCGTGGAAAAGAGAAGAGAAATATTTTCAAATGCCATCTGCTGAATTATATACCCACAGTACTAAGCGTTAAAGTGCAGGAAAAAAAAAGAAGAACAGCACCAGTTTGTGATGTGCTGAATTTGCCAAGAGGGTGGAAAAGGCAAAGTGTTTTGGTTTTATTGCATCGGGTCGACGGTCATCATACAAAGCCTTGGTTACATTTATCAGAAGCATTGATGACGCGTTGATGAATTATTGAAACGTTTTGCAAGACTTGTTTAAAGCCAGACAATTACTCCCAGAACAATGTCTGTCTGTCAATTAATTGCTCGGGGATTCGTCCTTGTCTTATTTAATATGCATTTACATACAAATGATAAATTATTACTATTTCGCAAAGATGCCTGTTTTGTTCCACAGACTAACATAGATCCCTTTTCTAAAAATACAGTGAAATTACGCTATTACATGTAAGACTATTTAAAATTAAGTTTATTTCTACTTTAAGGGGAATGGGAACACCTGGCTGATTTTTCCGCCATTTTTAAAGGGAGACAACTTTCGGGACTTCCTGTTCACTTTTCTATAAGCCTTGACCCACGGAAAAAGGGGTCTACTCTTAAAGGAAAGAATTTGCTCCCCAGGAGCAAATAAGAATTTGCTCCTCAGGAGCAAATTCTTATCTTTAAGAGTTGACCCCTATTGACATGGGAGACAACAACATTGTTGCAGGAGTTGCCGCCCCTGAAGGTGTACCCATCCCCCTTTAAAAACTTATTTAGTAGATTGCAGTTATTCTTCCTTTGTGTTTTCTGCATATAGTGTCCTCTGGTCAGAGACCACCTTTGGGACTGTTCAAATGTGGTCTTAAAGACCAGTCCCAAAGGTGGTCTAAACATAGGAATTTCACTGTACTCATCCACATATACCAACGGAGTTGGGGGAAGAAAGCTTGGAATGAATGAAATATCACTTTACATCACAAAAACACACCTATATAATCTTGACCCCCTTGAACCCCACTTTTATATAGTAAAACGGGGGTTATCAGGGGTATACCTTATTTTTCTTATTTCTGCTCTAAAATATAGATTGTGGGTACTCGTTAGAACCGCCTCATCGACGCGGTTCTAACGAGTACCCACAATTTATATTTTGAGCAGAAATAAGAACATTTTCTTATTTCTGCTCTAACCGCCTCATCGAGGCGGTTCTAACGAGTACCAACAATCTATATTTTGAGCAGAAATAAGAAAAATATCACAATATTTCACCTAAAAATGTTCAGTTTTTCAGCGTTAAAATTTGCAATGTATTTGTATAGGCAAGTTTTCGTAATGTCTTTCCTAATCAGAATTTTGACTCATAGCTAAGTCAACGATTCATGCACCATTGTGTCACACTTTAAATCATGCCCAACAGACATAAAGTTTACTGATTATGCAATGTACACTTTTCACTTAACGGTCGTTTACTTACATGAGCTAATTGTCTACCTCAGTCCCCGCCCATCGGGGCTTGAGGAAATAGATGGGCTGCATGATGCTACCACGCAGAGCTGAAACTGACCCGCACACAAGTACTGGTAAACCGCTTAGAGGGCAAAGCGAAGCGCCTCTGATCGTCCATGCTTATAAACCATATTGGTTTCATTGGGCGACAGGGCTTGAGATGCAATTGCATCTCAATCTCGGGTAAAATTCAAACAAAATTGGAAGCAACGTCTCCAAAATGATCTATACAGTGTGTACGGTGACGTGAAACCTCAAATCAAACAAACAAATGGTTGTCTACCTGAAGTTGTCAAACCAGAGCTCCCACTTAGGGATAATGGCTCAGTCATTACGCTAATACATCGATATGATTTTATTTTCATGCCCTCGTAATCAAAGATTCGGGGGCATATAGTTTTTGGTCTGTCTGTCTGTCCGACTGTTTGTTTGTCCTCAAAAAACTTTAACATTGGCCATAATTTCTAAATTGGTAACTGATAAGGCTTTCGTACTTCATATATGTATACCTTGTTACAAGTTTCCAGTGGTACAATAATGTTTTACCTTATGCCCTTGACCTTGACGTTTAACCTGCTTTTTAAAATCATTAATATTGGCCTAACTTTGCATTGGTAAGTGATAATCCAGTTTAAAAGATAAGACAGTTCTTACCACTATATCACATGTGCATGTTCTATGTAAATGTGTGTGTATAATGTTTTGTTTTATGTTTTTTATGTTAAGTTTGCATGCTTTATTAGAGACGGCCACTTGGTAGAATGGCTGATTTAGCTGAAAGTGTCACCCACTTAACAAAATATATAAATAAAATGAATAAATAAAATAGAGTTTTAATGTTTAAATGTGCATTCACAAGACCTTTCCAGTGGTCCTACAATTTTTGACTTTGTGACCTTGACGTTTGACCTACTTTTCAGAAACTTTAACATTGGCCATAACTATCGATGGTGATTGGGTTTTCATATTTCACATGTGTATTTTTTGTCACAAGACCTTTTTCAGTTGTACCATAATTTTTTACCTGACCTTGACCTACTTTTTTTTAAAAAAAAGACTTTAAATTTGCCATACCTTTTGATTGGTTACTGATAGGGCTTTCATGTTTCACATGCGCATTTCTTGTGACAAGACCTTTCAAGTGGTACCATTATTTCCGACTTTGTGACCTTGACTTGATGCTGTTTGTGGGTATCAGTGTTTTACTAACACATCTTGTTCTGGCCTGCTTCTAGGATGGCTTTTTTTCTGGTGAAAATTAGTCGAGATTAAAAGCCTAAAACATCATGTATATTCGTTTTTGAAAAAAATGGACAGTGTCTTTTTCTTCACACTGTGTATCCAGATACGGAACGTGCAGATCACGCGCTTCATTCCTTTACATTTACGTGCATTGTTTTATTTATGCTGATCTTGTCTGATCCCTAAGGAAACGAGCAATTACATCTCATGATTATGATCTGCTGTCTAATTAGGTGCCAACGTCAATAGTGTGACTTTTGCGAACCTAATATTCGAGATGTGGCAAGAAAAACGATAACAAGTCCGTGAAACGAAGACCCCCATAAACCCCAATTTATATAGAGAAAAGCCGAGTTTACGGGGGTATACATTATTTTTCTTATTTCTGCTCAAAAACAAAGATTGTGGGTACTCGTTAGAACCGCCTCAATAAGGCGGTTCTAACGAGCACACACAACCTAAGTTTGCTGTATAAATAAAAAAATAAATCGGGGATTTTCACCAGAAAAGTAGCTATTTTGGAGATGTGAAAAACGCTCTGTCACACGGGTATGTTATCGTAATGGGCCTTGAGAGCCCAGCGAAGACTCAGATTATAACTGTACCCTCAAGTTTTACAAGTCCGTGAAATGAACACCTCTATAAGTCCCACTTTATATAATAAAATGTGGGGTTTACTAGGGTATTCAATATTTTCCTTATTTTTGATCAAATAAGTAAACAGCCATTGTGAGTACTCGTTATAACCCTCTGACCTAAATAGTGTTGACGGGGACGTTAAACCTCAATTCCAAAAATAAAAAATACTATGATATTATTAATAAAGCAATTACGTACTGGCCTAGTGAGGCCGAAGATAAGGTCAATACAGCTGACCGAGGACCTGTAACTGGGGTCGGCCTCGGGCCAATACAGTGGATCGCGCAAATGTAACTGGGGCAATACGAAATTGCTTATTTAGGGACAATTTTATTAATTGACACATTTATTGATTTTTGACCTCAGTGTTAATACGGACGACCTCCGAACAATACAGGATAGTCAATTAATAATATGATGTTATCAATCTAGTAATTTCGTATTGGCCCAGTTACAGGTCCGAGGTCTGCTGTAATGGTCCGAGGCCGAAGGCAAAGGCCTATACAGCTTACCGAGGACCTGTACATTAGACAATACGAAATTACTTTCTTAGGCCTCGGGACAATACAGCGTAACTGGGCGAAAACGAAATTACTTGATTAATTACAATTTTATTAAAAAAAGGATTATTGATTTTTGACCTCAACCTAATATCACTTGACCACCGTTTCATATTGGTTGACCTGGTTCTAATGAGGACCTCAGATCAAAACAGGATAGGCAATTAATACATGTAGAGAAAAGTGGGATTTACAAGCATATGTTTTTTCTCAGTTTTATTCAAAATATAGATTTTGAGTACTTGTTGGCTCAGTAAGGCGTTTCTAACGAACACACTTAATCATTGTTTGTAGAAAGCAGAAAAATAGCAACACAAGTTTTATTAAATGCCAATTTGGGGCAATATATATTTATTGCCCTTGTGTGATGACGATTTGTTCAGTTGCCTTCGAGGGTGAACAAATAGTCATATTCCCCTCACACAAGGGCAATCATTACGATAACACACCCGTGCGACATGGCGCATTTTTTCACATCCGTCCAAAATGGCTACTTTTCTCAGGAAAATCCGTGATATTTTTCTTATAAATACTGCAAACATAGATTGTGGGTGCTCGTTAGAACCGCCTCATTGAGGCGGTTCTAACGAGTACCCACAATCTATGCCTTGGAGCAAAAATATGAAAAATAATGTATACCCCTGTAAACCCAAATTTCCTCAATATAAAGTGGGGTTTAGAGGGGTGTTCATTTCACGGACTTGTTCACGTGATGGATTTATTATACTGGAGATTCTTTCAGTGAATACACTTGTACTTTTGAGGAGTGACGTCAGAGGGGAATGTGGCAGGGGAATATGATAACTAATTGCCCTGCGCGCGCCTTCTAGAGATTCTTTCAGTGAATGCACTTCTACTTTTGAGGAGTGACGTCAGAGTGGTATATTGCAGGGGAATATGATAACTAATTGCCCTGCGCGCGCCTTCTAGAGATTCTTTCAGTGAATGCACTTCTACTTTTGAGGAGTGACGTCAGAGTGGTATATTGCAGGGGAATATGATAACTAATTGCCCTGCGCGCGCCTTCTAGAGATTCTTTCAGTGAATGCACTTCTACTTTTGAGGAGTGACGTCAGAGGGGAATGTGGCAGGGGAATATGATAACTTACGGCCCTGCACGTGGCATGCTCTCCAACAATCAGAATTCTAGAATAAATTATGAATATTAATGAGGTATAATAATGCAGTTTGTTCCAGTTCCTTTAGCTCCCCTGAGCCGAGTGAGTGTTTGGTTACATGTGTAATAGACTATTTTTCCAATCAAAGTTCGTCATTTCCAAGAAAGTCAAACAGCCGATTGTAAAATAGAAGTGAAGGCAATGATCAGGAATCGATACAATCAACCCACAGCTCCTATCAGAGACACCAAAGGGAAAGCACAAACATGAAACAACAGAACTAATGCAAACATCAATAGCGGAAAGCCAAAAGGACAGTTACTTTCCCACAAAATGGCCAATAGGCTATCCAAAATAAAATAATACAAGTATAGCTTTTACAAAAAGCTAGGTCTACGCTTAGCACATATTAAATATGAATCCCAGAAATGTGTTTTATACAATTAACTGTCTTTGGCAATCAATATTCTAATTGCCATCCTGCCGACTGATGTACAATGTCTAAAAATGCTGTACTATTGTGAAAAAGGACTTTTCATCTTTAAAAAGGCACATGTATGCTTGTGACATCTTTCCAACTGAATGCTTGAAAACTGTTGGGGATGTTAGACTTTATAGACGACTAATTGAAGATTAAACTTTAAAGTTTGCTAACGGCGAGGTAAGTGTTTTTTTTTTAGCTCACCAAAAACGAAGGCTGCTGAGTAGCTTATAGGATAAGCAGTGGTCCGTCGTGATCGAGAGTTTGTAGATGTATATTTTTTGTATTAGCCTGTACAATATGACAGCAAATATAGGCTTGTACAAATGTAATAGCAATTCTGTGCCAGAGTTCTGCCCGCCGGCCTCTTTTTGTGTGAAATTTTACACGTGTTATGGGCTGCTTTTTTCTTCTTGTGAAAGCTTATACTTGTTGTGTTGAACAAAAGAATGGAAAGGTCAACCTGCATTGTGGGTAACTAATGGCTGTACTTCCGTGTTAAACTCAATCTCTATAATGTCTACGCCCATGGGCGTAGACAATAAGCATCAAAGACACCCAAAGACAAACTATAACAAAAAACCTTTTTTCTGAATAGATGTAAAAATGGGACGTGTGAGGGAAAAGAGCCATTGGAAATAGATCAGCGATTGCTTAGACAAAATGCATTAATTAGCCTTAATTATGCAAATGAGCTTTATGTCTTGCCTGCATTCAAGCGCCTTTCTAAAACGAAACATTTTTGAAAACAAGAGACAATATGCATTCAAATTGTATAGTTCAGTTGAGAGTAACTATGGTGACAAACTATTTCTAAATTGACCACGTGCGTTTTTATGCAATTTTTATCGCCATATAAATTCAGTAGAAAGCCCTCCATCCCTTAATTATGAAACCACGAAACCACGCCTATACAAAAACATTGTAACCTTTACCTCTGAAAAAAAAATGAAAAAAATGTGATATCTTTCTTATTTCTGCTCAAATATAGATTGTTGGTACTCGTAAGAACCGCCTCATCGAGGCGGTTCTTACGATTAGCCACAATCTATATTTTGGAGCAGAAATAACAAAAATAAGTTTTACCCCTGTAAACCCCAGTTTTGCTATATAAATCTCGGGTTCAAGGGGATCAAAATTATATAGGAATGTTTTCGTGATGATAAAATGATATATAAACGACACATGTATCTTGTTTGGTTGAACAATTAGTATTTTCAGACATCAATAAGGTATCTTTCGGACTTGAAAATGTGACAGCCACTATCTTACTGAACTTATATTCGGCCCCCGCCCATAGGGGCTTGAAGAAATATATGGGCTGCATGATGCTTCCACGCAGAGCTGAATCCGGCCCGCACACTAGTACTGGTAAACCGCTTAGAGGATCTAAGCCTGTCCAGGAACCGCGGTGCGAGGCGGACCGTCCATGCTAATAAACCCTATTGGTTTCATTGGGCGACAGGGCTTGAGATATGATTTCATCTCAATGTCGGGTAAAAGTCCCACAAAATTGGAAGCAACGTCTCCAAAATGACCTTTACAGTGTTGATGGGAACGTTAAACCTCAAATCAAACAAACAAAATAACTTAACTTATTAAATGACAAAACCTACAATAATACTGCTGCGACCAGCAGAAACACAAATCAACCTGCGCACCAATCCACTATGACAAGACCTTTAGCAATGTGTCTCTTTGCCTACAGCAGGTACATGCGATCAGCGAAGTCTCTGATCAGACTGCGCGGATGCGCAGGCTGATCTGAGTCTTCGCTGGTCGCTTATGCCTTCTTGTAGATTTTGTCATGCGCTGACTCATTTGATAATACACCCATTATACAATATAAGACTCTTACATGGGTGTGAGATCCGTTCTAAGGGTCACTGTCCGGCATCACGAGGAGTGATGCCGTTGAGTGATGCCGGGGTACGGGGTTCGCGACTCATGTCAGCTGTTTCTCTGGAATGTCTTTCTCAGCCGAGCGTGAAATTTTAATAATACTACGATTGCCGACGTACGCAAATATGTGTCGTTTAGTGATGTCAAGTTACGTGCAGTGAAATCAAGCTTAACGACGTTGTACATCCATTTAGAAAACACGGCGATACGAGGGGTTTTCAAAAAGTTCCGATGCGGACGCCGTGTCTTTTTACTCCATGACTCGAAACATTTGAAATTTCGCAAAGTAATAGGAAAATATCTCCGACATTTATTAGTAAGTTTTAACTGGAATCTTCAGACGCACGTGATAACTGCAGTTTCTATAGAAACCAAAGGTACGTCGAGGTGGTGCAACCATAGGGAATTCATAAAAAACCTTGGATAAAACCTGTAACATTTGTCCATTCGACATGTAATTTCGGACAATGATTGCTTAGTTGTTCAACGTCAATATCAAATGAAAATTGATGACGCCGAAACTACGTCACTATTTTAACTGACATCATGATATCACAATGACGTTCTTTATAAAATATGACGGCGCAAAATTTACAATAGCAGCGAACAAACTTCAGATTTTACGCTTTGACTGGCAAAAAAAAATAATAAACAAAACAGAAACGCTTCGGTTGAATAATACTGTACATGGTGATTTTAGATTAAACATATTTTATAGCATGAAACACAATGGTATTGGATACAAGTTATACAACATTAGTAGAGTCTCTCCCAAAACATTAACAGATAGAAACACATATGGTACAACGGTGTGACAGAAATATTTTTTAAAATAATCAAAAAGAGATACAAAACTAACAGTAAAACAAGTGGTAACGGCGCAAAAAAACCTATGCAAACATATTGATGTGAATCATTTGAATTTTTCATTTCCTTTATAAATTATAGCACAGACTTGCGTATTTGGCTATTTGTTACTTGGCTTTTTAGATATTCATTACCATTAATTAGCAATTCAGTGTTGATATCCACCTGGGGTAGCGACGCTTTTAATCGGTTTCTGGGAATCAGGTACAATGGACAGTCAAGGAAATAATGATAAGCATTTTCAATGTTTGGTCCATAGGTACAAAATGGTCTCGGGACAATATAACTCGGTTTAGATCGGCATTTAAGCTGCTGCAGTTGTGTTTGATTCGAACTAAGAATATTTCGTTGTTTTTTTTTCTCCGACAAAAACGTAGCTTGTGTGGGTGTTTTTTTTTTTTGTTGTTTTTTTTTTTGTACATGGTGACGAATCATTGACAAAATCAAAGGTCTTTCTGTGGTTTCACCGGTTCAACGAGGGTATAAAATCCCAGCTTCGTAGAAGAAAGTTTGAGACTCAGCATGATCTGCTTACAGCAGCCTATACAAAACTGTACAGACTCGGTCCTGAGTACTTTGAAATAGTCTTCAAGAACTGGATAAGGCGATCTAAGAATTGTATCTATTATGACGGAGGTTATGTTGAAAAATACTGACTGTAGTAGAGAAATAGTTTGCATCTGAAACATTTAACACCACGTCGACGTCGGGAAATTGCGCCACCTCGGTCGCACCATTTACATTAAAACTCAAATAAAATAATAAATAGAAAAATAATTTTATTGAAACTCCACATGTTTATGTATTATAATTGAATCGTGAATAGTTAAAAAGATACGGCGTTCGTATCGGAACTTTTTTAAAACCCCTCGTACAAATACATTGTAACCTTTATCGCCGAAAAAGCGAAAATTTTAAAATGAAAAATTCTGATATTTTTTCTATTTCTGCTCAAAATATATATTGTGGGTACTCGTCAGAACCGCCTCATCGAGGCGGTTCTAACGAGTACCCACAGTCTATATTTTACAGCAGAAATAAGAAAAATAAGGTTTCCTCCTGCATATAAATCTAGGGTTCAAGGGGGTCAAAATTATATAGGCGTATTTTCGTGGTGCAAACAGTGCACATCCTAGTGTAAGCTTCATACCTGATGTGTAAGAAAAATATTTCATTGAAACAAATACGGATAAAATATGTGTTTACGTAAGGCATCAAAGCTGAACAATACACACTCATAGAGTGTCCGTATAAGCTAATACCATCAGACACAGAATTCCATTTTAATCTACTAACCTTTTTTCGATACTTGAAGCGTATCAGAATTATACAAAATGAGTCCATTTGAAAAAGCCATTAATGTTTATTTTGGTTTCATTTCCGTGGCGTTCCCATGGCTACGCTGCTAAATGCAAATGTAGTCTTTGATAAGCAAAGAGTTGCGCTTCTGACACTGGCAGTGGATTCGGCAGATTTTGGAACGAAGCTAGAAGTCTTAAACAATAATTCTAACACAGCGCGCTTATATAGACAATGGAAAATAACTGTGTTTTATTCTACAACAAATCACGGCAAGGAAGAGCGTGACGAATGACGTAATTAAAAACTGCCAATTAATGACGTCACTAGTCGATTTCCTTGACGTTAGACGGTGTAACGTCATTTTCTCGCATCGAAAACGTTAGAAAAGGATATAAACGTATGTGTTTCAGTCGATAATTTTAGCGCAATTTCTTCTAATATTGGCGAAAAGTTGTGAGAATTTTCAGGAAATAACAGCATTATTGCCGAGTTTCAGCGTGTTAGAATCGAAATAGATCAGCTCTAGCCAGTGATTTGTTAGGTAATAAAACAGTTTGTCGGTCAGTTGTAAGTAGACAAATCACGCGCGCTACGCGCTCGTGATTTGTCTACTTTACAACTGACCTCCAAACTGTGATTTATTACTCAACAAATCACAGTTAGAGCTGATCTATTTCTTAAATAAAAACGGCTATACAGTCATACTTAGATACTTCGAATGCCTTCCGGGCCATCATGACGTTAACAGGTCCATGTAATAAACATCCCTCTATACATGTACCCCACTTTATATACAGTAAACCGGGGTTAAATGAGACCGTTCTAACGAGTACCCATAGCCTATGTCTAGGAAAAGAAATAAGAAAAAATGTAACAAATTTTCATCGCTCGGGCCACATGTGAGACGCTTAGTTCTGCAATGGAATGTCAGATGTTTTTTCCGGGTTCTCCGGTTTTCGCCCACCTCTGATTAACGATCGGCCCGATATAAGTGAAATGATCTTGAAAGAGCCATAAAACATAACCAAAAAGGGGGAAAAAAATATACACGAAACATATACAGACAGAAGCATTTAGACCACAGGGTTAAGTCGAAAAATATTAATGTATCTTTGCGATCAAGCACTTAGTGACAAATGGATTTTGTCTTAACGCAAGCCTAGTTTAATGGAAATACATGTCGGACTCATTGCTTTAGCAAGACCACGGGATTTCCAACAAAGATATACATGTACATGTGTATAAGACTACATGTAGCAAAATTTCAGACACATGGCCTTATCTGACAATTCTCTTGTCAATCTCGTACAACTATCAGCAAACTATTCAGTATTCACCGTGTTTAAATGGACACCCTAGTGTTTCCTGTCATAGCAGATAAAGGATATTTGATTTTTTCGGTGTAAGATTGAATTTTATTACATCGAATGAACACCAATACCAGTTTTGGTGTTCATGAGTGAAATAAAATTTGATCTTACACGGAAAAAATCAAATTTTCCTCGTGACGTGTGAACGGGCTTAGCGTCAATTCTAATACAGTTCCTTAATTTTCAATCATCTGACGATGGCAGAACTGACCATAGAATTAGATTCGGAGATAAAGGTAGTCCCAAACAGTGAAAACTAAAATTGATATCAGTCACTGTTTGAAACAGTAACAATATCGTTTTCTATTTCACTGAGAAATCTCTATATTTCATTGAAAAGCATGTAAGAAACTCCTTTTTCATTATGGAACTAGTGGACAAAGTGGACCAGAAATCGCTCACCACCTGGATGAGGTGGATCATGATACATTATAATGTGCCTTAGTGGCCAGCTAATCCACCAAATCACATTGCCCTTGGCAATTCTGAATCTGCATGTTGCCTTGATGACTCTGATTAAGCTTCTGAACAGCTCAGTCTGTTTGTTTGTTTGTTTGTTTGAGGTTTAACGTCCCCATCAACACTGCAAAGGTCGTTTTGGAGACGTTGCTTCCAATATTGTGGGACTTTTACCCGACATTGAGATGAAATGACTTATCAAGCCCTGTCGCGCAATGAAACCAATAGGGTTTATAAGCATGGACGGTCCGACTCGCACCGCTTTGCCTGGGCAGGCTTAGATCTTCTAAGAGGTTTACCAGTACTCGTGTGCGGGTCGGTTTCAGCTCTGCGTGGAAGCATCATGCAGCCCATCTATTTCTTCAAGCCCCGATTGGCGGGGGCGGTTCAGCTCAGTCTGATTTAGGATTCAAGAAGAGATAATGTTGATGGAGAGAGTGTGGGGTGGGGGAGGCTGGGGGATGGGTGGGAGGTTATAGATTTTCAGGGCTAAGGTATCGTTTGCACTTGCCTTTGGAGTACTCTTTCCATTTAATAACTTCAATAATACTTGAACACTCGTGTAAGATCTTCTGTGAAAGCATCCACAATGCATATGTAACACGTGTGTATACCCTAAATGACGACCCCCGCCCATAGGGGCTTAAAGAAATATATGGGCTGCATGATACTTCAACGCAGAGCTGAATCCGGCCCGCACACTAGTACTGGTAAACCGCTAAGCCGGATCTAAGCCTGTCCAGGAACCGCGGTGCGAGGCGGACCGTCAATGCTAATACACCTTATTGGTTTCATTGGGCGACAGGGCTTGAGATGTCATTTCATCTCAATGTCGGGTAAAAGTCCCACAAAATTGGAAGCAACGTCTCCAAAGTTACCTTTACAGTGTTGACGGGGACCTTAAACCTCAAATCAAACAAACAAACAAAATACCCTAAATGATTGTAAGCTGAATCCCTCAGTGCAGAAAGATGTAAACTGCAGGAAAACAACTGTGTCAGAAGGAGAAGATTTTTTTAAAAAAACTAGACCCCTATTTACAAGGATGACAAAACAATTTAAGGGGAATGGGAACACCTGGCAGATTTTTCCGCCATTTGTCAAAGGGAGACAGCTTTCGGGACTTCCTGTTGGCGTTTCTAGAAGCCCTGTCCAACTGAAAAAGGGGTCAACTCTTAAAGGAAAGAATTTGCTCCTAAGGAGCAAATTCTTTCCTTTAAGAGTTAACCTCTATTGACATGGGAGACAAAATACTTTTGAAGGAGTCGGCTTCCCTGAAGGTGTATTCATTCCCCCTAAGAGTTGTGTTTTGTGGTTTTACGGCCCAGTCAACAACTACGGTTGAGGCGGGCTGGCCATTTACTTTCACTGCTCCTGGACAGGCTTAGACCTTCTTAGTGGTTTACTAGTAGTGAGTGAGCTCG
Organism: Lucinisca nassula; assembly: GCA_963580285.1. Lineage (NCBI taxonomy): Eukaryota > Metazoa > Mollusca > Bivalvia > Lucinida > Lucinidae > Lucinisca > Lucinisca nassula. The sequence continues at coordinate 75,911,750 of OY757024.1, read as the reverse complement.
CCGCCGCCCCCCCCCCCCACCCCACAACCCACAACCCTGACAATAACTGACAACTGTCGGTGGGTCAATGGCCGAGACCTCAAGCAATCGTCCACCTCAGGCAGTCTGCCAAGGCATGGGGCATTAGACAAAGGAAGAAACGATAGGATAGAGTTGAAGAAAAGACTAAGGCTGGCACGATTAATCGTATAACCGATTAATCGATCAATAAATTACAGAAAGCTGATTATCGTTACTAATTTGCGAGTAATCGATTATTTGATAGGTACACTTTACTAACCAATGTTGTGCCTAAAATTGCTGGATAGGTGGCAATCAGTGCAGGCTCGGATGACACACCACGTTCTGCGGCGTCTCATCTGGGTCTACACTTTTTGCCCAGGCGTGAATGCCCAAACATAAACAGTCCTGATAAAAAACGGTAAGAGTCATGCTCAGACAGAAAGCCAGATAGGTACATGCAAAATTATGATACAATCTTCAGTGATCACTAATCGATTATCGGCCACAATGGCATCACTGATGATCGATTATCTTATCAACTCTGATTAGCCAGCCCTACAAAAGACAGCCCCCATCCCGCACCTGCTGCAAGCACAATATGTCCTTACCCCACTGTAGCCAAAGCAGTAAAATGCCACCTCTCACACAGTTTAAGGGGAATGGACACACCTTCAGGGGAGGCAACGCCTTCAAAAGCATTTTTGTCTCCAATGTCAGTAGGGGTCAACTCTTAAAGGAAAGAATTTGCTCCTCAGGAGCAAATTCTTTCCCTTAAGAATTGACCCCTTTTCCAGTGGGACTGAGCCTATAGAAAAGCGAACAGGATGTCTCAAAAGTTGTCTCCCTGTGAAAAATTGGGAAAAAATGTGTCAGGTGTTCCCATTCTCCTTAAGTTATCGTCCCTGCAGTTGTATCAATACTCCAAAAGGACACCGGTCCTACTTTCTTTTATTTCGTCATCCAATGAGCAATAACCAGGAAAGCTAGAGACTTTAAGAACGAAATCTTGTTCTCGCTTGATTGATAGCTATACAAATTCTCCACAATTGGTGAATTAATACAGAATTGATTGCAGACATTTGCGTTACTGTTTTCATTTTACACAGTTCTCAGTAAATGAATTGTTTAATTAAATTCCAAAGTAGACCGTCTTCGCAAGAATGAAGAGTGGAAAGAAATAGGAGCGGTTTATTCGGGGGAAATAAATGAAATCATGGACATAGCACTCTTACGTCATTCTGTCCTGACAGGAAAAGGACAATTAATTTTGCCAGATAATGTCTCCAAGGTTCCGGTGACAGAGAGCAGCTGCAACGATGCATTTCAAGGTTGATAGCCGTCAATTGTTAGTATTAATAAGTGTATAAATGTTGCTAATGGAAACAAAAAGCATTTCGTGAACAAACCCGAGGATTAAAGACCCCCTAAACCCCACTTTATATGCAGAAAACTGGGGTTTACAGGGGTAAACATTATTTTCAATAGTTCTGCTCCAAGACTTAGGTTGCAGGTTCTCTTAAGAACCGCCACAATGAGGCGGTTCTAACGAGCACCCACAAACTATGTTTTGAGTATAAATATCATAATTGTTCAGCAAAAAATGCCTATTAATGGTTTGAAAAATGTACTATATCACACGGATATGTTATCGTAATGGAATACACACACACAAGAATGAAAATCATTACGGTAACAAAAAGGGGTTTCTGCGCACCAAATGATCAATGCGTTCACTGTTTGCAAAATGTTGAGCCACTGCCTGAAAAAAAAAACAGGTATGCATTACGACAAGCTCGTGTGACATAGTGCATTCCTTTATATCGCCAAAACGGTAATTTTCTGTTGAAACTGTGTGATATTTTCCTTATTTAGACTCCAAACATAACCTATGTCTTGGAACAGAAATAATAAAAACTAGATGTCAGTAAGCAGGGTTTACTAAATACCTCCCGCAACAGTCTAAAACAATTTTTGATGTCATTCAAGTGCCATAAATCTGCTAAAAATTGATGCAAAAGCCGTGTCACAGTCCCAAGTTATATCTTGCCAACAAAAACTCACATACCAAATTTGATCAAAATCCTTCATTTCTTTCAAGATTTTGATTCGAAACACATTTTTGACACCATTCAAGGGCCACAACTCTGCTAATATTGAGCGGGAACAAGTTTTAGACATAATTTAAAGGCCAAAATTCTGTTGAAAATTGACACAAACTATCGGGTAACAATTCCAAGGTATATCTTATCAACAAAACTACACAAGCCAAATTGGATCAAAATCCCTTAACTGTTTTTCAAGATATTGAGCGGCAACGATTTTTGACGTCATTCAAGGATCATAACTCTGCTGAAAATGCACGCAACACGTCACGTAACAATCCTAAGCTATATCTTGTCAACATAGTTTCACATGCCAAATTTGAACAAAATCCACCATTTCCTTCTCAAGATATTGAGCGGAAACAAAGTTTTGATGACGTCATTCAACAGCTATACATGTAACCCTGCTGAAAATAGACGCAAAATGCTGCCTAAAAACCCTAAGCTATGCCAACATACATTCACATGTCGAATTTGATCAAAAACCATCAATTTTTTCCCAAGATATTGGGCGGAAACAACTTTTTGACGTCATTTAAGGGCCACAACTCTCCTGAAAACTTAAATAAAATACTGTGTAAAAATTCCAATATATATCTAATCAACATAAATGCATATGCCAAAACCCATCATTTTTTCTCAAGATATCGAGCGGAAATAACGTTTTGACGTTATTCAAGGGCAAGATGAAAACAAACAATCCCAACCTATATCTTGTGAACATAAATTCATGCGCCAAATTAAATCACAAGCCATCAATCATTTCCCTAAAGATATTCTGAGGAAACGAATGTTTGACGTTATTCCAGGGCCATAACTCTGCTGAAAATAGGCGTCATTACGCAAACATGCCTATACTAATACATTGTGCATTTATTCTCCGAAAAACGAAAATTTTCAGATGAAAAATTGTGATTTTTTTTTCTTATTTCTGATCAAAATATAGATTGTGGGTACTTGTTAGAACCGCCTCATCGAGGCGGTTCTAACGAGTACTTACAATCTATATTTTAGAGCAGAAATAAGAAAATTAAGGTTTACCCCTGCCAACCCCAGTTTTACTTTATAAGAGTGGGGTTCAAGGGGGTCATAATTTTATAGGCGTGTTTTCGTGATGCAAAACATTACGAAAAAAGGCCTATACAAATATATAGTAAATTTTATCGCCAGAAAAAGGAAAACTTTAAGATAAAAAATTATGATATTTTCTTATTTCTGCTCAAAATATAGAGTATGTGTAGGAGTACGAGTACCCACAATCTATATTTAAGAGCAGAAATGCGAAAATAATCATTACCCCTGTTAACCCAGTTTTACTACATGTGTGTGTGAATTCGGGTTTAACGTCGCTTTCAACAATTTTTTAGTCACATCACGACGGTATTTGGTTGCGACAGGGAGCTCAATGCTCACTTTTATAGTGCTGCCTCACTGAAGTATCATGTCCCAGACACATTACATGATACCACTACCAGTCACATTATCCTGACACTGGGTCGACCAGTCCTAGCTCTACCCCGTAAATCTGAGTGCCAAGCGAGGAGCAGCTAGTACCATTCTTAACGATATAGGTATGTCGCGGCCCGGGATCGAACCCGTGACCTCCTGTTCCCCGGAGCGGACACTCTACCAACTGAGCTATCGGGGCCGGTCAGTTTTACTACATAAAAGTGGGGTTTAGGTGTATCAGAATTATATAGGCGTGTTTTCGTGATGAGCTAGATCTTCTCAACATTAATTCACATACTAAATATGATCAAAATTGATCATATGTTTTTTTAAGTTTTTGAGCCGAAACGACTTTCTGGCGTTAGGCAAGGGCCATTACGCTGTTGAAAATTGACGCCGCTTGAAAACGCTAAGTAACAATCGCATGCTAGAGGTTGTCAATATCAATTCATATTCAAAATTTGACAAAAATCCATCAATTCGTTTTCAAGATATTTAGCGGAAATGACAGACGGATGGACAGACAGACAACTTGAAAACAGTTTACCCCCATGGGGGTGGATATAATAATGCATACCCCTTCAAAACTTATAATTAATCCTGAATGAACCCTTACATTGTATAAACCCGTTTTCAGTTTACGGGCGTCAGACTGAATTATTCATCACGTTGACAAGTCCGCGAAATGTCCACCCCGTAAAATAGAAGTGATGGCAATGATAAGGAATCGATAAAATTAACCCACAGCTCCCATCAGAGACACCAAGGGAAAGATACACAATTCTAACTCAGCGCACCTATATAGGCAATGGAAAATAACCATGTTTTATTCTACATCAAATCACGGCAAGGAAGAGCGTGACGAGTGACGTGAAAAAAAACTGCAAATTTATGACGTCACTAGTCGATTTCCTTGACATTAGACGGTGTAACGTCATATTCTCGCATTGAAAACGTTAGAAAAGGATATAAATGCATGTGTTTCAGTCGATAATTTTAGCGGGATTTCTTCTAACAATGGCGAAAAGTTGTGAGATTTTGAAGGAAACAACAGCATTATTGCCGGTTTTCAGCCTGTTAGAATCGAAATACATGTAGATCAGCTCTAGTTTGTGATTTGTTGAGTAATAAATCACAGTTTGTCGGTTAGTTGTAAGTAGACAAATCACTCGCGCTACGCGCACGTGATTTGTCTACTTTACAAATGACCTCCAAACTGTGATTTATTTCTCAAAAAAAATCACAGCTAGAGCTAATCTATTTCTTAAACATGAAACAACAGACCCAATATCGGAAACATCAATATCGGAAATTCAAAAGGACAGTGACTTTCCCACAAAATGGCCAATTGGCTATCCAAAACAAAATAATATAAGCGGTACAAACACGCAAAGACAAACCATAACAATAACAAACCGCTACAGAAGAACCACCTTGGAACGGTCAGTGAAACGAATTCCACTGGAGCGAGGGGGTGGGGGGGGGGGGGGGAGGGGTAAATCGATCTTATGTGGCCACATTCCTCTCGCGATTTAGACAAATATTTGTTCAGTCCGCATGAAGGCCTCCTTACTCATCAGTGCAACATCTCCGTGAACACAAGAAAATCAAACAACCACAGAGAGGTTACAACGGTGGGGACTCGACAGCAAGAAACCACTTAAATGCTGCATGAGCAAAAGAAAACCAACAGTTAGACTCCGATGGGCCCGGCCATAGATGGGCCGGCCCCGCCATCAGGCACCAACCAACATAACATAGAATTAGATACTCTCTAATTCGCAGTAAGCCTTTACGCTGGAACCGTAATAGAATCTGAGGCCTGACCAACCGGCGTGCAGTTAAAGAGGGAAGCAAAGTTGTCAACCGTGATTGGGTTAACTACCATGCATGCAGTCTGTCGTATAACATTTATGTTGTACCCAATCTTTTTATATCGAAGAATGATTTTACAAAAATGGGTGCTGAAGTCATTGCGGTTATATATTTTTTCTGAATTTATATACTAAGTCACCATAAAATTCGGGTTGCGATAAAACCTTGTTGCAGAAGAGATTTAAGTCCATTATTGAATTTTGAAATTAGATCAGAATGACGTCTTAGATAAAAATGACTTTATATAGAGAAAAGTGGGGTTAAGGGTATACATTATTTTCTTATTTTTGTTCCAAGATATATGACGGGGGCGACCCCAGTATATTTGTAACTACAATTACCTTTTTTCACATCATAACGAATACACGCCTATTCAAATGTATATTGAAAGTTTCACTGTTAAACAAAAAAAAAAAAAAAACAACAAAAAAAATCAGATGAACAATTCTTTTTTTTTTTTTTCATATTTCTGCTCATAACACAGATGATTGTGAGACCTCCTTACAATCGCCTGGGAGAGGCTGTTCTAACGTGTACCCACAATCTACAGAGCAGAAGTAAGAAAAAAAGTATACATTTACCCCTATAAAGCCCCAGTTTTACAACATAAAAGTGGGGTTCAGTGGAGTCATAATTATAAGGCGCGTTTTGGGGAAGCCACCGTGAAAAGCCAGTTATCGGTGTTCGAGCCATCGAAGTTTCACATTCCGTGTTTCGATAGACCATTCGGTTAACATCCACGTGACATGGAGCATTTTTTTTTCAAAAATTTATCTCCAAAACTGGTGTTTTCTTATGATAAATTATGATAGTTTTCTGATCTATACTTAGATTGTAGGTACTCGTTAGTTTAACTTCACGAAAACATGCATGTATAATTTTGACCCCCTTTAACCACACTTTTATATAGTAAAACGGGGTTTCTGGGGGTATACCTTATTTTTTTATATTTCTGCTCTAAAATATAGATTGTGGGTACTCGTTAGAACCCCCTCGATGAGGCGGTTCTAACGAGTGCCCACAATCTATATTTGGAGCAGAAATAAGAAAAATATCACAATTTTTCATCATAAAATTTTCATTTTTTTCGGCGATATAGGTGGCAATGTATTTGTATAGGCGTGTTTGCGTAATGACGAGCTCGTTAGTGGACGAAATATTAATTATTTTAGCATACTCCGGTATTTTTGCTTCAAAAATGTGAGTAGGTTTTGTCATGTAGTTTGTGAATTGAATAAATACATTGTATTAAATAATTTGATGGGTGGATAGGCAGAATTTTTGGGGTGTGGCTAAATTAATTTATTTTGCAGGATAAAGGTTAAGGGTTCAGACAGAAATTATTTGTTGCGGGCACTCACTAGAATCTCAACGGCGAGGCGATTCTAATAAGTAACACAATGTATCAATAGAGTAGCTAGCCCCGAACTTCCCGACCTGCCGTAGAAGCCTCCGTGGTGCAGTGGCTACGCTACTCGCCTTGTAAACCAGGGATCGCAGGATCGATCCCGGGCTTCTCCAGACTTTCGGATGAGTCTTTAAACCGAGGTCCCGTCTCCGTATGACCTTAGCTGTTGGTGGGACGTAAAACTAAAACTCACTCACTCACTCCCGACCTGCCGCTTTGAATAAACTTTCAGGCTCGATCCGCGAGCTACAGAGAACACGCGTTATAACTACAATAGTTTGTTCTCTGTTATTATGACGTAATAATGAATTTGTCGTTATAAAGAGTTATGGGGACTGATAAATTAGAAGAGGTCTTTTCCATATCATTGCTCCAAGAAACAAATGGTTGGAGAACGAAAATATAACGTTATACTTACACGAATATGGCATAAATGTAGTAGTCTCAAGGCTGATTTATGTAATGTTAACATAATTACTAATTCCACTTGCAGTTGCGGGGCTCAAAGTGAAACCGCTGAAAATTTCTTTTTCGAATGCAATCTGTATAATGACCAAAGAGATAGGCTTTTTCGAAACCTAAACCACGACATTAGAATAAGCTTACAGTTTCCGACTAATGGTACATTGTAGTCCGTATTATGATTTCGAAGCTAAAAAAAAATAATATTATCTGTTCTTAAATTCATTATGGAGCGTAACTTAATAATATATTACCATTTATAAATATAAATAAATGCACAAAAAAAGTATTTGTTATAGATAAGTTAAAATGAAAAATGAGCTTTCTATGTTTCATGTACATTGTGTACCTGTATCGTATCTTTGATAAGCCTAAAATGGCTAGCGAAGAAAGAGTATTGCTATCAACGAATGGGTGAATGAATGTATGGAGAGTGTTTGATGTGTTAATTTCTAATGATAAACATACAGATTGTTTACCACTAACACCATTACTCTTTACAGAATATTTGTGATGTTATGGTAGGGAGAGGACTATCTAATTGTTGATCATAACGTGTGTCCAATCCCATTGTGTTGAAGAACAATAAAATATGTTATAGACATTTGTTAGAATCGCCTCGATGAGGCGATTCCAGCATGTATCTATAACATTTGTTTCTTGGAGTATTAAATTACTAGAATCGTTGATGACTATGGATTGATTTGGGCACATTTCCTACCCGAGTGAAGTCAACGCCACTCTGAAACGAGACTAAGCCTTGAGCTAGGTATTCATCCCATTGAAATCGTCTTTATAAAGAGGGTAATGGCCATGTAAAATCGATTTAAGCCCGCCAGTGGAATTCTTTCCACTGACCGTTCCAAGGCGGTTCTTCTGTGGCGGTTTATTTATGTTGTTGTTTGTTACTACTTACTGTGTGTATCACTTGTGTATTTTTATTTTGGATGGCCATTTGGCCATTTTGTGGGAACGTGCCTGTCCTTATGGCCATCCTTTGTTTAGGTTTCAACTATGGTCTGGTCGCTTCATGTTTGTGTTTCTTTCCCTTTGGTGTCTTTGGTGGGTGAAGTAAGTTAATTGTATCGATTCCTGATCTTTGTTTTACTTCTACTTAACTGTATAACTGTCTGTGATCAATGTACAGGGGCCAGATGTTCAAAGTTAACGATGTCGTTAGTTAACGTATCGTTAAATCTTCAAACCCCAGTCCCAACGTCAAATGTACTCCAAAGTTCGAAGTTTAAAATGGGTTAAGACGTCATTTACACAATAATGTATCGTTTTCATTTTTAAACCTCAACTCCTAGTTTGAGCTAATTTAATTGACAAACGTTCAACCTTTAAACCACTGATCAAACTTTCAAACCAAGGTTTGAAAATTTATAGTGCATTTGACGTTGAAACTTGGGTTTCAGGTCGAAAGCTGAAACCGTGATTTAAAGAATTATTGTGCGGATTTTCTTTGAAACCATGGTTGGAAGTTTTCAAAATGGAAGTGAATGCATTGATCAGGAATCGATACAATTAACCCACAGCTCCAATCAGAGACACCAAAGGGAAAGCAGCACAAACATGAAACAGCTAGAACCTAATGGAAACATCTATAGCGGAACGCCAAAAAAGGACAGTGCCTTTCCCCCAAAATGGCCATTAGGCTTTCCAGAACAAAATAATATAAGCGACATATACACTCAAAGACAAACCATAACAAAAATTAACCGCTATAGAAGAAATGCCTTAGAACGGTCAGTGAAATGAATTCCATGGTTCCCCGGGTGTGTGTGTCATCAGTGCAACATCTCCGTGAACACAAAAATCAAACAACCACAGAGATGAAACAACGGTGAGGACTCGACAGCAAGAATCCACTGAAATGCTGGAGCAAACGACGACCAGCAGCTAGACACCCATGGGCCTGGCCAGAGACAGCGCAAACCCTAGTTTGAAAACTTCAAAATGGGGTTTGAAGTTTAAACCACAGTTTAGAGTTCTATTGTGCACTTGGCTTGTCATACACTGATACATGTTTTTGGAACTTCGACAGGCCAAGGACGGAACTTTTAACTGTAAGGGGGAATCCACATTTAATCTCTCGCTTAGGTTTTATTGCGTCTTTTACTGTCGAATAAGGCAATATTGCTAAGATTATAACATTTGTTCAGGCAATACAACTGTTTTTGGCCTTTCGTCATCAATTTTGGAAGACCTGTTATAGACAAACGTATTGAAGTGTTTCTTATTATTTCCCCAGAGAATTTATCGCTTAGGCTTTTATTGTTCTGCTGTTGAAGTGACTGGGTTCACTTTCAATGGGGGACAATTCTGTTCAAAAATATTTCGATCACACTACGATAACACGACATCACGTGAACAAGTCCGTGAAATGAAGACCCCCCCCCCCCCTAAACCCCACTCTATATAGAGAAAACTGGGGTTTACGGGGGAATACATTATTTTTCGTATTTCTGCTCAAAGACATAGGTTGTGGGTACTCGTAAGAACCGCCTCATTGAGGCGGTTCTAACGAGCACCCACAACCTATGTTTTGATCATTTATAAGAAAAATATCACGGATTTTCATCAGAAAAATAGTCATTTAGGAGATGTTAAAAATGCACTATTTCGCACGGGTGTGTTATCGTAATGACTATACAAATATACTCACCTGAAATAGAAACTATTCACTCATTTTCACTGGCAAAACATTTTAATAAAATTTTAATTTCCAATTATATAAATTGTCTGAATTATCGAATAAAATGTTTAATGATCGCCACGATTCAACGGGTAAAGCCACAGGTTCAAGGCAAGGGTCGAAATCTTCGTGTCAAAGTTTCCATTGAGTCAAACATTTTGTGTCGCGAATGTGATTCCCATTTTTAACAATTATTACTCATCATCTAACGTTGGACATATTGTTTACAAAAAAAAATATTTTCACAATGGTTGAAACATTAACGACCGTTAAATATTGGACCAAACCACCGGAAGTGAGCGAAAAGTATGGCATTTCTGATTGCGTATTTTTTTATTATTATTTTAATCAATATTTAAGACACGGTTGAAAATGCTAAAACGATTGAAGGGACTTTTGGGTCGATTTTTGGCTTGAAACATTATTTTGAAAATTTCCCTGAAAAAAGCTTTTTTTTTTTTTATTGGAGGTGGTGGGGGTGGGGGGGGGGGGGGGGGGGTGGGTGAATTCAATAAAATGTTTGTTTCTCGATAATTTTTAGATGTGATCCTATTTTTTCCTTGCCTTTAACTTATTACCTATACGCAAAAATGTTGAAGTAAAAATTCAATTACAAACAGAATTTGTGAAAAAAAAATGCACTTTTACATTTGCCCCCAAAAATTTAATTTTGAACATCAGATTTTCTTTAACTTGTTACAGGATTCATGTCTATAGTTAGTCAAATCCTTAATCAGTAATTTTAACTTAATTATTCACTTGTTACTGTCAAGCGAGGCAATTTAAAAGTGTGTAGTTTCTATTTCCGGTCAGTATACATTGAAAACTTTACCTCCGAAGAATCGATTTTTTTTAACTGAAAAATTGCGTTATTTGTCTTATTTCTGCTCAAAATATAGATTGTGTGTACTCGTTAGAAACGCCCCATCGAGAGGGTTCTAGCTCAAAATATAGATCGTGGGTACTCGTTAGAACTGCCTCATGGAGGCGGTTCTAACGAGTACCCACAATCTACACAGGTATATTTTAGAGCAGAAATAAAAAAACTAAGGTTTACCCCCTGTAAACCCCAGTTTCACTGTATAAAAGTGAGATTCAAGGGGGTCAGAATTATTTAGTGAGGGATAGATTATATTTTATATACATGTATAATTCCATTTCTCCACCATTTTGTACATTTCGAGCGATTTGATTGGTTATAATAAATGTTTCATACTTCGATTAATTCCACGATCAAAAATCTCAGAACTAATTTACAATATAGCGAAAGGTGTAATACAACGTGACGTCTAAGAGCACGTTTAGAACGCGTGTTATGTCATTGTATATGAAGTGACGTCAACACCGTTCGATTAAAAGATAGATAACTACATGTATTGACATCACGAAAACATGCCTATATAATTTTGAAACCTTTAAACCCCTTTTTTATATAATAAAACTGGAGTTTAAAGGGGTATAGATCTTTTTTCTTATTTCTGCTCCAAAACACAGATTGTAGGTACTCATTAGAACCGCCTCGCCGAGGCGGCTCTAGCGAGTTGCCATAAAATATGTTTTAGGCAGAGATATGAAGAATTTAAGATTTTTAGCTGAAAACTTTCATTTTGGGTGGTCTATTTGAACAGGCAGGGCTCGATTCTTGTGAACAGTTGTCTTTTTCTTCCATTCCCGTTTATTCATTACGAAAAAACACGCCTATTCAAATATATTGGAAAAATTACCCCCCCCCCCCCCACCTCAAGAAAAAATAAATAAATAAAAAAAAATGAAATAAAACAAATATGAAAATTTTCAGATGAAAATTTCTGATAATTTTCATATTTCTGATCCAAACACAATGTTGGAACCCATTAGAACCGCCTCGAATCACAATTCATGTTTTTAAGCATACATGTAAATACGAAAAATGTATCTCCCTATAAAACCCCTATTTACTATACAAAAGTGGGGATTAAGGGGTCGAAATTATACAGAATATATATACGCGTGTTTTCGTGATATCAGCGCTACAAGGATAAACCTTTGGGACTTCTGTCGCGGAAATGGTGTTTTATGTTTACTAAAGTGTGTAGCCTATTACAAAAATGTGTTAGAAGCTAAATTATTTGTTTTATTGTTAATAAATAATTCTCAACTGAAGGAGAATGTATTTCGCCATCTTTTGACTTCATTGTAACAAAAGTAGACTCTTCAATGAAATCTTCAATTTTACCCTTGGTTCGAAATTTTCCTCATACCCAGGCTACCCAACTTAGGGCAACCACAAAGGAGAGTTCAGGATAAAACTCAAGTATTCTCATGCACGTGTACGATTACATGTACACATTACGCAAATACGCCTATACAAATACATTCCCACCTTTATCGCCGAAAAAAATAAAAATTTTATGATGAAAAATTGTGATATTTTGAGAAATAAGGTATTCCCCCGGAAACCCCAGTTTTACCATATAAAAGTGGGGTTCAAGGGGGTCAAAATTATATAGGCATGTTTTCGTGATGATGTAAAACCTCCAGAACTTTATAGGTTTTGGTCTAAATGAATGCACTTGACATTGTTACAATTGTTTTATTTTTTCGATAAAAACTAAGTTCAACTCTGTCACACACACTTCCGAAATGTAAACATATGTCCAGCCTCTATAAACGGATATTTTTGTTTGTCTTTTTTTTCGTTTTGATTTTGATTTGATTTGAGGTTTAACGTCCCCGTCAACATTGTATAGGTAATTTCGGAGCCGTTGCTTTCAATTTTGTTGGACGTTTACCCGACAATCATGAAAGCATGAAATTTGTAATGCCCATAAACTTTAAAATTAAAATACAAATAAGAAATTTAGCAATTTTCCTCCGCAGTTCAGTAGTGAATGTCATTTTTTCCGGCTTACATTTTTTAAGTGCCAACAATCGTTGGCATTTTAAAAATTGCGGTGAGCAGGAAAATTGTAGGCATTTAAAAAATTGTGAACAGGACAATTGTTGGCATTTTAAAATTGTGAGCAGGACGAATATCAGGCTCAAGTAACTAACCTTGGGCCCTGGAGACAGGAAATGCAGCCATAGTATTCACCATATTTGCATTATTTGCTGGCTCCCAGCTTGCACATTGTCAATATTGGAAAAACAGGTAACCAGACCCTCAAGGTCAGGGGGGGGGGGGTCTGGTTACCTGTTTTTCCAACTCTGATAACCTTCAGACTAGGAACCAGCAGATAATGCAAATAAGGTGAATATGTGATCGATCCTAATAAGTTTCCTAAAACATAGACTTGTTTCCAAATGTTAAAGGTATACAGACGGTCCCAATAGAGTCATCGTTAAGAAATGCCTCTATTGCTTTCTGTTCCCACTGATTGGTACTTGAAGAAACAAAGATTTTGTAAATAGCATATCAAAGACAATACCAATTCAATAGACCTAGAGTAAAAGCTTACATAAATCGAAGCACTGACAACACTTGTGGATCGAATGGCTCTGAGTGTAGGCGGAAAATGGCCCTCAACTTAGATTTTGTCTGTTTCATCTTGTTACTTCAAGTCACAGTTTGGAGGTCAGTTGTAAAGGAGATGCAATTACGAGCGCGTAGTCCGTATTACGAAAACACGCCTATATAACATTGTAAATTTTATCGCCGAAACAAATTTCAAAAATTTAAGATGACAAATTGTGATATTTTTTCTTGTTTCTGCTCAAAATATGGACGGTGGGTACTCGTTAGAACGTCCTCATCGAGGCGGTTCTAACGACTACAAACATTCTATATTGAGCAGAAATAAGAAAGCTAAGGTATACCCCTTTAAACCCCAGTTTTACAATTAAAAAATGGGGTTCAAGGGATCAATATCATACAGGCGTATTTTCGTTCTGATCATTACAAAAACACGCCTATACAAATACATTGTATCCTTTATCGCAGAAAAAAATGAAAATTTTAAGATGAAAAAGTGTGATATTTTCTTATTTCTGCTCAAAATATAGATTGCGGATACTCATTAGAACCGCCTCATCGAGGCGGTTCTAACGAGTTCCCACAATCTATATTTTAGAGCAGAAATAAGAAAAATAAGGTTCACCCCTGCAAACCCCAGTTTTACTATATAATAGTGGGGTTCGAGGCGGTAAAATTTATATAGGCGTGTTTTCGTGATGTTTGTCTGTTTCACCTTGATACTGCGAGTCACAGTTTATAAGTCTGTTGTTTGTTTGATTTGAGATTTAACGTCCCCGTCAACCCTGTAAATGTCACTTTGGAGACGTTGCTTCCAATTTTGTGGGACTTTTACCCGACATTGAGATGAAATGACATCTCAACTCCTGACGCCCAATGAAACCAATAGGGTTTATAAAAATGGACTAGCAAACTCGCACCGCTTTTCCTAGGCAGGCTTAGTGTAGTGTACATGTATATCATGATACATGTGTACAAGAATTATTTCAGTTGGCCTTAAATTAGAAATTGTATATTTTGGGGAAAAAAAAGCAAAATAGGTTATCTATCATAGTGTAGTTTGTATTTTCTTGTCCATTGGGATCATTGATTCAATTGTGGAATTTTGAAACTATTTGAGGGTCACTGATGAGGCCGAATTGGCCGAAACTAGCTAGTCTGGCCCAGAAAACATGCACACTCCATATTTTTCAGTTCTGTGGTGTATTCCTTGCTTCCAAAGGATAACCCTTTTATCGAACACATTTAGATCCTCTAAGCGGTTTACCACTACTCGTGTGCGGGTCGGTTTCAGCTCTGCGTAGAAGCATCATGCAGTCCATCTATTTCTTCAAGTCCCGATGGGCGGGGCCGACAACACTGGTGGATCGGATGTCTTTGAGTGTAGGCTGGAAAATGCTCCTGAACTTAGATTTTGTCTGTGCGAGTCACAATTTTGAGGTCAGTGGTAAAGTAGATGAAATTACCAGCGCGTAGCGCGCATTACGAAAACGCGCCTATACAAATACATTGTAAACTTTACCACCGAAAAACGAAAATTTTAAGATGAAAAATTATGATATTTTTTTTTTATTTCTGCTCAAAATATAGATTGCGGGTACGCGTTAGAACCCATGTAAACTCCAGTTTTACTATATAAAAGTGAGATTCAAGGGGGTCAAAATGATTATAAAGGCCTGTTTTGTGATGGTATGATTTGTCTACTTACAACTGACCGACAAACCGTGATTTATTACTTCAAAAAAACACACACATTAGATCTGATCTAAGAGGTGCATGTACTAGAAGAACACAAGAAGCTTACAAAAGTTGCCAATAAAAAGACGAAAACAAAACTGCCTCTGAAATTTCCCTTTTGAGACGGCGTGCACCCTATACCAAACAAGTGCGATCACAATGAAGACATTCCGAAAGCAGAAGAAAAAGATAAGAAACTAGAGAGAAAAGAGAGCTTAAGGGGGATTGGGTAGAGTAAAACAAAAGAAGAACTACGTGCACAATTTTTAGCATAGTTTGATCCCTGCGCCATGACATATGACGTCATCAGATAAATGATGTTGGAGACAAGGCCAACTGGCCCTAAAGATCAGGTTCAAGGGTGAAATGATCTCCCCAGCCCCGTTCCATTCACAATTTCACAAAAGCTCGGACGTTCTAAGGATATATACCGATATTCAAGTTATCGGTAGAAGATTGATTTTTTTTTTTTTACAATAATCGTGCACATTTTCTCTATGACGCAAAACATGTTCCCTATTAACTCCTTAACAATCTGCCGCGCCGCTTAGATCGGACACAGGTAATTTGTCCCATATAGGGAAAACGACAGTTTTTTTCTTGCACACCAGACAAGGAAATCCGTGATTTGACCCTGGGATAGAAATTTATGTTCTGACCCTGGTGTTCCGACCCAAAATCGAATATAATCGCGTGTTTGATAAATGCACTGGTTGATTACGACATCGTATGCGCCGTCGTTAAGGTTGACGTCATGCACGTTACGTGACGTCACTAAACATTCCTGTAGTGTCAACACAATGTGGCGGACGTTAGTAACCAAAGTGACTGCAGCATTAAAAGTCCGCGCTAAGAAATGGAAGGTATGCAAGAAAAAGAATCCAATATGGGTGTGAGGGGTGGATAGAAAAATCCGTCCTTCGGGATCAATGTCCGGCATCACTCGACAAGCCTCGTGATGCCGAACAGTGTTCCTCGGGACGGATTTTTCCATCCACCCCTCACACCCATATTAGCAACCAACCAACGAGTTGTTTGCCGCCGAAGGCGGCAAACAACGAGAGTTGGTTGCTTAACGGTAACACGTGTATTTATTTATGAACATACCCCACCCATTCAAAACCTCAAAAGCCCACAGGACTAAGGCCAAAAATTCCTTCGTACTTCCGGTTTTACAGCTTCCTGTTGCCGGAAGCAAACCTGATTGGATAAAACTTGAACTTCCTTGTTACCTTGGACACACGTTCATCTTTTCGAAATAAACAAACTTGGCTGTGCTAAATGAACTCGCAATCCAGCTTTTTCGCGTTTTTAATACAGCTATAGGTCCCATAGAAACATCTTATTCATGATAAAAACGTATCAAGACTGTTCGCCGGTATATTCCACTGCATGAGGTAGTATCACACACACAGTGTCACAGACATGTCAAAAGTAATAGCCGTTAGTGTTGGCGAGAGGAAGAAAAGAC